>VZTR01000976.1:150999-164363 GCA_013400775.1 Chaetops frenatus | reverse complement strand
TCAGTAACGTTTTTGTTGGTAAGATAAGCGTTTTTCTGTTTGTGTTTTTGTGTGAGAGCAGAGCACAGGGGTGAGGCTGGTTCTGCTTGGTGCACTCACTCCAAGAGGCGCAGCCACTCGGCACTGCAGTCAAGGACGAGCTGCTCCCGGAGCTGCTGCAGGACTCTGTAATTTTCAATAATGAAAGGCGAGTGGAAGCGGCTGACGGCTTTCGTGCTGCAACGGGAGAGAAAAGGGCTCGCTGTAAATCAAGGTTACCAAGCAATCAGCTGCACCATACACATGCAAAATTGGACTCATTTTCTTAATCTCTGCAAGCCTTGACAATAGATGTTTTAAAAAAAAAAGTTTTTCCGTTGTGATGCCAAACCCCATTGATTGCGGTAACCTCTGTTGTGAATGAAGTGGCACCACTGCCCACTCAGCAGGCTTTAAAATGCTGTGCACAGCGTGGCATTATCACCCAAGTTTACAGATTTCACAAAGCTGCTCAGCAATAGCTGCCCAAGTGCATGACTTTCCTGTGAGTGCTTGATATACAATGAACTAGACAAAAACAAATTCAATGTAAAGAGGAAAACTTCATTATAAGCCTGAAATAATCATAGTAATTACAGGTTGTCTTGCTAGTTTTCACGTGAGGTACTTGGTATTTATTTACTTATTTTCATTAAGGACTCGATTTGGCATATCCAGGCATTCTTTTACAGAATCCAGATTAGCTGTAATTTGTTTACCATGTTCTGTCTGATCTGTGCACTTTTGAGTATTAAAAGAAGTTTAATTAAAAGATAATTGAGTGTTAATTCTTGCATGAGTGAATAAAGCATCACACCAGTTCAACTTGGTGAGAGATGTCTGTGCTCACACATTACACACTGGGCCTTGTAGAGAATTCAGCATTGTAACTTTCAGGTGTTCAACCCATTCAAATCATAAATCAAATCACTGAAAAGAAAAAAAGCCAACTACATAATTCAGTCCACCTCTGAATTCCATCTCTGAATTCCATCACCTGCTAGAAAATTATCCAAAATCAAGCTTAAATTACACCAAGTAGCAAAGCAAGAAAAGCTTGTCTGTATAAGTAAGTGAAACAATATCTTAAATGCCCTGAATTTACCGAGATGTATAAGCAGATGTTTGCACAGCTACTTTAATCTTTCTGCATAAAACAATAACAATCAAAACTGTATGAAGGATTTGCATGTGCAAGCTATAGGCACAACTGAGTCAAGGCCATAGATCTGACACCACTACATGCACATGAAGAATTGGGTGAGTAATTCTGTGCTCTGAGGATGTACTGTGTAAAAACAAATGTTCTAAGAAATCCATTTTTCTCAGTTTTGTTTGGGTTTTTTTGCTGTCAAGCAATAAATTTACAATTTGGTTGGGTTCTCAGCTAAAAAAAACCCAAACAGATCTAAACACATGGGACAATGAGAATGTGTATGTAATTAATGATAAAACCAAAATACCTCATTTTTTCTTCTATATTAAAACAGAACAAACTTCCAAGTTATTTTACATACCTACTAACCATAACCCAGTCAGATGGCACAGATGATTTATGGGAATTCTTGACTTCTATCAAAAACTGAAATAACAGAAATGTAATGTTACACATCATGGGAAATCAGGAAGATTAAGGAATCAGAATAATGAGTTAGGAAGAAACTTCAAGCATCAGAGGAAAACCATACTCAGCCTGAAGAGAAGGAGCAGACCAGAAGTGAATATTCTTTTCTCCCCAAAAAAAGTTGGGGTTATGACATATATAACCCTCCTGCACCTACAGAACTTTGCTTCAGGTTGGAGTGAACTCAGGGTCAGACAAGGAGGCACAGGGAAAACCAGCAGCAGTGTCAAGATGCTCAGAGCAGTGAAATTTACGTGACGTGTTTATTTTACATGATTCATGTCAGTTATCTTTGTAATAATAGCCCGAGGTCCTGGATGTCAGGGAGTTGAGGCATTCTCACGTCACCGAATTCAGCTGGAAAATGAATTTCCTGCAGAGATTAGGTTAACACAGAACCTGACCACATTTACAGAAAGCCACAAGACCCATGTCTGGCTAAACTTCTCCATTGTAGCTAACAAGATTTAGACAGAAACTTCCAGAGGAGACAGCAATCGTCCTCAAGAAGAGACAATGGTAACAATCCTAACACACGAATACAGCATGGACAGAGTGCACTAGTTCTTATTTCACCCTAAACATTTCCAAGTTATTTCTCTGTTTCAAAGGAGAATTTGAATTTTACATCTATCAGAGTGCTTACAAGAACATAGGAATAATATACCAACAGATCTAAGGAAGAAAGAGCTCAAATCAAATAAATTCCTGTTCTAGTCTTGTATTCTACTCCTCCCACACAATTAAGTTTCCATTACATCCATTCCTCTGGCATATTTCTTTTCCTCACTGACCATCTTCTCTGACCCCTCCCTGCTGCCTCTTCTGGTGTCTGTTAAACACTAACACCAGATATCATCAAATGAGAGCTATCCCCAACCTCTGCAGCTCCTTTCATCAAGGCACCCAGACACATCTCTGTCTACAGAGGTTTCTGAGCTGTGCTCTGCTACAAAGGTCTCCTCTCTGAAATGTGTGCAGTGACTGCTGGCTCTAAACCACTTTTCAGTATTTCCTTGGATGCTCTCCTCTCTTTGATCAGTTCCTCTCTTTTCCTTTACTTCACACAAATGGCAGCTATTAACCCAGCTTCCCTGAGAGAAACCTTTCAGATCCCACTCTTCCCTGCCTCAGACAATACTCAAACACACTTTTGCACTTTTCCCTTGGATTTCAGCTCTGAAAATTCTTGCTGACAGCCCTCCCAATTCTTGGGCCACATGTTTTCTGTTCTCACTCTCAACAGGATCATCCACTTCAGTTCTTTACCACAGGCTGCTGTCTCTAATTGATCCCTTCCCTCATTTTCAGCAGAGCCTATTTGCGCCCTCCCGTGTCTCTTGGATCTTTCTCAGCTTCCTAAGTGCCCTATGGGCCAATTTCAGCCCCTTCCCTTGCTGTCCTCACCCACCCCACTCTTCTACTCACAACTCTCATTCTGTTTCCTAACTCCTTTATTTCCCCAATTTTCTTCGGAATTTTTCCCAGCTTCCTGCTCTCAGTTCCAGGGGACAACACTGAGTAGTGCTACCTCACTATTCTTTTCAGTTTCGCCACAAACATGGCAGGGTCTGTTGTGTCTGTTTTTTACCACCAAACCTCTCAGCTCGCTGGATCCCATCCTGCCCACACTTGTACAGCATCCACAAACAAAAGTCTCAGTCCAGAACACCACTTCCAAGAATTGGAAGTAAAGCAACACTTATCATTCTTTAACACTGTTCCCTCTTCTCTCTCATCTTTCAAATAACAGTCTGACTCAGAAATCCTTTCACCATCCTTCAAATTAACCAAATGCTGTGCTTCCTGGTTCTCTGAGAGTATTCCAGCACTTAATAGCCATACAATTAACCTTGGAAGTATCTGAGTGTTTTTTACGCAGACAGAAAAGCAAAGCATTACTGAACCAAATTCAACTGCACTAATGTGTTCCTATTATCTAAGTCACTAAAGTGATTGACTTAACAAATAAACGAGTCACATGGTAAGAAAGCTGTTCTTCAGAGTTGTACAAAAGATTATAGTCAAATGCCTTCATGAAGCACCACACTCAGAGAACAGAGTTCCAGTGAGGTCCCGCTTTTAAGCTATTTTCTAGGCAAGGATGGGTACAGTCATACATAATAAACCCCACAGTACCTCTTGACCTGAAACCGTAACATACTCTGCAGAAGGGTTCTTGATCTGTTTACGAATATCCGGCAGATGCAAATGGATTTTAGCAAGCACGTCCTGGATCTCCTTCTTTCTCTTTTGGATGGCAGGGAAGTCTGTGAGGTCCTTGAACAGCTGTGTCTTATCTCCAGTCCTACCCATAAGAAATGTAAGATAAAATAATGGTAAAAAGGGAGAGAGAGAGATTACCCAGTTCTACCAGCTGCATCCTTACTTTGTCATTTTCATTTGTTTAAACATTAGCTTAGTTCCCTTCTAAATACAGATTTTCAGGTGTTGGTCATAGTACAGCCCATTTAGTGAAAGCTGCAGAACCCATGACGTGAATAGAAAGGCACTTTGTATACAGAGCACCCCAGCTGTTGACAACACCTTTACTGCATTTATATATGAAACTTTAGGTTATTTCTGCATAACACAAACACAGATTTTTGACACATTTTAATTTGGCCAAATTTGGGCATATTTTTGTAAGGATTGCACAGAAAAATCCCCCCCCTCAAGGCCCTCATCAAAGCAGAATGCCATCAGTGCTTTCCCACAGCAGCTTCCTTCTTTTGTCCAGAAAAGATTACCTAGAGTACTTTTAAGTACATGCAAAACAATGCCCTTTTCTAATTTCAGTGCCAGAAAAAATGACAGAACTGTTTCGGCAGCATTAGCTCAGCTCAGGGTGGAAACCTCAAACAAGCAGTGCCATTCAAATAGTTAAAACTGGGAAGCTGAACTAGCAGTTAAAAATACGGCTGTAAACAAAAATAACAAAAATTTAACTTACCCTATTGAGCATCAGGCAAACAATAAAAAGCAGTGTGATCAGCCCTAAGTTAATTGCAATGTAACTTTGTATTTTAGAGCCAATACAGAACTCTGCAAGTTAATTATATAATTACCTTGAAAACTAATATGTGGAGAGCAAGTAATTAGAGAACTGAAAGCATTATAACGTGGAAGTAATAAAAAATTTAACATTCTACTTACTCCACTACCCCTTTGCCTGCAAATGGAGCTACAGCTGGAGCCAGCGGCAAGGCAGGTAACACAGAGCTGTGCTTTGGGTGTGCACTCCATCGTGGCTGGTGTTACATAAGTCACAGTAAAGATGCCATTTTAAAGTACAAAACTGAATTTTAGAAACTATTTTGTGCTAATTAGACTAGTTTCCATGGGAATGCAAGGCAAAAAAAAAAAAAAAAGATCACTAGTAGCCAGCAGCTGATTGTGAAGACTGTCGCTGCTATGTGATGCCCACAAAAAAATTTTAACGTTGTCAGTTTCAAAATCACAAATCCCAAAACCTCAAATTCTCTGAAAAGAAAAACAAACCCTGGAGCAAAGGAATACTTTAGAGAACAATTATGGGATTGTATCCACACCTCATAACAAAATTAACATGTGATGCAGTCTGTGCACAAGTGTGTGTGTGTGCATGATGGATGTGAGTAGAAGCTATGATTTTGATGAAATGTTTTTGAGTAAAAACAATACTACCACATACATTTAAGATATATCAGGGCCAAAAGTAAGTTGGGTTAATCATTGAAAATAAATGTAAATACAGTATACCCATTCTGCACATCAATTATATCTTGCATACTATTTTAGCCATCATTAGTACAGTGACAAAATAAAACAACCCACGTTTTGAACCTACCTACAGTAAATCTGGTATAATTTAGATACAGTCTGTTTTGGCATAAACTGTCACAACTACAGTTGGGCATGAGGCATCAGCAGAAATCTCATAATCCCACCTTGCCAATGGGCAGAGGAAATCCTTCTGCCCTTCTCAACTTCTAAATTTATACACCTTGGGTCCATCTCTAAATGAGAAGCAAGTAAAATAAAATTCTAGGCTTTGATTCTTAGATTTATTTTTAAATCTCAATTTGAAAAAGATAAAAATAAATAATGTCTTATAAATAACGTGGATGCTTATTTTTAGTCTGTTTTGAATATAAAAGGTTAAGACTATGCGGCCCCCATACAAGAAGACAAACATTTCTGCCACAAGCTCAGCAAAAAATCCAGGGGTAACAGTGGAGGCAGCAGTTCTTCAGAACAAGCAGTGCATAGCAAATTATTTAAAGATATTCTATTCTCCAATATAATGTGTATTAATTCCAATTTAACATCTTCTTCCCCCCCCTTTTTTTTTTTTCTTGGACCAACAATGGACATAATTAAGACAAAAAATGGCAGACAGCTTTGATGAATTCTCACAAAAACAGTGGAAGGCATATTCCTGACAGCAGAGCTGCCCCTCTGCTGAAGGTCAAGTCTATCTTCAAAGGGAATAGCTTCTCTTAAAAAAAAAATTAAAAAGCTGTTAAACAAATTAACATAATGCAAAACGTATTTTCCTGTAAGTTCATCACTCAAAACAGGTGAGAAACTTCCAAAAAATCATTCCAACTGAGGCAGACACCCACTAGGCAAAATACTCCCTCACCTAGTTTAACTTTAAAAAAGGAATGCAAGCCACAGATTACAACAACCTCTGCTTTAACTAGAAGGCAGTGTACATACATAAATATGAAATAAAAAATACAAAACTGAGGTGTATTAAACCAAGCTGCATAATTTGTATAACTGAACGCATTCACTCAGAAAGCCTACGAGGCACAGAAGAATCATATATCTTCTCTACTTACTTGGCTGCTTCTTCATTAAGGATCTTTAAATATTGTTTTACTGGGGAGAGAAGGTCTGGGATTTCCACCAGTGCATTTTTTAATAGAGGAGATCTCACATGGGAGTGTATGACTGGGACAAAAGCTTGAATTTCCAAGTCCAGACGAGACAGGGTGCTGACTATCAAGAAGAACTCCTGGGTAGAGCACTGAGAAGGGAAGCAATGTCTGAATTACTCCAATACATTATATTTTCACTAAGAGAAAACCTACAGGTTATTTTGCTTTTTCAAAATGTGACAGAATGCAAATAAAATGTATGGACAGTAACAGAATTGCACCATCTTGCCCCATTCAGGGGGCTAGTTAATCACACCAATTGTCTCTGAAATTCTCCTATCAGTCAGCTGACAATGCTGAAGGAAAACCAGTTTATTTTCCTCACCTGAGGATGCAAGGAAGGCAGTAGAATATATAATATTCTTCGTCTGCCACTGCTCCTACATTTTGTTTCCTCTCTTCTACCACAGCAATCTAGAATTTAATTTCTGGACAGGACTGTGTGGTGACCAGTACAACACTGCCCACAGAACAGGTAGGCTACAGTGAATCACTATTTCATAGAACACATCTACATTTTTATTTTGTCATCCTCTGTCTTTCAATTTCTCCCTAAAAGTAAATCTTTCTTTCTCCTGCTTCCCACGCTCAAATGCAAGAACTAAGGCAATTCTCTCATCTATTACAGTGTAGTTATTCCCAAGGAATGCCTGAACCCAAACACAGAATCAAGTATTAGCCAAAATGCAATATAACCACGGTTAGGAATTCAGGAGGGCCACAGACACTGCACTCTGAATGTTTCTGGAAAACCTAAGCTCATTTATTTTACAGAACCACAGAGTTAGGGATAAAGGAGACCCACCAGGAGGTTTCCCTGCAAATGCTCCAATTTTTCTCTGTTAATTTTCTTTTTTGTCCGCTCTCAGGCCCATATATTCCAAGATACTCTGTGCTTACCACTAATTCATAATGCAACAACTATCACCATGTAAAAGTGTTATCAGACAGCACAATTTTCCTTTCCATTAAAATAATCCAAATATCTCTAGTTTTACTTTTTTGTATTACACTAACTGTACTGTTTTGCTGTTAACACCCTTCAAATAACTCTAAGCCTTCTGTTCTCCTTTAATCATCAATTTAACAACAACAAAAAAAAAGTATTTCAGTCTTGCTTCATAAACTATCCATTATTGTGCCTCATGAAAACTTTGGGTTTCCTCTACACTTGCTGCAATTTATTATCATCTTTCTGATAATCTGGGACTTACTGCTTCTATCTTGCAAAAGTTCTGACAACAAAATAAAACAGAGTAATAAAGGAGTAAATATGTCAATGGTGTTTGAAGTCAAAGCACAGAGGAAAGGCCTGAAACCATAAAAAAATGATAAATCCAGGCTTGGACTTGAAGTAAAATAAAACACTTTCTGACTGATTGCACCATCACCATCATCATCCACATCCATGCAGATGAAGGATAAAGTCCTGCCAGACTTCTCCAGGGTGTGCTCAAGAGGTCCCTGCAGGCAGCAGGGTGATTCACAGGGGACAGTGTCCAGGACAGGGGCACAAGCAAATGTGCACACTCAGAAACACATCAGTTCCACAGGGGTTTTTATTGGGGTGGGGGGTTAATTTTCTTTTTCAAAAAAAGGAAATAAACAGGGCCCTGATGAGTACACAATGTGTAAAGAGTGTGGGAGAGGGAGGTGTTTGTGGGTATCTATGAGAACACCTGGCTGAGGTGTTTGCTAACAGGTGAGGCCGGTGAAGCTGAGGCTTCACTAAGAGAAGGAAGCTGGATTTCAAGGCAGTGGCACCCAAAACAACTCTTGAAGTTATGAGATTTGCAAGAAGATGGTGAATAAACATGCTCAAGTTCCTTATAGCAACTCTGAAGGCCTTCAGGATACTGTAAGAGTTACCTAATGAGTAAAAATCTGTATGATTCTGTGACTACAGACCTTTGCAGGAAGGGAAATTCACCATGTTTTACTGCAAACAACCCTGTTCCCCAGAATGGGGGTGAACATAACCCTTTTGTGCTTATTCAGAGTATTCCTGTTTCCCCTGGCTCCATTTTAGCAACACTGCAGGACATTGCATCTAAAATTTAATGTCTCCACAGCAGGAATGATTTCCTAAGCAAACAGATAACTTGGAACAGATACATTCAAATAACTGAAAAGCTGGGCTCCATGACTGAGAGCTGATTCCATTCAAATCCTAAGTAACCTTACAAAAGATACATAACTGTGTTATTAATTAGAAGCTTTTAAAATTCAGTAAAAACTGTTTACATAAAGGAGGATTAACAGTCTTGCATTCACAGAAGATTCTCACAATGCTATTTCTGAAGCCTATTTTTGAGATGACACCATGATAGCCATAACTTCTCTGGCACTAGAGAAATAACCTCAGACTTGATGGTGATGGCAAACAATAGTTTCAACCAGCAGTTTATCAAACTGTCCTGAAAATGGGGTGGTTGCCAGTGAGGATGCAGGAAAGGTCACAGAGATCCAACACCCTCTCAGCAACACTGACAGCCCTGTTTGCATTACTGAAATTGTTTCCAACACAGACCCACAGCTGACAGCCACTGACCACTTGCTCCAAGTTAAAAGCATTTCAAATTTAAAAAAAAAAAAGGGCGTCTATATGCAGTACACATTTATCACTCCTTTCAAACACCCACCTTTATCTCTTTAGCATAGAGAGCAGACTTTGGTTTGGGAAAAATGAGGTATTTAAGATTACTAAGTCCCCTTGTTATGACTTTATATTAATCAGCTTAACGGGAAACAGTTTGCTCAAATCAGCATTTAGCATTGCAAACCTAAAAATATCTGTGATGCAGATTCTTTAAAAGATTAGAAGTGTAATATAAGCAAGATGTGCATGCTATTACCATAGTAGAAAAAAAAAATAAAAAATACAAGGTATATGTTAGTTGAAGTTCAAGGATTATCCTATGGAGAAAATGTATTTAAAACATTCTATACAAGAAGTAACTGATTTCTTGGGCGCATATTACAGGTACTCATGTCACACAAGAAAACACAAACAAAAAACCAAAACCGTAACATTTTTCTCAGAACCTTCTGAAAATCACACCCTCTTGAATGAAATATCAAATGTACCTTCCAGGGAAGGACACATATTCAGCATCACTGAATGACTTTAACACTTGGCACCCAGCTGAGGTGTACCCTTGTCCTCCGAGGAGTCTGACTGTGTCCCAGAAATAGTGAAAGATTCACTAAAAAAGGTAAATCCCTTGGGGAGGCTGTGGGCAAATACTCTCTTGCAGCACCTGCCTGCTCTGTTCTGCTCAGGTGAGCAGCCTGACAGGTAGGCAGGAAACCTTCAGAGCCTGAGTCAGACCTGAAGAGGTTTTCCCAACTGCTGCAGCTCATAAGGAACTGCAAATGAGAGAGCCTGGGGTTCAACTCAAAGGCAGAACAAGCTGAAATGATGTTTTACTCCACATGGTGGTATGGTTTGATTATTGCTGTCCCTCCTTAGGCAAACAGCTCCACTTTAATCTGCTTTCTACATTTAATGGCCAATTGTTATGACGATTCCTTTGGTGACTGTGCTTTAGTCAGAAAATATTGTTTATTGAGGGAAGGGTACAAATAAGATAAACATTTATGGGTTGAGCCTGTGTAAATATTTATCTTCAGAAACACACTGAAAAAACAGGCATGAAAACAGCAAGAAACATCAAGTTGGGGTTGGCCCTGTAGGACACATTTCTAAAAGTACAAATGGCATGTTTACTCTGTACCTGTTCAAACATTGGTCACTGACCCTCTCTTGCCACACTGCAAGGCATGGCTGAACAGTCTCCACTTCGAGGCAAAAAATAAGTAGATTCCTGCCAGTCGTATTTCCCACTGATGCCAGAAGGAAATGTCTGTGGAGTAAATTGTTCTGGTTCTCCTCAGGCTTTGCAGGCTGAACTGGTGCTGGAAAACCCCAAGCACCACCTCTGGCACCAAGGTCTGACTCTGCACCAGCCCCAGGCACTGCTGAGACAAAGCTCTTTAAAATTTCCTGTCTCTGATTCTTTTGCAGTCAGCTTCTGAGTGCTACCCAGAAGTCTTCAAACATTTCATCTCTCTTCCATTCATTTCACCATTCTTTTTGCAGAGAGGAGTGAGGCCCCTCTGCAGTGGAGAGCATTTCTGCCTGGCGAGGTGTCAAGTGCTGGACCTGCACAAACCCAGAACAACAACCAGTCCTTGAGAAGAAACTCCTCTCTCCATGGCAACTGCAATATTGCTCTTGTCTCCTTAACCACTCCCACAGTCCTTTTCCAGGCTGGGGCAGAATTGCAGCTAAACTGTGACCCCCAAGGTAATACCTAATTCCCACTGTAAAAAATACTGTTCTAATTCCAGACTGCTTATACCTGGGGTAAATCAGAAACAGGTCTTGGAGGTCTGAGGCAATGGGAACTTGTGAAGGGCCAGGTTAACAATTCCCAGCTTGAATTATGCTACCAGATAAGATTTATTAGCAGGCTTTCAAAAAAAAAGAGTAATTCAGACCATGAAAACAGACAGTGATGCTTTGCCTTACAGACCATTGTTTTGCCTTCATTTTCTTCTGTCGTCTCTAGAGGCTACTGGTGCACGGGTCTTTGCACAATAAAATTTCTGCAGTGGCTGACCCAAATGTAAAAAACATTCCAGAGAATGTTTGGAATTACTGAGACACCCCAGCCATCTCTGTACACTTGAGATTTGCCTTGTACAGCACACCTCCTCCAATAATGACTTCACTGAAGTACAAAGGGCCTGGAGGATGAAATACTTGTCACATTCACCTATTTTTCCTGCAGCTGACACTGAATTAACAAGCACATTCCTTCAGTGAAGGCATCAGTGTGTGTTCCACTCAGAGTCTTGGATGCTTTAATGGGAATGAAATGGCACTGAATCTCACTTTGAGCATGTGGGAGATGGACATCTGGAATTAACAGAACTGGAGAGGGTTCTGTAGTGGGAACTAAACACCAGCATTCACTGGGGAGGGAAAAAAACCACAAAAATATCCATGAAACCCAGTTACTTCATGTTCCTGAATACATATCTGCTTTGCTGGGACCTCTCCTCAGGCTCCATATTCACCACCTATGCTTCAGAATCAGTTTCCCAGAGTTTGTTTTTGATTCTTTATTGAAAACAGACCCTGTCTTTCAGAGACACTGCCATCTCCTCAGTCATAAAAGACTTCAGGCATTACTCAGTGCTTCAGGTCCTCTCCACTACCCAGGTTTTTACCAGGGGAAGCAAATCCCTCAAATGAAGTGTGTGCTCAGAGCTTTCCCCTCCCATTTACCCTTTTTAGGGATTCTGCTGGAGCATTTCTCCTCTCCTGCAGCTTCTTCCCAACATTTGACTCTATAAACACACATCTACATGCTACAGTGGCTGCTGTTCAGACAGCATTGTCACCTCATCTCAAAAACCACATGAAAATCCAGGGTCTCTGCATGGCTCCACCTAAAAGTGAGCTTAAGCTGAGAAAGGCAAGCAGTTCTACAGCAGGGAGGGACATCTGAAGAAATAAGTACATACAGAAAATAAAACAAAACCAAACCAAACCAAAAAAAAACCCCACATGGCAGCAGCAGAGCAGTGCCAGGAAGTTGTGAAATGCAGATATGTTCCTAGAAACAGTACTATGTATGAAACTTGAAATGAGTTAAACCATTAAAAAGTGAATTATTTAATTCCTGGGCAGTTGTAATTGGACAAAAAGAACCAGCAGTTATCATGTGAACATGGTACACTATAGAGGATGGGCAAAGGGGTGGATACTCCCTCTTTTCACAACCTTCCTATGGCTGGACCTCTGTATCCATTCACTGAAATACACAACCCTTTCCAAGAGCCAAACACTGCAAAACTTTGGGACTTTAAAAACTGTACAATAACTGAGTTTCAGGTTTTCAGAGACAGGAAAACTTTATGCTGTGCCATCCAAAAAATTACAACTTCGTCTTGTTCTACCCACTTATTTCTTGGTCTAAAACAGTCAAACCCTCTAAGCAGAACAGTGAAATAGAAGAACATGAAGTACTCCACAGGTGCTACTGGCACATTAATCTGCTTCAACCAAGTGCCTCATTACAAGTGGTTCTTATTAAAATGTGGATGTGAGGTCCAAACCATAGCGTTTTTAAACAAACCAACATTCATTTGAAAACAGCTAACTACAGCCAAGTGGTTCCACTTGCATGTGTTATTTTAGATAAGCATATGGAATGCAAAGCTTTAGCCTAAAGGAAAGTAACAATTCAGTTATGGCAGAAGGGCCTATTGCACCAGCCCACGACACTGAATCCAGACACTAAATCATGAGTACTAATGATGTGTTACTGTTACCATTAGCAATCCAAAGCATGTGCTTTAGAACCCTACCCAGACATTTCTTCTATCAGCATTATCACTGATCACAAAGTAAAGATTTTACCACATCTGATTTTATAAACCTGTATCCTTTTAATATGTCAGCCTCAGTCTTGCTAAGGAGAAAACATTTTTAAACAAATGTGCAAAACCAAAGGAAGTACACTAAGAATGATGCTGTTTAGCAAATAATAAATTAGTGTAATGATGGGTATACCTTCTTGTGGAAAACGCTGCAAAGGCCTCTCTCCAGATCTGGCAGCTTAAAAAGAAGATTTCTAATCTGACCAAACACACTGGATTCTGACAGCAGAATTTCAGACACAGCATCAAGCCGGGCATTTATTTCACTGTAAAAGAAGAAAAACAATACTTGAAACTTGTTTTTCTCTGAGGGGAAGACATACATCTACTCAACCTGTTCC
>VZTR01000976.1:102812-150979 GCA_013400775.1 Chaetops frenatus | reverse complement strand
TTTTTTTTTTTTTTTGGGTTGATCTTTTTAATCTTTGACTAATGCCACATGCCCCTGAGTAGGTTAGTGAAAGAACTGAGGAATGCAGAGAATCTTGGGGTTTCATTCTAAATGCAAGCCAGATCCTTGCATGAGCTCATTCTCCCCTGTCCATGCTCACAACTTCAGTGCCCAATTCTGCATGTGTTCCTGGTGGCAGTAACACTTAGAACACTGAATCCTGAGAATTCCACCCCAAATGTACAGACAAGTGCCTGGAGGATGGGCAGAAGGTTTGGAGTTCACATCTGCACTCCATGTACCACCCTTTATTCCAGCAGGTTGTAGATACCCCTCACCACTCCCCTGTGTCTGATCCCTACCAGGGATTGGTAATTACATGGACCAGGACTGTGCTGGGGTTTTTATTGTTTTTTTGCTAAAACCTGTAACATTTATCTCCCTATTTCAGGACTGAAGTCAAGGAAACATCCTCCTGAAGTGAAGAAACACTTTTCTTTATGAGAAGAGGCAATTCCACAGTTCTTGGCAGGTTCCTTACAATCATATTCTTAAAAGCAAAGGGTTGCAAAAATGGACACCACCACCAAGTTTCACCCCGGTTTCCTCTGTATCCTTCCCACATATCCATGGACTGTCTGCAGATTGCAGAGGTCACTCCATTTCTGCTCTCTGTGCAACCAAATTGCCTCCCTGCTGCTTTCCAGGGAAGCACTGAGAGTGGGGGTAAGTGGGTGTATCCAGAGCCCATCCACCCGTGCAGTTTAAGGAGAAATCAGTCCTTTGATGCAGATACTTCTCATCTCAAACAAGTGTGTGCAAATGCAGCCCAGCCCACGTTCTCAGGGACCAGCAAGACGCTCAGAGCTCAGCCAGCACAGAGGGATGGGAACTAAGGATGCAATCCAAATTTAAGATTTTTGGAAGACTGCCTGTCTTGCCCATGGCTTTTACTGCAGAAGTTTCAGGCCAGTTGCCAGTGTGACTGCTCATAAATAGTGCCCATGAGGAAATCAAAGAAATTAAAGAAGATAAAAAACTTTGTTTTTTATTATAAAAAGCACACTGTAAGCAGCAGAATTCTGTTCCAGAACACTGTAACTTAATTTAAACTACACTATTACTATGTGGCCAACTGGAAACTGGCAGCAATATGTAAAATAGATGCAGATATTCAAAAAACTCCTCCCTCCAAAGCTTAATCTGCGCTTTAATCATCCTCACATATGGCTGTGTTACTGGATCTCCAGTAATCTAAAAGTAAGCATCCATATAGTTTTTCTGCTTTAATCCCACAAATAAGAAAGGGTCAGGAAAATGGCATACAGTACCAAATGACCCAATTTTTTCCACCTGTAAGGAAAATCTAGTGGGCTTCCTATTTCAAAAGTCAGAAAGCATAGCGAAGAATTGTTTAAAACACCATACCCATGCAAAAGGAAGGACTGGGACAAGATATTATAAAAACAGATGATGAATTTCAAAGTACGGTTTTAAACCTTAAATATTTAGACTTAAATTAACAAACATTTTATTGAGTGCCGATATATAAATATATATGTTACACTGCTCAGTTGCTAAGCCATCTCTAAAGGAGTTTGTTCTGCACTGCACAGATATCTGGCATATATGATGTACAGTTTGCGGCTGCCAATCTCTGCATGGTCTGGAAAAGAATTCTACCACCAGAAAACCCGAATCTAACCTTATGCAAAGGATCTCAACAGCCAGCTAAACTGGCTACTACTTCATGCTGCATTTAGGTGCAATATTAGCCTGTTCTTTCTCATCTGTATAAACCATGTCAGCAATCTGAGCTTTATCCAATTTTCCAAGCAATCTTCTGTGGAATAATGTAACATAATTCAGTTGACTAAAAGCAATACTCTTACTTCTGCCATACCCCCATCTAAGAATAGCATCATGAATACAATACTAAAATCACTTCACAGTGTATTTAAACATAACAAAATCTAACTGCAGAATTGTTATTGCAGTCATTTAAAAGAACTACTTGAAGTGAAATAATGAGATACTCCCTTGCATTATTCTGCTGCCAGATAGTGAACAATAGAGAAAATTAGAAAATGCGAAGAAGATGTTTGAATCCTGAACTAAAAATTATTTTGACAAAGTAGAAGGCTGCAGACACAAAAGCACTGCACTGAATTAACATCTGAGCAGCCTAAACAGGATGTTGGTTGCTGGTGTGCCAATAGACATCTGCTGGTCTCTCCTGCAGCAAACCAAACCTAACATGTTTAAATATGATAATATATCATTATATTTAATGCAGAGTGAAATTGATAATGTAACTATTATATAAGAACTCAGGATGTTTTCATTCATGTGAGTTATTATTTAAATACAAGGTAAATAAATAAGAATTTATCAGAAATCTAACTCATGCTAAATGCAGACAGTATGAATTCACTCATCATGCTAAGGGCATAACTCAAGTACAGTGTATACAATTAAAATTAATTTTATTAAATGTGTTCTAAGAGAACAGTGATGTGCAGAACTGTCAGTCATAGGAATTCAACCCCTTGAAAACATAATTAGGAGTACAAAACAACAAACATTGCTTTGCATGGACTATGGCATCTAAATCATAAGCCCAGCAGCCTCCTAACTGCACCATTGTAAAGAATGAAAATGTATCATTTAAATTACTCATTTATATATTTATTATGGGGCTTTTTCTGACCTCCCCTCAGAACACTTCATGAATGAAGACCGTGGATGAGCTGATTAAGTTAAAGACCATGTTAAATGGTACAGAATGTCCCCTGCTTTAGACCACTCCCTTTGATGACAGGCAATTGAAGTTAAATAATAAAATTAAAATGATGGCCACATTTAATTAAATAAATTAAATGTGGCCATCAAAGCCCACAGCCCTGGTAGAATTACAGTCTATAAACCAGGATGTCCTTTTGGAGAACAAGTAGGTAAAGCCCTGGTTCACAGCAGGAGCCTGGGGGCTCATGGGGATAAAGTCCCCAACACCTCCAGCGATGCTGCAGTGCCAGCCAAGGACAGCTGTGGCTGGAGTAGGCCCTTGCAGAAGCAGGGATTCATTTTTCCAGGACAAACGTCCATGTTGTACCTGCAGGAGATCAGCATAGCACGGCAGCCAGGTCAGGAAGCAGCAGGGTTAGGACCACCCAACACCCCTGAGCCTCTGACCGTTCTCCAGACAGGTCTGGAACAGACTGCTTCTCATAACTGCTGTGCACAGTAAGCCAGGAGCTTATCTCCAAGGCAGGAGATGTTATCCTGAGCAAGTCCCTGCAGGGAGGGGGGCCCAGGTGTGCACACCCCATGGCCCAGACACCCTGCCAGCTGCGCCAGTGCTGGGGCCAGGAATGTGAGGGTGATCCCTCCCTCCCTTTTCCTCCTTTGCCCACTCTCCAATCCACCTCCCTCTCTCTCCCCTTTCACTCTGTCCCTCTGCCCAACCCCACTGCTGTGTGCTAATCCTGCTCAGGACTCACAGACTGATTTCCCTGCCAAGGGTGTAATTTACTAACAGAGCTTTATGACCTTTTATGGACCCTCCAACCGCCATCCTTCAGCCACGGGCCCCTGCCCATCCTGTGTGCTCCCTTCCCCTTAAGGCTGGGATACCACCCTTACCTCTGGCTTTTTACCTAAGTGCTGCCTAAGCTAGAAACTGGCTAAGTTATGGGAGGAACCCTGATTTGTTATATTTTGGTGTGACCGCTGCAATTTTATTCATTAGCACCGACAAAAAAGTACAAACAAGGGTAATTCTATCATAATTAGTGCAGCGAAATTTAAGGGAAACCTAAAAAAATTAAGCATCCTTCTGGATCTGCTCACTTGTTTTTCAAGTAATTAACTCTCAAAACGCCTGATGTCTCATGCCTCTCCAAAGAGGTCCAACAGGAGAGGACAATCTCCCTGAATGGATCTCAAATACTTAACAGCAGTACACAAGCACCCTAAACTTTATCTTCACATCTGTTAAAAGAACGTCCAAAATATGCAACTGCTAATCAAACACTTTTGTTTATGTTCATACACTATGTATTTCAGCTATTTGTGCCTAAAAAGGGAACAATTAGCTACTTTAGCCAACATGAATGAATGCCTGATTGCTCCATTTACAAGGAATTAGACACAGCATTCAAAGGGACCAAAACACAGCTAGCAAAAATGAATCAATACATGTGATGATCCTGCAATCTTTTTCTTTCCTACAACAATTTTGAGATCTCAGGCATATGCTGTAACCTGCATTTGTGCATTTTATACTGCTACTGATTCTATAAAATTGTTATTCTTAGGAGGAAAATTTAGCCCTGCTGTAGGATTAGTGGATTTTATTGCTAAATTACTGCTGGGAAAAAAAATTCTAATCCTGCTTTGGATGGTGATAGTATCAAATGGCAACCAGTTTAACTCCGAATTAAGATGAGTTGCTTCAAGGACATTTACATAGTTTGTTTCACCACCCTTATATTTTAATTATAAGGACAAAGTCAAACTTGAAAGATTTCCCTTTAGAATTACACTGTGTGTGCAGAAGTATAAATACAGCAGCACTCAATACATTCAAAGTGAGAAAATTTATAACAAGACATTTTTTTATATTATAAAAGACATGTAATTGCCAATCTCACTGTAAAGGGTCCCTCTTCTTCCTAGTTCTACAGTATATATCCTCCAAGCAAGTCATGTTGCATTAGTAATGCCAATTTACACTCTTTCTCTTCTTCAGGAGTAGGTAGGGAACTGTCTGTAGTCCTGAATGTGCTACATTTACAGTCATTCTAAGCACCTGCAGACAAAGCATATCCTGACTTAATGGTAATTATCAATACCATCCTACAAGGCTTTAATATTATAATAGCATCATCTCATCCAGAACTGGAGGAAATGGGGCACAAAGTACACTGGAATCCCAGGGAAAAAATGGGAATCCAGTTTTTGAGAGGTAATTAAAATTTTGATTTCTCTGAAGCACAAAGCAAAGGTTGACATGTTTTTGGCAACTGTCTAAACAGATACAATTTTTCTCCTTTCTTGAGATTTAAACATCAGTTTTAACTAGAAAAAGATCAAATGAATATAACTTGGCTACAAATAAATACAGTCACATCGTATGTAACACTAAAAAGCTAAGAGAGACAAAAGAAGATCAAAGAAACAAAATCTAGGCACTTGTGGGTCACTCAGTCTGTTTAAACTACTTCAAACATGAAAAAACTCTCAAAAACCTGTAGAGAACACCCCAAAGTGAGAGATTACTGTGCAAACTAATATGTTCACATCACACATCACACATCCCAAATATTTTACCATTTCCAGTTTATCTCACACAAATCCCTAAGCTTTTAAAATTTTGCATTAGAAATTATTTTAACTCAAAGGAAGCATTATGCAACAGAGGCCAAGAGAGCCAGGTTCTCTCCCAGTTCCTCAGCAATGGCACTCAAAATCACATATTCTGTTAAGAGACACTCCACTTGTCCAGGAACAGAGTGGGAGGTGGGGGAATCACCTCCCTTATGCGGTGCTTTCCACACATACGGAGTTCCCTGCACAGGAATGGAATCTGCACACATTCCCCTACGCTTGCTACCAATTGCTCTGTATGATGCATCATCCTGAAGTTCTACTTTAAACACCTAATCACAGCTTTCTTAGCTTTTCAGACTGATCTAGTATGGAAATAATAAACCTAGATCTAATTGTGCTACTCTACTCATATGCCTTTTCCAGTTTTGAACTCTTTGCTCAACTCCAGCCAACCCTGACAAGGTTGTGTGTTTGATATATCAAGAAAACCAATTTTCTAGAAATTGTGCAAGAATCAACAGCTGAGCAAGCCACAGACACAAATTAACACCCAGCCAGAGAAAGGATGCAGTATTTATTTGTCTGTTTGCACTGCAGATGGGTCATCTGCACTCCTGACACCTGGGGAAGGGAAATGCAAAGAAGAGGCTGGCAGGGAGGGAGGCAGTGGGTAACCATGGAAAATAGAGACAGAGAGGGACACATTCTGCAGATTCTTCACATGCAGGGCAGTCTCTACACAGGACAACATCCAAAATATATAAAAAAAGAGATTACCGCCAGAGCCAGGTTTGCTCAGCCAGGCCCATGTGAACCTCATCTTTCTCCTCCCCCTGTAGCTATTGAAAAAGCAGAGACTTTCACATCAGCTTCAAGGGTTCTATTTCATGTTAGGAAAGAAATTACTCATAACTGTTGCACACAGACAAAGACACAAAGATCACACTGTGCTCCAACACTGGAGCCTGAGAGCTGTCCTGAGCTCTTTGGATTGCCTGAGTGGGGACAGCAGGTTTCACGCACCCAGAAATGTTCCAGGCCATCCATCTCCTTTTCTCCCACTCCACTTACAGACACGAGGCAAGAAAGGCACTCGATGGAACTTGAATTTCAGAGGTAAGATAACACCTCTACAACCCAAAATTATGTAACTTCTGCAGAAAACAACCTTCCTCATTTCTCTTAAAAAGCCCAGTTTTCAGTGACTGATAAGACTCTTATCTCATTATCTTTGTATACTCAGGTGAGTAAGAGAGGACATTACACCCCTCTTGGTTAAACTTTTTTTTGCTGTTTCTTTTTTTCCCAAATGTACACATCTTGTCTCTACATGTACTGCATCACTGATGATTTAAAAAGTATCTTCAAGTTTGCCCAAATGAGTCTCTACACATTCCATCTTTATTCAACCTAATATATGGTTTCTTCACAGGAAATTTAGTCATCATCCCAAGTGATTTTCAACTCTAAGGCATAAAGCAGTAATTACACCCTCTCACTTCTTGATACACCTACTCAGTGACTGGAAAAGATGCAGTACAGAAGCCTTACTTCCTCTGAGAATGTCACTCCAGGAGGCACAGGTGAATTACAATTACGGAATGTTCTCTGAGTGCATTTGTGTGCATTACTGGGAACAGCATTGCCAGATGCCTGATGCACTAACTATGTGAAATTACAACTTGAGAGTCAGAAAGGGAGAAGTACACAGAGCAAAATAGCTTTTTTAACTTCAAGTAGTGCTGAGGAGCACCATCACCTCCAGCCACAGCAGCCTGAAAATGCCAAACATCACACTCCAGAAGCAGGGAGGAAACAAAACTACAAACCCATAAAGCAGGAGAAGGAAACAAAACTGCAAACCCATAAAGCAGTTCTGCACTGAGACAAGGGAGAATTTAAACTCAATATACTGGTTAACAAAGAGGGCCTGAAGTCCTGGGGAAGCAGTTTCTGCCTGCAGTGCTGGATAGGAGATCCATTTCCCAGTGGAGTGCTGTTTGAGGTGCTGCCCCCAGGTGTGGTCACTCGGCTTGGTCACTCGGGAGCAGCACAGCCAGGCCAGGGAGGAGCCCAAGCCAGGTCCTGCCTGGGGCCATCCTCAGTGCTCTGGCTCCCTCCTCTGACAGCTGCACACACAAACCCGGCAGGCCATGAGGCCAGGAAGGAAAAGAAACTAATTTATTTACATTTATCCCTGCAAAGTGGCCCCGAAATTCTACTCAAGTGCTTTTCATGACACATGACAGTGGCCCTGATTAACTTCCACGCTGCTTGGGATGGTTACATCAAAACCCTTTGGAAGTGGGTAAGATAAATGAAAGCTTTTTTTTAAAAAAGTGGCCCACTGAGATTAACTTATTAGAAAAAGGCTAATAAGAAAATTAAGCAGTCATGCTTCAAAAGTACAGTGCTTTAACTAGATTTGGTCAAGGGGAAAAAAATGTATCTGAAGAAACATTTGCAAACTATCAGCAACAGCAAGATGCTAAAATACTGGTATACCTCACTATTTAAACCTGTCAAAAATTAATAAACATTAACACTGTTTAATAAATTTTCAAAAGTAAAATAGAGGGGGAAAATACTGTGGATAACCAAGTCAAAAGACTTCCTGTGTGCCACAACTGAAGAGAAAGAAGTGACAACTCTAATAAACTCTACATTGACAGTGCTCAGGAAATACATGGATCCAAAAACTCAAAATGTAGGCAAATGCAGCCCATGGATTCAATACTGCTATTTACTACATGTTCATTCAGAACACTCAAATCAAGCCTGCAAAAAGAAACCAGAAAAGATGGAAGTCCAATTCAAAATAAGACAATTGAAAACCAGCATAATACTGCTACAAAATACATCATTTCTAAAGCACTGATAAATCAAGCACAGGTCAAAATACAGGAGTGGCCAAATAATCATCACATTTCAGGATTAATAAAAAGGAACACTCTCCTGTGCAATACACAGGTAACAAAAACATCCACAGCTACTTTAGAAGAAATATAACACATTCAGGATGTAAAAACGTGTATCAAGGAAGACATCCAACATTAATTGGCAAGTTTAGGAATAAAACAACATCCAACCCCAGGTCATCCTCATTCAGTGTTTGAAAAAGAGTACAGAATCAGAATGGCGCCCAATCTGATTTCTGCAAAGGAATTTTTAACTTGGTCCAAACCCACTACTACTTACCTGTGCCCAAAAAAATGGTTTGACTCCTTCAAACCTAAATATAAAACCCACAATTTCTATTGTGTTATTTCCTGTGCAAACTCTGCTGTGGATCTCAGGTCTTCTGGACATACGAATTCATTGTGCATACTCAATATTACAACTAATATTACAGATTTAGCCCAGGATAAGGAACCATCTCACCTGGATTTCAGGAGGGGCTGGGTTACCCATTTCTTCAGTCTTCGACGTCCAAAGGAAGTTTTAGTATGATCCAAGACCCAGAGTAGGCTGCCTTTTGTTTTCATGTCAGTCTAAAATAATGAAAATAGCTTAAGTATTTTTAACTGAGCAGTCAGTTTTGCAGTGGGAGGATCTTCAAATAATTCAAAACACTGTGTTTAGGCTTTAAGATATGGCAACTGTATGTTCATTATCAATCTCATTCATCAACAATGCCCTACATCAAGAACCTCCAGGAGTCATAAGATATTTAAATATGTTTTTCCTTTAGTTAGAATATGGATTTTTGGAAATGACCAGAATAAATTAAACAGTTAAAATAATGTTGTGCATAAAGCTCTGAGCAGGAGCACAAAAACAAACTCTTCTGCAGACATCACTCAACTGCAGTTGCTGAAGAAATTAAAACTTTAGGAAAGTTCTTTGTTAGTCACAGTGCAGCAAGGTTCCTAACTCATGCCAAAAGCTAGTACAGATTAACTTCATCTATGCTTCTGAAAATGTTATCTTCCTTCAATCTGAAATCCCATTTAAAATAATTTAAGACTTATGGGTCAGATTTGCAAATCTGATTAATTTCATTGGGAAAAGTATGTCAAACAGCTGTGAAAGTCTCAGCATTTATTAAAAAAGCATTATATTTGTCCTTACCTGATTCTGTAAAATTTCCAGATTTTTCATTGTTGTCCCATTAATTGTCATGTGTTCAGTTTCACCGGACAACCGTTTGAAATTGCTGGGGAGAGGAATTTCAGATGTCATATCTTAAATTTGGGCATGGGCCGAACACTGGAACACTGTCAGATTTCTTACGTTAGAGAATTCAATAGTTATGCAAATAATTTTTTAAAAATCGAGCAAGAAATTAAAATATCTTCAAATAAATAAAAGAACTGAACACTAATAACTTCTTTTAACTTACTGCTTGGGAAAATAGAATTTCAGATTCACTTCCCTGTTTCCTACAATGACCTTGACAAAGCTCAGAACAAAATCCAGCCGTTTCTCACTAAATGGTTAAATTATTCAGTTTACAGTTTAGCAAGGACAGGACTAACAATTAATACTTCAAGAGTGGAACAGACTTAACACAACTCATCACCAAAACATCGTATCAAAATACATACTCTTATTTTTTATTACTACTGCAAATTTAAACAGCCTGCAAGTGCAATTATGTAGGAAACCAGAAACAGGGGAGATTGAAACTATTTGATTTTGTTTTAATATGGAATAACCATGACCAAAATTACTCGGCTTTTTGGTACTCTTTAACAGAAGTGGATGAGACCAACCCAAACGTTGTGCTGCTATAGAATCACCATTAATAAAATAATGGTATTAGGTATGCAATCATATTAGATCTGAAAATCATTTCAGTCTCAGACACACACAAAGTAGTCAGGACTATGAAGTACAATATCCTCACTAAACACTTCTGACAAATCAAGTCGTGATTGTCTGTGTTAATCATCCTGCTGACTGCCCTTTGCACAGAATCTAGGACACTCTTTGCTGTCTTAGACTAAGCAGAATCACTTGCTGGGCAAGATTTAAGACTGTTTTCTTGACTGTTCAGTTTCTCAGCGCATTCAATTTTAAACCCTCTGGGGCTGAATGCTCAACCTTTTTCTGTTAGGCACACACAGCTGCATTGCTGCTACACCAAAAACAAGAACAGCACCAAAAATTTCAGAAACATGAAATATTCAGAGACTAATCTTATATATTTCTGTTGTATGCAGGTGCTTGGGCCTGTTACCAATTTTTTTCCTAAATAATGGGTCAAATTAGAAGTATTGTCCACAGAATTGTAAAAAGAAGCAGATTCAACTGAGGGCCCTCAAGAAGTTTAATGACAGCTTGGAAGTACAGCTGACTCAGAACTGTACCCATAGTCATAATTATTCTGCTTTGTGTGCTATTTCAGAAATCAAGGAAGTTGACCAGCAAAAGAAAACACTGGAGCCAAAACCAGCCACACTTTCCAAATTACACAATATTGTAAGCAACAAAACAATACTTCTTTTTATTATCTTCAGTCACAACGGCTGACGCTGGCGAAAATTAATTAGGAATGATTTCTGCTTGGCTCCCACTCCCTGCATGAAACAACAAATCCCAACTGCGGTTACAAAAGCACCTTTCTGCACCCAGGACTGACTGCAGTTTCCCAATGTGCCACTGCTTGAGCCTCTGGCCTCTCAAACCCAGCTGGGTGAGCACCAAGCCCTGCCATCTCCTGTCCAAAGCCAAAAGGATGCTCCTGAGTCCTCCTGTCACATCAGAGCTTGAGGATTGTGTGTTTTTCTGATTCTGGTGGTCCCCTACTTGGCTTTAGAGCACCCAGCACAGGACACACTCTGTTCACAGCAGGGCTGCTCAGGAGTGTCTGAAGACAACTTGTTCTGTTCCACTGCACGGTGGATTTACTCTTCTTTCACAGTGTATTTACAATTCTTTCAGATCAGACAAGCTGAAGTTGTTTTCACAGCATAAATTATGTGTATCTTACATTACCCAGGTGTTTCCTTTATCTGAGTTACTTCACCCTGCTATTAGTCTTGGTAATTGGGAGTTTAGAGTATGTGAGTAACAGTCAGGATCAACTGCGGGATAAGCCCAACCAACAATTCCACATGTCACAGCACAGAACATGTTTTGCTTACACCCACTCATCTTCCTTCAGCTTGGGATCAGAACTTGATAAAAACGTGAAACAACCCCACATTCTTTATAAGGTATTTAGAGACCAAATGGCAGAAGAAGGTGGTAAGTAGCTATTAAGTCAGGGCTGGTTTTGCAGCAAAGGTCTCAGCACAGCCCTTGTGTGAAATGCTAATATGCTGCCATCAGCCCTCTCCTGCACCGCTGGAAGTGATCTTTCAGAAATCATTTTGGCAGGATCACAAGGCCATAACTCCTCCTGTAGGTGACACTCTGACCCCTGTTTCAAAGCACAGACTTGCAGCAGTCTCAAGTACTCAAACAGCACAAATCCAAGTAATGGAAACAGCTGACAAGTCCACAGCAGAGGAGCCTGGCAAGGCAGAGGCATGTCACCTCTGGGCTTGGAAAAAGGGAAAGAATAAACAAACACAAGCTTCCAGGAAGCTTTAGGAATCACTCATGAGAATGTGGTTCCTACTCATAAAATTACTTTTTCACAGTAGGACCACACGATGATGAGTATGAAAAGGCTACTGTTCTGCTTTAGGACAGCTGAGTACATCCTCAGATTTCACTTATTTTTTATGTGTTACTGGAGAAACTGGTCATTTTTTCAGTATTTAAGGGGGTTTACAAATAAAAGTGAGAGCAACTTACTACATAGGCAGTTAGGACAAGCAGGAACAGCTTTAAACTAAGAGTGGAGAGATTCAGTTTCATGAAGGAATTGTTCCCTGGGAGGGTGGGGAGGCCCTAGCACAGGGTGCCCAGAGAAGCTGTGGCTGCCCCTGCATCCCTGGTAGTGTCCAAGGCCAGGTTGGACACTGGGGCTTGGAGCAGCTTGGGACAGTGGAAGGTGTCCCTGCCCATGGCAGGGGGTGGCACTGGAGGAACTTTAAAGTCACTACTGATCCAAACCTCTGGGTCAGATGTCTGGGATACTGTGATTATGCCTTTCAAGAAGCTTGCAGTGAGTGGTAGTTTTAATGCTGTATTCATTATTTTCTCCAGAGGAGAGAATATATATTATTTCATACTTGGTATTTCAGCCTAAGTGAATCAGGAATTTTCAACTACTTTCATTTTCCAAATCTCTAACACTTCTGAGTGAAGCTGCAAGGCACCCTGAAAGCAACAGATTTTTTTCACTCAATTACCTTTTACAGACCTCTAGAGTCTGTGTCTTTGAGATCTCTAGAGGTGAATAAACCACAGAATGAAGTTACAACAACAAGAAATGCAGGAATTCCTAAAAGCTTTAAGAAGTAAAAACAAGTCTCTCAATGTTTCAGAAGCACTAGTTTTCTATAGGTTCCATATCAAAGACATTTACCACAGTCTGTGTAGCAAAGGATGTCAAGCCCAAGACTGTATTTTGTATTTAATAAACCAGGTTTAAACTCATTAGTGAATATTCCCACAGGGCTAGAACTTCTGATCTGAATCTCTTTTTGTTTTGTGTATTATTTCCTGCATTTCTTGAAGTTCATATATCACTGTTTGAAATCTACAAAGTTTCTTTCTTCCATATCCAGCATGCTGGAAAACATAGAGGTAAAATTGAAATACACCAAGACAAATTTCCTCAGCAACTGCTATGCAAATGATGATTTTTTTCAAACAAAATTGGGTACTCAAATGTACTTGAAAACCTCTCCTAGATGTGTAGCAACTTCTTGACAAAAGCCTTTAATAAAGGTCTTTCCGTATGTAAAGGTATTAGAACACACTGATTAACAAAAACTTATACCATTCATTATTAAATCTATTTTTACTTGCTGCTGGAACTCTAAAGCAGCCCAGCCATACCTCGGGGTCCTACTGTGGTAGAGATCTTTATTTCTTTGTGATATTTTGCTTTTTTTAGGATCTTAAAAAGTAGATTTAAAAGCTTCATCAAAATATTGGAGCAAAACCTGCTTCCCCCTACCAACGAGGATTCCTTGACTTAGATGATATTTCTTTACTCTTCCTACTAAACTGAAACAGAATTTTTTCCAGCGGGAAGAAGAGTATTCCTCCAAAGAAGGTACAGAGGTGTAATGAATTTTTCTGTCATTCTTCCTATCAAACAGGTCTTCTTCATCCAGACCTCTGACACATTAACAAAGTGAAAACTACCTCACAACTCCAACTTCATGCTCTCTGACTCATCTGTACATGCTCACTGACCTGAATTCTTCTAGGAATTTAAAGTTGCTTGACACTGCAATGGAAGTTATTTCTCTTCTATTTCCTAATTCAGGAGATTCATTAAATTGCTGACACTATTTGCCTAAACGTCTTTCATTTTTCAGTATTTATATAGCATTTCACTGGCATTAGGAAAAATACTGAAGTTGAGTTTGCCTGAATATTTGGCTCAGTTTGTTGATACCCATGACAGTGCAAGCAGCAACTGGAACTCAGCACTGGGTAGTCAGAGCATAAAGGCTTTAGACATAAACACAGCAGAATCCAAGCTCGTGACCACAAGTTTTCTCCAAAAATGTTACTTTATTTCTTCACAGAACATCATCGTGTTATTAAGTTTTTACTTTGCCTTTTCACTCAGATGCTCATACATTCCCCAGAAATCCATTAGAGCAACCTTCAGCAGGCAAATGTCAACGCTAAGATTTTTATTCCCAGTCTATAATGTACTTGATTTTAGGATGCAGCTGTTACAAATGTGACTGACTGCTGCTACATAAGCCTCCACATAATTATATTTGTCCTCTGCTACTGAATTACTTCTACATAAAAGATGGATTTCACATTTTCTCCAGCTGAAAGAACATTCACCTCCTGTGTGATTGCACACAGGGCACTGTGACAGCAGTGACCCACGAGCTGACCACAAAATGGCATTTCCTTGGAATTCGTTTTCTTCCTCAGAAGTTCTACAAGATTTCTCCACCTATGCCAGCATGTTTTAAAAAAAAAAAAAAAGTAGTAAAAAAAAAAAAGGCAGTCAAGGAAGATAAGCAGGCACACCATAGTGCAGGAATATCACAGATCAGCACACCCCTTGATGGACCAGCAGGGAAGATGCCACAGGAATTCTTTCCTCATTAGGTCCATAAGCACATCAAAATTTTTGTTAACATGTAAATACAACCTGGAGAGAATAAATCCATCCCAAAATTCAGAATACACATATAATTTCCAAATATTTTAGTGGACACCTGAAAAATTGTTTAAGAAGTGTTTAAAGCTGGCACCTGCAGTTGGTTTTTTAAATGCAACTGGTAATGTAGGGAGCCCTTCAAAATTAGGCTTGAAATTCTCAGAATCCCACACAACATGTGAATGATCTATAAATGACATGACATATTTTTAAGTTTCCAGTCTGCAGCCAGATTGACTTTATTAAATCCTGTATACTTATGGGACAAGGGAATGCTGAGACAACTGGGAGAATATTTTGCAGAGGACCCATGACAGATAAAGCTGTGTTATTTAATAAGCCTCAATTATATTTTCAAAGTTAAGCCAGGTAGAACAGCAATGTTTTATGCTCGTGCAAGACAGGACAAGAGAAGCTTCAGCAGTGACAGCTCTCCATTTTCATTTGATTCCACGTGTATAATCCTGTCACAAATCTTGAGCACTCATCTGAGCATATCTAATAAACCCAAGTGTTGAGACCACTTAGAGGTGACAAGGTAATATGCATGTCTGCGTGGTTTTGCAGTAACTTTGCACAAATGGTGGTGCTCTAGGAACAGCTTTTGTCATTATCTTTTTCCCCACTCCTACTTACCACTGAGTCTAGCCAAGGGATTCTCCAGAAAGCCAGGATGTGTTAAACACCTGTTTCCTTTAAAACTGCTAACTAGATTCAACAACTCAAACAGACCTGCTGAGCAATGCCTGAAAGTTACAACACACCAGAGTTCATACCTATCTCCAGAGCTACAGATAGAAAACATTATTTACACACTACTGGCAACCCGCAACAACATCTACAAAGCTAAGATGCAACAGCAATTTATTTTTTTTACAGCTGCCCAAAAAAGCCCTACATTTTGGTTACGCAATTAAACTGAGGTTGATATGTGACAGCTAATACAAACAAATTTTAAAATTCTCTCCCTAGTATCTACCAGCTTTTGCATCTTGTTTGTTTTCTGTAGCACCTGTCAGCAGTACATGCTCATTCACATCACTGACAGTAATGTCTACACAAGCATACTTCATAAAGATTTCCATGAAACAGCACTCAAAGACAGCACTTGATTCTTTCAGGTCTGATTAGGAAATCAAATGTAAGGTGTTATTTTTACAAAGGCTATGTTTATAACTAGAAGGTTTTTCATTACAATCAGGGACACTGTCTGCTAAAACTTGTAAGAAGTGGTGCTTGGAATTGGAAATTTATATAAGGCAACTTACCTTGGATTGTAAAGTATCTTTTCCAAATTAAATTCTTTGAGATATGCAATTACTGCTGCCAGAGAGCAAATAACAGGCTTATCCAAGCTTAGTATTACAGATAGGTTTTGAGTACCTGAAAAAAAAATTTTCTTGTTAAATGTTTATTTTCTGGTTAACTGACTGTCTACTACTAACATAGAAAAAGCATAATCTGCTTTTCAATTTATTCTAACAGCAATCTGTACTGTATGTACAGTGTTTTATGAGATTTATAAATCAACATAAAGGAAGGCTCCAAAATAACACTTACAGTTCCAAATAATGCAGAACATTGCAACAGTGTAAACACATTATAAAAGAGAAAACATTTGACTGCATGGGTTTCTCGTCATAAAAAATAACCAACTGTTGGCATAACAAACTTCTAAATACACAAAATAAGAATGGAATTCTGACATCTCCGTTTTTGTGCACAGTGCTCTACTACAGTGCCTGTTCCAGCAGCAACAACAGGAAAACTCACTCCACGATACCACACCACAAACTGGTATCTTTAAAAACCCATGTCATTCAGTTTTTTTTCAGGGATGTTTTTAAAGCTGTTCTCAGATAACACAGACAAGAGCTTTATAACTTAGTAACAAGAATGTTGCTCCTATCTTCAAAGAGGACAAGAAGGAGGGCCCAGGAAAATCCCAGTCAGTCACCTCCATTGCTGGGAATGGGATAGGACAGGTGGCTCTGGAGGTCATCACCAAGCATGCAGAAAGAAAGGTCATCAGCAGTGACCAGCAGAGATTCACCAAGGGGACACTGTGCTTGAGATAGAGTTGGGCAGAGAGAAACCTAAGGAGGTTCAACAAGAGCAACTACTGGTCCTGCACCTGGGGAGGAGTAACGCCAAATACCAGAACAGATTGGGAGTGACCTACAAGAGACCAGCTCTGTGGAGAAGAATGTGGGGGTGCTGGTGGATGACAAGTTGACCATAAGCTGACAGAGTGTCCTGGGGGCCAGGAAGGCCAGTGGGATCCTGCAGTGCATCAGGGAGGGGATCCTGTCCCTCTGCCCTGCCCAGCTGAGGCCACATCTGGAATGCTGTGTTCAGTTCTGGGCTCCGTAGTTCAAGAAAGACAAGGATTTGCTCTAAAGGCTCCAGCAGAGGCCATAAAGATGACCAAGAGGCTGGAGCATCTCTTCTGAGCAGAGACTGGGAGCTGATCCCGTTTAGTCTAAAGAACAGAAGACTGAGAGGGAATCCCATCAATCCATACAAACATCTCCCAGGGCTGCCAGAGGATGGGGCCAGGCTCTGCTCAGTGCTGCCAGGGACAGCATGAGGAGCAGTGGCCAGAAAATAAACCACAGCCAGTTCCAGCCCAGCAGGAGGAAGAACTTGTGTCCATGGAGGGGCAGAGGCCTGGAAGAGCTGCCCAGGGAGGGCCTGGAGTGTCCCTGTCTGGAGACATCCCAGCCCCAGCCAGACACATTCCTGTGTCACTGCTCCAGGGGACCCTGCCTGGGCAGGGGGCTGCTCTGGGTGAGTTCCAAGGTCCCTTTCAACCCCAAATATCCTGGGATTCTGTGAACTTGAGAAACATTTCATATGTTGAGTAATCCCCCTCAGCTGCTATACATGTTTAAACTTAAATCTGTCTAAACACACACCTTCAGGCTATGAAAAAAAGTAATGGTAGCCCCATATTAATTTCTATTTAAATAATGTTCATTTTCCTCCAAGCTCAAAATAAGACCCCACTCTGCAGAAAATGAAGCAAAGGTGGCCAAAAGCCTGCATGCATGTAAAGGCTAATAGTATTCATGCTTCAAAGATATTTGGAATTAAAAACCTGTAATTTCAGGCACTTCTTTTGCATAAAAATCTGAATGACATACCTGTAGTACCAGGCACTTCTTTTGCATAGAAGTCAGTAACCCTCTGGAAAGCATGGCTGTACTCAAAATTAAGGTTTTCCATCCTTTCTATCCTTATTCTGTCATCCTGTAACCTGCAAAGAAAAATATTTGACTTTCAGTTTTTTATGCTCCCTTCATGAAGGGCACTGAAGGAAGCTACGAAGGTGCACTTTCTTTTGTCTTGGCTTTGTTGAGAGTTGAACGGGTAAAGAATGAAGAGATGAGCTACTAAAGTGGGTTGAGAACATTTCCAATTGTGTTTTTTAAAATGTTTCTTCTAACCTCAGTGAAAGTGCAAATAAAGCAAACCCAAACAGCAGCAAGCACAGCCAAAAGAGATTGCAAGAGGTGGTCTAGCATACCTGCAAGGTAGATACAAACATGCCTTCACCAATCATAACAAGTGTTTGCCTTATCTCTTCTTAAAGGCTTCTGGTGATCAAACACTTAAGTTATGCTCCTGTGCTATCTGTTACCATATTTAATTATCCTTTGTCTTGAAAGACTTTAGCTCCATGCTGTAGAACTAAAGGGCTGAATTTCTTTTAGTCTATTTGCAGTCTAGGCAGCCAAGGATGTTATTGCTGATAACCCACTCCTGCCCAGCAAATCAGCAGTCCCTCCCAGTTTAAAAGCACCAGCAAACTTGACAAGATGCAGCATTTCTACACTGGCTGTTTTTCTTAATTGGTTGCTGAAATTGAGATTGGGTATCACTTCAATTTGCACAGCTGTTAATAAGCACTGAACAGCTACGATGGTTAAAAAAACACAGGTTGCCCCTGTCAGCCTTGAGCACAATTACACAGCCACACAGTGAGCACTGAACCAGGGGCCAGGAGAAAGCTCCAGGGAAAATACACACACAAAACCTACTTGGCCTCAGTTTTCACTCTCGTACCCCCCTGGGATGTGAATTAACCAAGTACTTTGAGAAGGCTGGAATTACGCCAATAAGAGGGATTGTGTAGGTATTACAGCATGGAAGTTAATCAATACTCTTTTTGTGGGGCTTTTCAACTTCACAGGAAATAACAGACAGATTTTCTGCCTTACATTCTACATACTCGCACCTGAAAGGATCAATACATCTCTGAGTTCCAGCTCTCAAAAACGAGAGTTAATTTCCACAACACATGTCCAACTGACCAGGCTTGTCCCAGCACATGCTCAGTGCGTCTCTCCCTGCCTTTGTTTTAACTGACTGATCCAATTAAGTTTTCAGTCTTTAAACTCTCTGGGAGTCCCCTCTCCCCAGCCCTTCTCAGAATGAGCAAACATTCTTCAAGAGAAGGAAAATGCCAACACCAGTCAGCTGTTTTCTCCCTTGCCTTTTCCCACTTGCTCCAACCCTCACCAATCACTTGCCCTAGCACATCCACCCCTTTTGCTAAATCAGCAGGTATTTCACTGCAGCCTGGTGCAAAAACATCATTTCAGCACTACTTCATGAGGTGATGGATGACCCCTGGAGGTCAGCACAGCACAAACCTTTCAGTCAGCCTTAAACAACAGAAGGGCCTTTCTGCTGTGAGTAGGGACTTAGAGAAATATTTCTAAACTAAGATTTTATTTTTCATTTCTACCTCTTTATGTTTTCATAGCAATGACTACAAAAATGCACACAAGGTCTGCAGAGCTAATTTGTAGAACAAAATTCAAAAAGCAGGGCTTTGGTGTATTTCACTGAACGGTTCATGACACACCTGTTTGTTTTCTAATGTGTAAACATTAATTGGTGTCATTTTCTTTAACGCATTTGTGATTTTCTTCCCTTTTATAACCAAATTTATTCAACTCCTTAGCATAAACTCTGGAATATGGTAATTACAATCAATCTGGGTTGAGTGACTTCTGACAGTATTTTTGTTTGTCAACTCTATGAATGGGAAAAATTTTAAATTATTCACTAATTTAAAATTATTAGCTCAGTGATCTGCAGAGATCTTCACATATTTTAGTATTTTTATTCTAGATACAGCAACATCAAATATATATATGACAATCTGACTGAGAGTATGCACCTGATATTTTAGATAAAGTAAAAAAGATGGAAAGTTACCAATTCAATGTGTGAAAAAACCTAGATTTTTATCAAGATGTATGAAAACAAAGTGTGCTGCTGAAAGTTTTCGTATGTGTCCTTTGTGCAGCAAGATGATCACCCAAAGGCCATTTTCCCGATTATAGGAAGATGATATGTCGATGCTTATTTTATCTCTCTAGCCTATTTAAATCAGAAGTCAATTTGCTGTCAACTTTTGTAAACATCACTCTTGTCAGAAGCTCCAAACGAGCTGCAGCTCAGCTCTTCTGAAAACAAGCCATGCTCTCAGTCCCTGGCACAACAGGGCTCATCAGAGACCAACTCAACCCCTAAAAGTTCCCCCACCTGCCCTGCCCAGTCCTTCTGCACCCCCTGAAGTGGACACTGAGTAACCAGGGAGCTTGGAGGGTCTCAGCTGCCAGCTGAGGGTCCAGATGACCCTCAGTGTCCCCCTATCAGAAGCTCCTCCTCCCACACCTGGGATTTGATGCAGAGCTGCCTCTCCTCTCCAGAGGGGTTACAGAGGTTGCTCAGGGAGGTGACCATCACCCACAGCCAAGGATCTGAAACCAGTGTGTCCACAGACAGCTGCATAAACTGTGGGATCCTACAACACACACAGGTACACCCACACTCTAATAATCTAATAATGTAATAATAATGCAATAATCTACATCCTAACCTACACTGTTCTGTGATTCTGTTACTACAGGGACTGATTTATCTGTCACCCTGCTGGCAAAGTGAAAAAGGATCTACACTGCTGGGGTTAATTCCCCCATTTATCTGACAATTCAATGTATCCACTTAAAATTCACTGTTTAGCAAGTGCTGTAGGAAAAATACTTCAAAGAGATCTCTCAGTTTGGACAGAAAAGTCTTTTAAGAAAAACATTTAAAAAATGCTAGAAGCTAAAAGGAAACAACATAAATAAAACTAATTTACAGAAACTGACTCAAGATACCTAAAAAGTAATAAAATCTTTTATTAAGAATTAGCTTGCTTTAGGCACAAGACCTAACTGCAGTTTGCTAAATAAAGCAGGAATCACTTCATTGCTGCTCTACAATTCACAATTAAATAGGCATAAAGTGAATAAAGACTTACTGTTAAAACAGACACATCCTAACTGAATTTTCTTGAAGCTCAGGAAGGCCTCCTAAGGAAAGCAAGCAACTGCAAAATTTTACCTTACAACTGCTATCCTTCCATGCCCATTCTGCTTTAGGACATTCAACTGCAGGGGTGCAAGGACCAAAATTTCACTGCACAGCCCTGCATTACAACACAAGGACAACAATGATACAGAATTTGGGAAGGTGTCTGCTCCTAAAATTTAGTACGAAATTTTTACTTCTGATGCTAAGCACAGGTCTGTAGAGCACAAATAATTTAAATAATTTTTCCTGTGTAACTTATTCAAACTGCTCTTCTCTCTGCACTTCTCATAGTTTATTCTGCTGGGATGACCAGTCTGTCACTGCAGGGAAAAAATTGCCAGCACTGCCCAGCAGGGCAAGGCAAGGCAACCTGAATGCATCAGCCCTTTCAGAAATCCAAGCAGATTGTGTCGCCTCCCTTTATTAACACGCTTGGCAGAAACTGCACTTCCTTCACTGTGTTCCATTTGCTATCCAGCCACTCTTAGCTCAGAGGGCTCAGGTTTAGGTGTCTGTGGAATGGAGAACAACCATCCTTCCTTTTTTGGTGAACCTTGGCATGGAGCTGCAGCAGCTTCTCTGGCAAAGCCTCAAGGACATTTCCAAGCAGTTGTTCTTTTGGCACCAAGCACACACATTTTTAGAAGCACGGCTTTTTCTGCTGTCAGAGTCAAGTACTTCCCCACATTTGCTCTGAGCAGCTTTCAGATGCCAGAGATGGAGGCTGCTGCTGCAGGAAAACAGTAGCACAGCCACCTTCTCTGAATATCTGACACAAATCCTTGCTATCCATGAAAACCAAAGAGAAACCACCACATGGGTGTTATCAGTCTGTTATATAGGGCATGTTACTCCACAGAACCTCCAGCTTCCAAAGTGCCCCATCCCAAACCCCTCCTGAATGCCAGAAGCTGCTAAAAAGCCCAGAAGCAACTCCGACACACTTTAATATACATATACACACATATAGGTATATCTACTTACTCACATGCATAAATATCTTACATACAAATATATATATACACACACAGAGAAAAACTTCAGGTAAACTCCTTGCCTGCCTTTCTCCTTTCAACAACATTTTTCCTTTTTACCAACATTTCTCAACACATTTTCTGATTTTCTCAGGAAGATCCACATCTGAGAAGAACTCCAACCACACTGACAAGCCTGGAACCAAAGAGTTGAAAGAAAACATCCTCTTAGCTTTAGGAACTCAGAGGCAGGAGCTGCCAGAGAAATGGAGTAAGGATGTTATGGGAAAAGCAAAGGGTTGTGCAGGCTCTGCATGGCACTGCACCCCTTCTGTGAGGGCAGAATTAGGTAGCACAGGACAAAACACAAGCAGAGTTGTACTGCAGCAGCTCCTGCACCCACAAACAGACAAAAATCCTCTTCAGGCTTCTTCCATCTGCCTGTCTGAAGAATGGGACAAGACACATTGCACTCATGTCTTGGAAAGCAGAAAGGATCAAGACCTGCTGGAAAACTATTTATTAGCACCTAGGAATAGCCAGATGAGCAATAGTCAACATTGAAATAAGACAATTCCACCACATCAATTTAATTTCTCTCAGTTGCAGAGGAGATGATTCTGTGGACAGAGAAGACGCAGATTCTGTACCTGCTTGATCTCAGGGAGGTTATTTCACAGTTCCACACGTCCTCACAGGTGATGTGCAGAGCGTGATTCACAGGGAAGTGCTCTCATAGAGCACACAACAGGCTGGAGAGCAGCACTCAGGCTGGCAGCAGGGCTCCCTGTGAAATGAGGTGAGTGTTCTGCACAGCTCCACAGCTCAGCACTGCCCTGGCACCACTCACTGCTCAGCTACCACTCACAAAGGCAGTGCCAGAGAGGACAACTCCAGCCCACTCAAACACGGTGTGAGGCTGAGGTGGCCACAAAGAGCATTAGAAAACCCAACACAAAATGTGGCAGAGAAACTACCTAAAAAGTTCCCATTTTTTCCATCGTGTACAGCTATGAACAAACACATGGAGTTAGGATAAATGAAGCTCTAACCTCTAATGTAGAAGTTCTTTCTGTTCAATATCCCAAGCATGTAGTTTCCTGCACAGTAACAGCACAGAGCAGTTTCTAACCAGTGACCAGAACTGCTTACAAGGAACTGCAGTGCCTTGTGCAGGTACCAGATCACACAGCTCTGCAGAGCCAGCACAGCATCTCACCCACACCTCCAGCAGTATTTACTTTCCTCACTGTTTTGCAGGAGCTGTACAGAACACGATGCTGGGAGGATGCTGGTTACATCTCATCAGGAGCCTGGACCAATTTGCCCTGTGTCTGTCCCACTGCTCCCCTCCACCTGACACTACAGACAGCCAGCTGCACAAGTGTGTCCCCAAAATCACCAGTTCCTCCACTCAGCATTATGCCAACCAGCAAAATCCTCTCTTCTTGAAGGGCTTCAAACAAATTAAACAAAACAAAAAAGCCAAACCAAACCAAATCAAAAAACAAAACCAAACCAACAACAATGAAAAAAATCAAACAGTAACAAAAACCAACCACAAACAAACAAAGACAACAAGAACACCACAAAACAAAGCACAGGAAAACCCTGTCTAATATCTGCCATACTACATGCACACTGATGAAATAATTCTGTTTCTGCTACACCCCACCGCAGAAAAATAGCTGTTTCTGAATAAAAGTGGGAGTGAGGAATGAGTGAGGACACAGCCAATCATTCACTCGTGACATCCTGGGATTATCCTTATGGGTAAATGCAAGTAGTTCTACATATTTATATAACAAAGATTAAAAATGCTCTGGTGACAAATGAATGCAACTCTACATCTATGCTGTATATCCTAAAATCAGGCATGGAAGGCTCCTCCACATCAATTTCTTGTACCTCGCTGACAGGCCACGAAACATGAGCCCTACATTGTGCTTTTGGGACCATTTTCAAATTCCAAACTCCCCTTTTTGTCCTCAAGGATGGAACATTTCATATCCCTGTGTTGCCCAAGTTTTTGCCAGGTCATAAATAAAATGTTAATTATTTGTGTTCTTTCCCAGCAGACAGGGCCATTTTCTGCATTTTCTTTCAGTGTGGGTCTTAAACTTCATACAACAATGTACAGCTGGACAAACGAACTATAAAATGGGAGTAATTACTCATTTAATTCACCACTAGCTCCTACTATTGTATCTGGTCTCAACTGCTTTGCAGCTGCAGCTCTGTGTGTTTACATCAATGCACCTACTAACTGCCCCAGTACCCCTCTCTGATTCTCTATTCTTTATGTTCCCACTGCTGTTGTGCTTTGTAGTTTAATATTGAATCTGACTTTTGCTCATACCTTTGCTGGTGATTTTTTGAGCCATCTCAAGTACACTCATTTGGGACATCACTTAATACTATTTTAGCTTCTTTATGAATTACCAAGCCTTTTAGAAGGCTTTTTACCCAAATGGGCCTTCTAAAAGCAGGTCTACAACACCAGACAATAGGTTGGCAGACAGAAAAGTTGAGTTCTTATTACACATTATGTAACTTAAAAATATTACCACTGTACCTTGCATCATTTAGGGGAAAAAAAACACCTTTGAAGTGCTTCAAAAATATTACCAATAAATTAAATAATAAGAAGAGTGTGACTAAAAGAAACCAAGAAGTTCTGGAGGCAAAAGAAAAGATGACAGAATAGGGTTGAAAGAATTGCTTTTGAGACTCTTAAACAGAAGTGTGGACTACCACCTTGTTCTAAGCAGCAGCATTTCTACTACCTCTCAAGAAGCCCACAGTGCCATCAGTGTGTCACACAGCCTCCCAAAGGGAATGCACAGCTCTTTGTTTCACAGGGACACGTGCTGTCTGATCATACTTGTCCCGACTGACAGGAACATGAAACGTTCTCATTTTCAGCAGCAAAAACTTCTGAGCACAAAGCACTTTTCTCTGTCTCTCTTGTAATATTTCTGCAAAGGCTTCCCACCTACCAGATCTTACAGTGAAGTTGTACCCATTGTACTTCTGTCAAATCACTGCCTACTGTCATCAACACTCACCATCACAACCCCTCTCTAGCATCAAGCTGATGGAGGAAACAATCAGTAGAAAACATCTTATTCAAAGACCTATCTTCTCTAGCAGCAGAAATAACAGCCTAAATTCAGCTTGAACAAAGCCAAGCTCAATGCTTAACAATGTTTCCCAACTATTATAATAGTTTTTTATCTCCCCTTCCCTTATGCTGTGTGTGAGCACAAAAATCTCCAAGCCTTAATTTCAACATATTTGAAATAGCACAGGCCATCAAAATATTGGAAGTTATGTGGGTCACACACATATGTATGCAAAGCACACAGTTCTTTGCCCAAAAACCAAAAGTGTTTCCTAGGTGAGACTGTTTAATTAAAAATTAAAAGCAGGTGGCTACAATTCAACATACTTCTGGAAAGAATCTTAAATTCAAGTTAATGATTTCTTCACAGGATTAAAGAGAACCCCCAAACAAAGCTGAATGCTGCAGAATGTATCAGCCACAGAAAATCCACAATGGTTAGAAAGACAGGGAAGGAACTGCTGGAGAGGCTCCAGGGGAGGCCTCAGAGAGGATTTGGGCTCTGCAGCATCTCTGTGCTGGGCAGAGACTGCGGGAGCTGGGCCTGCTCAGGCTGGAGAAGGGAAGGCTGAGAGGGGATCCCATCAATCCATACACACATCTCCCAGGGCTGCCAGAGGATGGGGCCAGGCTCTGCTCGGTGCTGCCAGGGACAGCGTGAGGAGCAGTGGCCAGAAAATAAACCACAGCCAGTTCCAGCCCAGCAGGAGGAAGAACTTGTGTCCATGGAGGGGCAGAGGCCTGGAAGAGCTGCCCAGGGAGGGCCTGGAGTGTCCCTGTCTGGAGACATCCCAGCCCCAGCGGGACACGTTCCTGTGTCACTGCTCCAGGGGACCCTGCCTGGGCAGGGGGCTGGGCTGGGTGAGCTCCAGAGGGACCTTCCAGCCCCAAATATCCTGGGATTCTGTTCTAAGGAATACTGCTGAAGCAGGAATCACATTTGCCCAGGTAACTGGTAAAGGGACGTTCTGCAAGCATAGACTGACAACATCAATGGGAAGTTAAATGGAAGTCACCATCAGCTTATGAAACATCATTTCCAATGATTATGTAAGAAATAACTGAGATGGTGACTGACATGTCCATCCATGTCTGTTTCAAATCAGTCTGAGCTAACCAACCACACTGCTACCACTACTCTACCTGCCAAGAACTGTCAGAAACGAAATTCCTGTTCTTTGATCAGGATAAGAATTGCTGTGGAAATTTACAAGGAGCACTGAACATCCAATACAGACCTCACTGAGAAAGCACACTGCCTTTGCAAGCAGGAAGGCCACACCTGGATTTGCCACCATCCCTGCATTGAAATGATTTAAGTTCAGGAGATTTATTTAGGTTCATACTCAAGAGTGGATCCAGCTGCTGTTGAGGCTCTTACACACCTTCCTTTGGGCTGCACAGACATGGAGTGCCCACTGCTTGGTCTCCAGCTTCCTGTGAGAGAGGCTCAGAACTCTGTATGATAAACAAACACACAGACATTGACAGTGGAGCTACAGAACCCCACCAGAGCTGTCCTGGAGGGGGACAGGAACTGCAGAGTCCCAGAGATGGCCTGGAGGAGAGGGAAGGCCAGGGAGCAGATGGCTGAGCTCTGCACAGTGTCACACGGGGCTGGAGGAGCTCAAAGGCCAAAAAAAGAGACAAAAAACTCAAAAATAACCAACCCAAACAAACAAAACCAAACAAAAACCAAACAAAACAACTACAAATAAAAATCCACTCCACTGAATCCTCTTGATACTCAGGCATCATGGAAGATTACAGACCAACCTAATTAATCAGAAAAAAATAAAATCAAAATTAGCCCATAATATCTCAGTTTAATTTAAACACAGAAGGAAAGCATACACATTACTGTGTTTTCAAACTCTGCTGGTAGGTTATTACACATGGCACTCAAGCAGCAGCCCTGCAATTATTCTCTAATTCTTTAATTCTTCTAAGAAGTTATCATAAAAAGGAGAAAAAATCCAAAAGATATCTTCAGGTTTTTAATAATTTTATCCAGATATTTTTGCACAGATATTCTCAGTTATCGTCTTTGATAATTAACTATATTCAAAATAAGTACCTGATCTATATCGAAAACTGAAAATTATGGATACCTGCTCCTCTGGGTATTAGCCATCATTAAAAAAAACCGTGGAAAATACATTCACTCAGGCTGCAGAGGAAAAGAAAAACAGCATAGGGATTGCATTTCTTGATTAGGGGGCTACAGCAAATGTCAGATGAGGACAGACTAAGGAAACTGAATTCATCTGGCACGGAGAAAGTTAAGAGGGCATCTTCTACCAGCCAGGGGGCATTCAGAGAAGCCCAGAGCAGATCCTGGTGAGAGGTGCACGATGAATGGACAAAACCAAGCAGCCATGAGTCGCATTCTTTCCCACAAGACCAACTAAACACAAAAAGAGGTGATACAATGAAGGCTGGGGAATTCCTTTCCTTGAGCATTTCCCAAAGAGGACAAAATTGTGTAACACCTGAGCTCCAGAAAGCTCACCCAAGCCAAATTTTCCCAAAGGCAGCTGGGCCCAGAGCTGGGCTGTGATCACACCATGGCCTCAGCTGATCTGCTTGCTCCTTGCCTCAGGAACTCAAGGTCTGTACTCTGAGCAGGAGATGTTCTTGGAAAACTAAGGGATTTCCCATGCAGGAATTCCCTTAACATGTCTTCCTATAGAGGATTTCACCCACCTACAAGGTAAGAGATATGTTCTTCCCTTATTGATGCCTTTATATTTTAGTCTTTGTATTTTTCAAATCCTGTACTGCATTAGTGCATAACTCCAAACTCCATAGGGAAGTGCTAGTTACTGTCTTGACATTTTGGTCATACAAAACAATCTCTCTAGGCCTGAAATCCGCTTACAGTCTCAGGCTCCTGAAAGTATAAACAAAAGTGAATTTTGGGGAGCAAACTGGGGGTAAATGGCTTCATTACCTGAAGCTGTGATTGCAGGATTATCCCCTGATATGTAAATGGGCCAAACTTGCAATTGTCTGAAAGACTCATGAGCATTGTCCACCTTGGGTGCAGCCTCTGGGAGGCTTCAGATTGCTCAAGGTGTATCTGTTGAAGGCCTTTAATAATTATCCACTTTATTCTCCTAATCTTGTCCAGCCTCTGCTCTAGGCAGCCACTCCAAGGCATCATTACCTACGGGCAAACTCCATCTGCCACAGCAACAGCAGGACACACCTTTTAAGCCAAATATCCAACCATATTTTTCAGCTGATGCTGTGGCACAAAGTCTCTCTTTTTTTAGTTTTTGGCATGTGTAACTTGCTGTTCACATTTCCTTCTCCTCTCACACCACTGACAGAACCACTTGAACCAACTTCAACTGAAAAGATATGATAGATTATGTAACAACTTCATTTTTCCCTTTTTTCTCCTCGATTTGGAGGCTCAACATTTGGGACACTAACACATTCAAGTACCCTCCACACTACAGAAATAAAAATTTTAAAGCCACCACAGGATCTTCCAGACGTCAGCACCCATAATTGCAGACGTCATCAGAGACCACAAAAAACCCCAAGTATTAAACAGTTCCATCCCAAAAATCAAACCCACTGCTCTGAACACATTTCAATAACCAATCCAAATTTACCTTTGCACATGGCCTGGACCTTGAAAAGCCTTTTTACACTTTTCCAAGAAAGATTCAGCTATGTGGTGCTCCAGTGCATTGTCCCTAATGACCTCCCAGCAGAATGAGGCTGGAAAATTGTATTAACTCTGATTTTCTTCCAGAAATGTCTCCATCTGAGCTCTCCAACTATGACTCCCAATTCCAAGCTCACAAAGACATCTAGTCAGATGCTACCTTCAAATATAAATACAACAAGCAAAGCTCTGCTCTAACCCCACTCCTTTCTTCTTTGCTGTTACTGGATTCACTCTTCCTTAATGCTGTCAAACCATGGCAGTACTTGGAACAAAACTTTTAATATGTGAGTAGGGAGCTGAACATGACAATAAATCCAAGTGTGAACTGAGCAAGAAACTCCTCTGGAAGTAATCTGAATGAAAGCAAAAGAAGAAGGGAAAGAGCAGGAACCTTTATTGTTACAGGTGTTAACTTGGCAATTAACACTGCTTTCATTCTCTACTCAAAAACCAGAAGAGGCTTCAGCGTTTTTGTAATGTGCATTAATGGCATGCTATTTTCAATAGTTCTACCTCAAACAGAAATGTGGCTCTCATACACGTAATAAAAAAAAATTGTTAAAAAATTTTTAAAAGCCCTGGAAATGGTAGACAAATGATGAAATAAGGCTTCAAACCCTGAGAGCTCTCGCCAGGAAGGCCAAGCTCTGGTTTCTGAAACAAGGAAGGAGCTGCCGATTTTGGTCATGACTTGCCCTGTACAATGACAAGTGTGGTTTTGACACCAAATGTGGGTGGTTCTGTCCCCAGGAGCACAGAGATTCCCCATTTTGGGAGCCCTGCAGCTCCCAAACACCCCACAGCAGGGAACCTGAGACCGGGACAGGTCCAGGAGCCCTCCTGGCACCTGGAGAGAGCCGTGGCCAAGCTCAGGAACCTGCACTGTAAAACCAATGGAGAAAACACTCTCCCCATGCCGGAAGATCTGCTCACCCCACACGCCTGAGCTCAGAAAACACCACCAAAACCTCACTGGTCAAGCAGAATTTGGCACGGGGAACTTCTCATCCCCTTCAGATAAAGAGCTTTGCATGTTTTGTAATGGTTTTAGTAGAGGCTGCTGGACAGAAAATGGGATACATCTGGCTGGTCAATTACACTTGTAATTAATGTCTCCTTTGATAAGCTGATACAGATTTAAGAGTCCATTAAATGTGATGAATTGGACTCGTTAATTTTTCAACAAATCATTTCATGCTTTCCTGTGAGATGTACAAAGATGTTTAAACACAATCTCATCTCTAGCAGAATAAATAAAAATAGAGTGTTAACAATTATACCCTCTATATAAAATATTTTCTTCTGATGCCACATTCCTGTAATTCAAGAGTGGGATGCTTTCACCAGAAATTGCTATTTACCTTGATTTCCTGTTCTGTGAAAAGCTAATACAAGTGAAAAAGCAAGGCAGTTCTTCTTCCCATGGGTTAATTTAGCATGTAACTTAACAGATGCTGTGTACTATGTAGTCTTTCTTTCCAAGGATTTTCCATTAAGGAACCAACTGCAAAAAGCTACTTAAATTATTTTACAAATGGAAAAAACCAAAAACATTTCAAGGAAGAAGGCAAAGGCAGCTTGGGCCAAATGGTATGCTTTTAAGGAAAAAAAAAAGAAAAAGAATTCTAAATTGAAATTCAATTTACCTCATGTTTACACTTTGGGGGCTGGCAACGGTTCAGCTCAAAATATAATTTTAAGTACCACAAGTCTGCACATCATGTCGGCAGATGTCAGAAAACAGAAGTGGCAGAGTTTTGTGTTTGTTGCACCTGGCGTTTTTCAAATAAGTCAAAAACTGAAGAAAAAAATAGTATCTTAATTCTACAGACAGTGAATGCTTACTCCAACTTATAAGATTTTGTGACTCAAGACCTAAGGAAACTGAGTAATAAATCTTCTAGTATTACCAACCAATTAAACGATAATGATATTAGATAAATGATAATACAATATTAGAGGGAGTAGAGGGATAAAGTTACTAAATGAAACTGAGTATTTTTGTCAGAGAAAGGATTTTTGCTCACAAGATACATGGTCTTCTTTGTGTCCAGTATCTGTGTTTTAGCATACAAGAACCTGGTGGCATAATCTGTCTATAAAGAATGTTCCCAACAAAATCCCAGGAATTCCCTTCACCCAGTTTAACATAAAGGGTAGTAATCTAGAGTCTGCTCATGGTCATTGATGAGCCACAAGTATCTAAAAATACATCCCTATTAATACACATTAACGCCTTCATATTTTGGAAATCCTTCCTGTACCTGGACTACAGCAGAGGGACTTCAGCTCCCTGCTGAGTCTTCCCTCAGCAGCCAACTCCAAATATACCACTCTCAACTTGGCCACACTCAGGACAAGTTCTCTTTCTTTAAAACAAAAATAAAAGACAGAGGTTTCTCGGTGTTTGTCGGTTTCTGCTTTCTGTTGCAGTTCTCTACCATGCCATAAAAACTGTTGCAATGATCATACAAAAAGGGGCTGTGGTTACACAGAGCCAACTCCTTGTCTCACCAGTAGCACTGCAAAGCTTCTGCTGAAACTCCATTTTGGGACTTCTTTCCTCAGTACGTTAAAAACCAAACGTCTTACTCTGCAATTAATGACAATTCATAGTATGCTAATCACATACCACAGGATGATTAATTGATAGAGTGGGTAGTTTACCCTCTGCCATGGCTCACAAAATTACATCATGGCTTTGAGTATTGAACGGCAGATGCCAAAATAAGCATTCCAAAATAGGGCTTAATTGAAGTTAATTACAAGTGCATTTGATGATGATGATAATTATGAAAGCACTTCTTTGCTTAGGCAACCCAAGGGCATTCAGATCCTGGTGCCAGGTCAGGTCTGTGCTCTGACTCTGGCTGGGTCCAAAAGTTGGGCCATGTGTAATTTCTCACATCTGGACTGCTTTGTCACACAGGGCTATTTCCATCTAGATTAACTCAAAGCACCAATCCTAGCATTAAATATCACAGGAAAACCAAGGTGGTTTTTTTTGTCAAAGCCATGAGGAATAACAAGTGTACTGTGTTGGCAATATACACAGAATGCTTTATGGTAAGGCTTAACTTCTCCATTTCAGGATGCAAATGCATGTGCTATCTTTTCAGACAATTAAAACAGCCTAACAAATCAATTAATACTCTAAGTAAGGATTTTTGACAGCTACACAACTGTTTCCCTTAAACTAAAGGCTTTTTTTTCCACTTTTCCTAGCTCACTTTCTATCGAAAGAAACCTTTTTTCTTTCTTTTTCCTTTTGTTTGTAACAAATACAGCACTGCCCTGGGAATGGATTTGATGGATGGACTGCTCGGGAATCAGTTGGTTGTGCACATCCAGAGGGCAGTGGTCATAGGCTGAGTCCCAGTGGACATCAGTGACCAGTGGTGTCCCTCAGGGGTCCATGCTGGGACCAGTGATGTTGAATATCTGCATCAGTGACACAGACAGAGGCATCCAGGGCAGCCTCAGCAGGTGACACCGAGCTGAGGCTGCAGCGACACCCCTGAGGGACAGGATGGAATCTAGAGGGACCTGGACAGCCCAGGAGTGGCTCATGGGGATCTCAGGAGGTTTCACCAGGCCAGGGGCTGGTGCTGCCCCTGGGTCAGAGCAGCCTCGGGCTGGGTCCAGGCTGGGGCTGAGCAGATGGAGCAGCCCTGGGAGGAGCCCTGGGGGTGCTGTGGGGCAGAGCTGGGACCCCAAACCCCTGTGCTGGGACCCCAAACCCCTGTGCTGGGCTGAGCCCCAGTGGGGGCAGCAGGGCAGGGGGGATTCTGCCCCTCTGCCCCTGTGCTCAGGTGAGACCCCACCTGCAGAGCTGCCCCAGCCCTGGGCCCAGCACAGGAAGGAGCTGGTGCTGCTGGAGCCAGGCCAGAGGAGGCTCCAGGATGAGCAGAGGGATGGAGCAGCTCTGCTGGGAAGAAAGGCTGGGACAGCTGGGGTTGTTCAGCCTGGACAGGAGAAGCTCTGGGGTGACCTCAGTGTGGCCTTTCAACTCTTAAAGGGGGCCCATATGGAAGATGGGGACAGAAGACAAGGCAAGGGGTGATGCTTTTAAACTAAAAGAGAGCAGAAAAATACTGTGCTGCTAAGTAATACAGAGTTAATTACTACAGTTGTGATTTCAAATTCTCTACTAAGAACCCAGAAAACATTCATGTGAATTTTGAACATCTAACAACCATTTGTACTACTCCCAATTCCCAGAGGAAGAGTCCATGCCTAAAGCACACTCCTCGTAAGTCTAATTTACCAAAAGCATCTTACCTCTGCCATACATAGAAAAGAACATCTGTTAAAAGAGACAGACGTTGTCAGTCAAGCACAAAATTAAACTGCTAAAGAAAGCCTGAAAGATAAATCTTGTTCCCTTCTGCAGTTCAGCAGACGGATGGCACATAAAAACCCACTTCAGTTTAATTCTCTTCAAAATTAAGAAAACAAATAATTCTGGGTTTATGGAAAATATTTGAATTCATGGGCTTTCTCTTTCCTGCCCAGCTCAGGAGGGGCTGGGAACCACAACTACAAGAGCATTACTCTCCTCACTCCATATCATGTTAAACATGCAGACAGCTTCAGTCCTTCTCTCTTCCATATTGTCTCATTTACTTCACTGCTTAGATTAAAACTGCTGAATTTCTAACTCCTGGCTCTAACAATGAGGGCCGGAAATGGGGGAAGAAGTGATGTCTGAGAAGTTAACACATCCGAGGTATCCTCAATGCCACTGTTTCACAGGGAAGGATTTGAGTCCCAAGTCAGCTTCAAAGCTGAATAAATTATGAAACAGAAGTCCTTATTAAAACAAAGTGCTACGATTTTAACACATATGCCAACATTCATAGACTGTTAGAAAAGATTTAAACTTGCATGCCAGTTTAAAGAGCTGAAGAGTCATTATTCATTTGAATATGTGAAAAATCACAGCATATGAATATACACTGAGAGAAAAAAACAAGCAACATCACAACCAGTGAGGACAAAAAAAAGTACTATGACTTACATGTCACCTCCTATAGTTTCTGATCTGTCCTATAATAATAACTCAAATAGTTGTCAAAACATGCACACAAAGGCTTTAAAGTTTTACTTTCCGTACTTCTTTTTATAAGGTAGGGGGTTTTTTCCTACGTAAAAAGTTAACTTCTTGACAGCAAGAAACTGGACAAGCATCAAGCTCAAGATTTAACTGTTCTTCATTTAATAATTTCTATCTCAAATGGTGGGGAGGGGGGAAAAAAACCAAACCTTTGAATATTACTAATCAGTGCAATAATGCTACAAATACAGCTGCTGAACACAGCATATTTTCCATGCTGTTTGCAGTCACATGAGAAATAATGCATCTTTGAACCAGGTGTTTCCCCAGGAGTCTGGGGAAGCTCATCAGAGCTTTGGCCTGGGGGAAAATTTATAGAAACACGAGGGCTGGGCAAGGCAAGGGCTGCAAAGGTCAACTGTTGCCATAAAAAGCAACGTTGACATTTCTTACCTAATTTACCATCCAGGGTAAGAACAGTGCTCTGCACTGCCTTTGGACACAGGGCTTTGCAACTGCCTCTTCATGCCCCTGCAGCCACAACTCCACGTGCAGAGGGGCACAGTAATTCCACCTACAGGATGTCCCAAACTGTGAAGGGCAGTCAGGCATATGTGGCAAATAAATACACTTTACACATAAGCAATCTGTCAAACGAGATTTTAAGCCCCATGCTTCCCTCACCTGCAATGCCACAGAAGACAATAATGAATACCAGTATTGAGAACAGCAGCATTTCCTGAGACAGGATTGAACTGCAAAAAAGCACCGTCCAACAACTCTTTCAGGTTCCTGCATGAGGTAAGAATACCGTGGTGGAGTTTTTCCTCATTTTGTCCATTCAAAAGGCGCGAGCTCTGGCATGATCAGTTCAAGCAGTTGGTTGCACAGACCATGGGCTGGATTCCCAGCAGTGCAGAACACCTCTTTGGTCAGTAAACATCTGTTCACTAATGCTTTTGGGGTCTGTATTTACAGAAAACAGCTCACGTGCTGGTTTTTTACTTTAGCTGCTTCTTTCTTCCCTGCTGCAAATTTAACTGCTTGTAGCTTCCACTGACACAAAACATTCTCAAAATGTTTGTCACAGCTTGCCTTTCAGTCAAAAATCCATGGGAATACTACAAACTGTACAAACCACAAAACCACTGCTTTTTATGATGAGCAGCCCTTTAGACACTCTTCACTCCTGTGTTCTACCATTTAATGTGCAATGCTGTTAACTCTCACTGTAACCCTTTGGGGGTCTTGTTTTTGCCAGTACAACCCTTCCTGTCCTTGCTCACTTACTAACCTCATGAGCTGAGATATGTAAATAAATGCATATGCCCTTCACAGGAAAAAAATTCCTCAACATTAACTACATGAATTCATCCTCTGAACTGAGCAACCAAGAGCCACATATAAAGATCCACAAAATCAAAAGCATTTTGTACACAGTCACAAGTCAGAGTTCATTCCAGCTGAGTTTCTACTTGACTGATGACATAAATCCGTAACTCCATCCATGAGAGCAATTAGCACTGAACAGCACCATTGACCAAATGTAATAAATCCACTACAGCTCACTCTAAGAGACCATGACAGAAACTAGAGGGGAACACACCTGTGGAGACCTCAACCAATGCAGTTGAAAGCAGAGGCCACTCCTAAACCAGAGGGCTATTAGCACTGCACTTAGTAGAAAGAGCTTGAAATTATACTTGCAGAGGTCCTGAAACACAAATTAAAAAGGCTTGTGCTGAACATAGTGATGGGAGGTTCAGCTGTTTGAGGGATTCCATCATGCCTGGAGACGGAGGTTTGGTTCTCAATGGGTTTGAAAGAGAAGGGAATTCCAGGGAACAAAATTCAAGCCAAGGACTACTTCAGTACTCAGGAAAGGGCAGAATCCTGAATCTCATATTCAGAATCTTAAGAGTTATCACAGGGCAACAAGCTGCAGACTACCAGCAGCCTAAACAAAACAATGCAGACCTGGGTGAAGCATTAAAGTTTAAAAGTTACTTGTGATCTCTGTGTTTTCACANAAACAAGCCTCAAAGTGTCACGAGACAAATACAGGCCAGGTTTTAGAGCAGCCAAGATTTTAAGGAGGGCGGGTGCAGACCCTTGACTAGAAAGAACTTGGAGTACAAAACACTGTTTTTCTGAAAAAATGTATATCTTTTCAGAAGGCAAGACTTTTTCTTTGTTTTCTAGAAAGAAGGAAACTAAAACCATGAAAAGATTTTGCTCCAGGCAGGTCAGCACTTGCAAACAGATGTTACTAACAGTTTGGGAACAGGACAGTACCCACCAGTACAGATTGTCCTGAACTGTTTTCATAACCTACTTTTAATAAAAGCTTTGCCTTTGAGGGAAGGCTCTTCACTGGCCTCCAGCTCAGTGTCTTTGAATAGTATTTTCTTGTCATTAAATCTGCCCTAGAATAGTAAAGAATAAAAAAACTGTCACAGAAATTGAAGGGAAGCACAGAGACTTTCAACTCTTGTCAGTGTAACACTGACCCAACTTAGGACTGCTCTCATAAAGCTGCAATGCTTTACCTTAGCTCAACATTTTATTTTACTCTTTTGGTAACCATAAGCACAGTCTTTGTGCTGGCCACATCACCTTGCTCACTCAGTGCCAAGTTCTAATATACAACATCCAACACCAAATCACCCCCTGGCACAGTTCTTACGCTACACAGGAGGAGTAGAAAGACCTCTTCTTTTCCCTTCTCTTTCTCTTCTCTTTTCTCTCCTCTCTTTTCTCTTTTATCTCCCCTCTTCTCTCTTCTCTTTTCTCTCTCCTCTTCTCTCTTTTCTTCTCTCCTCTCTTCTCCCCTCTCTTCTCCTCTCCTCTCTTCTCTTCTCTCCTCTTAAGCTCTCCAAGCTCTAGAGTCTCCTGGGACTATTTTTCTCTCCCATCTTTACCCTGTTTTTACCATTTCAGTGTTTTTCTGCTGCATCCCTAACAGACAAAGAGATGAAGAGCCTTCTTGAACCACAAGATCTCGTTCCCATGGTTTTACTTAGAAAGGTCTTCAAAAAATTATGGAAATGAAACTTTCCACAGCTCATGGAAGATTCTCAACCAGAGGTTTTAGAAAATAGCTGGTAAAGGATGAATTCACCAGGTATTGGGCCAATAACCAAAACCGAATACTACAGACATCTCAATATGCATTAAAATGAAATTACTGCTGTACAAAATAAATTGTACAAAAATGAAGCCTAATTAAAAGAACAAGAAAGCAGCATATTGAAATCACTTAAATTACTATGAAATACTTCAGGGCCCTCTAGTGGTTTAATCTCTGCTATGAGAAAAAAGTCCATGAAGAATTTTTTTTTAAATAAGGCTACTGAAGGGTGTTGCAATAATGTGTTCTATTTTTGTCACTCTCATGTAATTAAGGGCATTTAGGCTGGAAAGCTGCCTAGTAAATTACCAGAAAGGTGAAAAATTAACAAACTAATCCTGGTCACACAATCAGCTAATGGGTAGCATTTTTTGTCTTCAAAAAAACGAGAAGTCCCTCATTAACATTCTCAACTGTGCACAACCAAAAAAGACAAAGAAAAAGGAAAAAAAAAATCACAAGCACTCTCCCAAATTTACAGCAGAATGACTTTCATTCAAAATTGAAATGTCAAGCTCTAAACTAGCTCTCCACAGCCCAAAACTGCATGGTTAAAAAGAAAAAAGTGAAAAAACTGAAATTCTCTCCAAAAAATTGCATCTGCAAGATTTCATCTCCTCTGTTCAGAAGACTGCTTCATCTGCCGTTTATCACCCTAAAAGTTACATCCTACTCTGGCTTTATTACACAGCAAAATTGATACAGAAAACAGGTAACAAATTTCCTCTTGAAACAGCCCAGGAGAACTCAAAGCAAAGAGGTGATCAGCCACAACACTTCTAAGTTTTTACCCAAGACCAAGATGGTGTAACAGAACAAATAGTACGAAATAGCAGCTGCAAAGGTTTTCTACGCCTATCTACATCAATAGAAAAAGAAGTTCATGTCTTTTAGAGATCTCAAAACTATGACAAACAGGGAAAAAATGCCACATAACACCTCTTTCAGATTCAGAACGTAAATGCATGAGCTTGGAAATTATTCTAGCAGATCCTGTGATCAGGAGTGTGGTGGCAGGACTACGACAGTGACAATGATTAAGTGCACAAATCTTTCACAGGCCAGAGATAGAAGCCATGAACTTCAGTCTAAATAGAACTTAGGAGCAAGTGCCCAGAACTCAGTGGGATTTGGAGAGTTCCCAACCCAGCAGCAACTACAGTCCCTCTGAAAACTGCCATGACAGAACTACACATCCACACCTGCTTCTGGACCTCAGCTCCACCAGTTGCTGTGGGAAAGAGAACCTCAAACAACAAACCCTCCCAGAACTCACCTCATGGAAGTTATACTGTGGATGAGCTTTTCAGATTGATCTGACAGCCGGGATGGAAGAATTATTTCAACTGGCTGCAGGCGCAGGATGCGACTCTCCAGCTCCGAGTGAGAAGCACAGTCCCGAAAACTGTCAAAAATTACTTCTCCTGTAGTTGGCTGGATCGCCTGCACAACAAAAATATATACATGTTATCCATTTGATAGTTACGTTTTCAGGGCTCAAACTGTTCAATCAGAAAGAAAATCATGGGTGTACGTTACAAAATTATACAGCACCCCCACACACAGTGGAAGTGGCAGAACAAAAACCTGAATGTGCATTTTTTCAAACCCATGATAAAACAATAACTTCAGAACACTAACACAACTTTGTCTTGGTAGGTGGCAACAATAACCTTACAAATGTAAATGTCCTCTTGTTGTTACCAGTCCATCACTGTTCAATTTTTAATACCAGACAAATCTATTAAATGAAGTCTATGAAATGCATGTGTAATTCAAACTGGAGTTTGAACACTTGCTTTTGTTGTTTCTCTCCCAGCTGCAGTGTGACATTCAAACAGAGGCACAATTGATTGAGATACTCTTTAATTAATGCATTACCAGCTGACTGGGCTTCAGTTATCACTGTGTTCTGCTGGTTAAATAGGACTGGGTTTAATCTTCACCATAAAAGACAATACTAATCTTAAGTGTAAATAATAAAAAATCCTATGTCTCCTCCTCTGAAGAGTGATATTTTGTAGAGGAAAAAGTCCTCACAAGCTTTAAAATATTGACCCTAAAAATGTTTAAATAATGAGGTTTGTAAAACATCTGAACTAATGATTCCCCTAGTGTATTTGGCTAAAATACTGATTTGTTTTCAAGTGAAACAGCAGCAAAACCAATTTGATAAATGTTCAACTATCAACCTTTTCTGCAGTTTTCAAATATAAAGCCATTACAGTTCGCACATAGATACCTTACCTAAAGTGCTTCTTTTTTGCCAAAAAAAAANAAAAAAAAAAAAAAAAAATCAATTCCTACTCCCCCGTAAAATAAAATGTGAAAGACAGAACAGTCATGAATTTAACGAGGTAGCCACCCACCTCCCCCAAAAAAACCCAAAATGCACAACAAAACAACCCCACACAAACCCTAAAACACTGACTCCTGAGAAACTAACTTACCATAATGCCAGTAACAATGTCACCTTTCTTCCTGTCTTTCAGGTTGTCTCCATTTTCACAGATGCAAAGGAGGTAGTTATCAGGGACATCTGCTGTTACCTCTTCAACATCTACAGAATCATCCAGCTTCAACAAAGGGTTCACATGTAACAAATGTTCAAAAAAACAGTACACAGATTTGGGTGGACTATTCACAGGTGTTTCTAGATCTACGTCTTGGAGTCTCAGACATTAATCTAACAATCCTTCTAGCTCCTGGTATCTAGTAAGTTAGACTGATAAATTGAATTAAAAAAACATGAGGTAGATAAGACAGGATAGTGGAAAACAAAAAATGGAAAAAATAAATAAAATTCACTGGTTAAAAGATGTTTCTATCTCATTTTAACATTTTCTAAGCAAGACCTGAAGACACTGCAGATTTGTAATTCCACTCTCTGACTTCAGAAAGCAACTACAGTAAACACAACAAACCTACAGCCCTTAGGAGATTAAAATGTTTGCAAAGCCAGCAAGATGTTTTACCGCAACATAAATTTAAAGGAACTTTATTTCCTGCTGCCACTCTTATGTCAGCCACTAGCTGCTCATGTTCATGTTCCATCCTGCAGATAATACTAAAATGAAGGCCTCCCAAAGATTAGTCTGAAACCAAGTTTATTTGAAAAGGATATCTTCTCCAATAAGTGTAGACTTAGTGTAGAGGGCAGTCAGCTTACGGCTGAAGAGAGAGCTTTTATTTTCCCCAGCAGCTTTCAGTGCTGCAGTTTCCATTTGTTTTATTACTCCAACCTACAGGCAGACAAAAACAAAACAGAAGTTAGATCTCTGGTAATAAATTATTATTTTTATTATTCTATCTATATGATAATCCTTTAAGATGTGCAAACAACCAGTGCATAATTCAAGCTGGCATACATCATCAACAGAAAGGGCTCTCACATCAATCCTACTAATGAGATCATAAGGCACTGCTTTTCCTGACCCTTTTCCCACTCCTGACTGCCCTCTCAACTTCTGTACCTGTGCTTCTCCTCCTGTTTTGAAACAATTTAGCTGGAGGTCACTGCTTATTAGAGTTGGCTGCTGCATCCAATTTAGAATCAACAAGTCTTTTTCTTAGAAAAGGAAGCAGAAAAAGAGCTTATCACCAGAAAGCCACAGAATTACAGGGATCCAGAGCAGAAAGGAACAGAGAAAAAAAAAGTAGGCTGGGATAAGAAAAACAAGGATGTGAGGAATAATAAAAGAAAGAGGATATGTATATTTCTCCTTATTAGATGCAAAAACTTGATACGTAAACACTGAGAAAAGTAATAGTTCTGGAACTGTTCCTGAAAAAATGAAGATACTTCTCTGAATATGCTAATGGTTCATGACACCCCCAGCACAGAGAAACTGAAACCAAGGGAAGTTGACCACTTCTACTGGAGGAACCCATGATAACAAGCTGAAACCAGTCTCTGGTACAAGCAGTGCAAGTTCTTTCAGTGCTGTTCTGTACTCAGTTAGCAAAGTCAGGGGTAACCTTGTGTCCCTTGGCTACGAGGCGGCGCACATGGACGAAGAGCCGGTGGCTGGGGATGCTGGCAGTCATGAAGTTGTGATCCAGGTGACAGTAAATGTTCAGCTCTTTGGCTGCAATCTGGAACAAGAGTCCGCCAACAGGTCAGTAATGTAAGAAGGTTAAGGAGCTTATCTCTATGACAACAGTGATGTACAACTACAATTAAAAGCTTGGTGGCAAAGAGGAAACATTCCAGGAGAAAGCCTGGAGGGGCCTCTCCACCTTCCTGGCCCGGCATTGCCATAAACAGGGGATTCACTATCACAGGCTGCAGGTGTCAGGTTTTAAGGTTGCACCTTGATCTTTAGCACTGTGAGGTAAACCACCCACACTGCACACACAGGGTTTGAAACGCAGCTCAGCAAAAGGTCAAATGACTTTCACGCCACTTAACACACAGCAGCAATGGAAGTATGTAGTTTGTGGTCATAAAAATGGGATTAACCCAGCCAATCAACTGAAATACTGAAAAATCAATATTGAACAGCAGCGGGAACTAAATACATAGTAAAAAAAGAGTAACAACATTTACCAAAATGTGACATTACCATGTGTAATTTGTATTTGTCTTTCTGCCCCTTAACAAAAAGGCAGGTGCTCGCTGACCAGAGAATGTGGTGTTAGGCAGGAGCTGCAGGCAAACACTGACCTGCCTATCTGAACAGCATATTTCTATTTCTGGACTGTAAGTACACCAGCAAATGAGCAGACAAATTACACAGAACAAATATGATGGGGAAAATGAATTCCCAGTAACCAAGCAACGTTTCTCAATGGTCTCAAGTGTGGAAATAGTACCAAACAAAGGTTGGTAGCAACAACTTTGGGACAGATCATAAGAAAAAGCATTATAAACATTAATGAACCATCACTTTAAAATTGTGTTTGGTTTATAGTCCTTTCCAGTTCCTACAGATCTGCCATATGTAGATGCCACACCTGGACATGAATTGGGGATGCTCTCTGCACCCAGGCTATACTTGATACATTCACCTTTTTTAACACCACTTGCTCCACTGCCTTTCAATCTGAAAGACTCCTAATGCCATACAATAGACATTATGTATATTATACATACATTATAGTAGAGTTCTGAGCCATGATACATAACTCACCTCTGAAAGCTTCTCAGCTTTAACTCTGACAAAAAGTTATTCTAGGAACTCACCTTAAATTCTCAACACACAAGACAGCAAGCACTACCATGTGATTACAAAATAATAAATGCCACTTGGAAAAAATATGTGTGCATAATGGATAGTCCTCAATTTCAGCATGCAGAGATTTTTCATTCTGATTTTGAGTAACAAAACAAACCAAATATCCCACTAAACTTATGGTCTCTTCCAGAAGTGGCCACAGACCTAGGATGACACCAGTGTAATGCAAGTATCCTTCTACAATCTTGAAAAAAATTACCTCTGCATCTTGTCCAAAGAACCGATATTTGTATCCACATTCCACACACAAAACAGCATCTTTATACTTTTTCTTCATTTCTATGAATTGGAGTTCTAGTGGAGTGTAAATGCTTTTCGTTCTTCTATTAAGATTTGTATCTGAAGAACTTTGAGAATTTTCAGAGGACTTAAGAGAGGCAGAAAACTGACTAAGATTACATTGTAACTCCTCCTGTAAATAAAAGACAGAGGAGTATAATTAGGAATCAAACAAATCAATTGCCCCCTCCTTGGCATACACTGAACACAGAGCTAAAGATTGTTCCTGCACTGAAGAGCCCCCAAAGCTGCAGCAGACCTATTGAAGCAGGATATACAGACTACAGTGTATTTGGAATGAAAATGAATTAAGGAGTCATGAAAGTCAGTTAGTCAGCCCTCAGGCGCCTGAGGTGAAATCAGAACCCTATTGTGCCATAAGTTCTCAAAGCACAGACCAAGCCAATCCAGGCTGCAAAGACTGGACAGTCTAAACTGGCCCTATATTGAAATAAGGATGAATTACTTCTCCAGTTTACAGGTGAGAAACTCCAGCACTGAGAGATTAATGATATTCCAAAAACCCACAGTAAATCAAGAAATAAACCAATTTGAGTCTTAGTTCCCTGTCTCAGCCACCAAAACTGTACTCCTTCTCCAGTCTGCACTTCCTCCATAAGTTCAGCAAACCTCCCAAAATAACTTAAACACAGAAAATCTACACTGCAGCTTCTAAAACCTTAAATGGGAAAGGCTCTGAGCCCACTCTGTCTGCAGTTTATCATTTACAATGACACTATGTAGCCTATTCTTGCCAAGCAACTTCAGCTCTACCATTCTGTGTTGTTCTGTATTGTCAGCAGAGTGATGGGTTCAGAAGTGCAGAGAAAAACGCTGAAAAGTATTTCACTTACAGCAAAGTTCCTCCTCACTTATACCACAATGCCAAGTACAGATAATATTAAAAATATATATACAAAGACAACACGCTCCAGAAATTTTTAAAGCATATGACTATTCAAAACCCCACTGACCAGGTTGTGCTACTAATTCTGTATCTGCAAGTAGATCAAACAAACTCCCATTTCTATCAAGTGCACCACTCAGATTACAAGAAACAAAGTGAGCAGACTGCTTAGCGGCAATGGTAATTCAGAAAAAACACAGAGATAGCTTAAATCACATACTTTGGATCATGGAAACATAAAAAAGTGCAGTCAGAGAACAACTGGGGAAAAGCCATGCTTAGCTGTAACTGCAAAATCCCCGCAACTGCACACTATCAAGCAAAGAGAACACAACCCAGCACAAATAAAGCTGCGCTGTGCCCAGAACTTGGGTGGCCTCAGGAGCTCAGACGTCTCTGCTGCAAAATCCCCAGCCCACAGACTCAGCAGTCTTTGGCCCAAGGTCTGTGCCAGCCAAGCAGGATGACCTTGTCTCATTTTACAGGAAACTGTCATGACAAAGCATGTGAAATAAGGGCATGAGAGAAGGCAAAAGGAGTAAAAACAGACACAAAAGCTGACTTGTTGAGATGGTCATAAGTCAGCAGCTGGAGGAAGGTTACTAAGAAAAAAGCAAGACACAAACAGCTAAAAAGAGCTGATCCAAGGACGGCAGGCCAGCCCTGGAATCAGTTTTCTGTGTTCTCCAACTGGCCACACCTTCATAACCTCAATCCCTTACCACAATTCTCAGAATCAGGAATTCTCAGAATTGGGAATCCTCTTGCCACAAGCTTCTCACTTCAGCCTGTGGATACCACATTCACACAAAGCAGACACCCCTAGCTGCAGGTCACTGCCTTCAGACAGGGAAGGTTAAAATCAGCTGTATGGCTTTTCATACAAGCTCCTTCCCTCAAAAAGCCAGATAAGAACTCCATTAAAGAGCAGCTGCCACAGCAAGCTATGAGATGCATTCTAGCACTGAATATGTCAAAGTGAGCAGGCTGGCCCCCAAATCCCCCAAGTAACTAATGCTAACTAGCCCCACAAATTAAGGGGAAGCAAAATATTACTTCACTCAAGTCTCTTGACTTGCACCACAGAAGATAATTTTTCATTTGAGTTACCCCCATCTTCTGCAGATGAAAAAGCAATGATACCTTCACTAGTTAGATTTACCACCAATTGGATTAAGCCACATCTCAGTGATAAACCCGAACAAAATTTTTGCAAAGAAAGCCTGTTAGAAATTTGAGAGCCCACATCAAAACTGGTAGAACTGAAAGCCAGCTGAGCAAAGGGCCCCTCTGAACAAGTGTTATTTAGGGTATTACAGAATTTCTGCTCTCTTCTGATGCTGTTGTTCAATGGTGTATTTGAGCCAGAACAGCCATCCTGCTCACCATTCTAAGAGCTTCAGGAAAACATCTGTACACAAACACAGGTCTCTGGGGTTCTGCTGCACCATTCCATGTCAGAGCACAGGAGCACAAAAGGATGTTTGTGCCCAAGCTTGCTGTTTTAACTCCTAACACGCAATCTACACACACCACAGGGCCAACCTTCTGTGCATACCTTCTGTGCCACCTTTGAGCCAGTGTCCCAAGGTGGAAGAGGATTTTTCAGTTCTGAGCTTCTCCCAGTAATGCTGGGACATTTTTCCAAACTCAGAGATTCTTTCTCCAGAAAGCCATCCTCCTGGACTCTGGTACACTGCTGGTTTGAATCACTGCAGAACTCTCTCAGCCTGTCCAGAGTTTGTAAACAGATACGGGACTTTTCAGACTTCTGAGATTCTTCTTGGGTGAAAATACACACAAAAACATATTAACAACTTATTTTCTGAAAGAGAATGTCTGTTAGAAGAACATCAGCAAGCACAGAACACAGCTCTTTTGCTCCATGTCTCTCATCCCTATGTTCCCTCTCCTCTCCCACTGCATTTTTTCTGCCGGCCTGACAAAACCATGCATGTAAACAGCTTGGTTAACTTTCCTGGAAAACCAATATTCCTCACTTGTGTGCTTCTTTCTAGGTGGGAAGAGATGCATCATTATTTTTTGGACTGACAACTGCACAGGCACAAAGTTAGCCAAGAATACTGCGAATCAAACAGATTTTTTTCACTATGTTTTTTAAGCAGACAATGTTGCTTCTGGAGGGTGTCCTAGTGATACTTCAAAGCATCACACCAACAAATTTAACACAGTTCCCACTTTGAAACTTAAGGGGCTAATTATTTTTACTAAAATGTAATGAACTTTATATTCACTGGTTAGCACTAACTTATCTCTGTTCAAAGCCAGATGGAACTCAGGCAATTCTGAGGAAATGGAGCAGCTGCTGTTTCACAGCAAGAACCCTGCATCAGAATTACTCTGAGGCAGCCTTCAGGCACAGCAGCCACAGACCAGGCTCCACAGAGCTGTCAGGGTCAGCCATGCTTAAGAACAGGCCTAAGACTCTTAAACCAACACAGGCAGGAAAATGGCAGCATTTCTGCCTGGACCTCTGGACTTAACTGCCTTAAGAACCTGGTAAAGCTGAGTCAGATGAAGGGAATTTGCAGAGTAATTCTGGAGCAAGGCTCAAAGGCCCAGATTCTGAGCCAAAGAAAGCTGCTGATCATGGCCCTTCAAGGATATGTCTTATACCCAAGAGATGCTTCCTGGAGTTGCTGCCAAAACAGTTTCTAACATTTGACAATGAAAAATTTATTCACTGGCTGTCAATGCTTGAGGGTTTGCTAATAGTCAACTCACTTTTATCCTGAGTCTTCAGCGGGTTACAGATCTCTTCCAGAGTAATTTGTCGTGCCTTGGTCTTCTTTTCACAGGGTGGTTCATTGCTTTCGGTAGATGTGCTCCTTTTTGTGCCAAATTCAGAAGCCTGAAGTGTAAATCAAATTAAAAAGTTCAGTTACCTTTTCTGTTTGCTGTTCTCTGAAAGAAAATAATGCAACCAGCAACTTCATAAAGAGTTAATGCAAAATAATCCAACCTCCCCATCCCTGGAATTCTTCATGCCCAGGTTGGAGGGGCTTGGAGCATCCTGCTCCTTTAGATGTCTTTTGAAACGAGCACCTGGAACACTATGTAAACAGAAAATTCATTAATTTTGCTGTTTCATGATTGGTCTATAGCAAGAAGCTTGACTAAATACAAAGAAGTAACTTGTAAGTCCAACAAAACATAAACCTTTGCAGAAGCACACAGCAAGTGCTTTTCAGCAGCTTGCACCCACATTTCTCATGGTAACTTTAGATTGTTTAACCAGGGAATTTCAATTTCCTTAGAACTAAGCAGAAGCTCCAGCCTCACCAACTAAGCCAAAAAGCTCCACATAAGCACAGCCCGCATGAGCAGCAGTTCAAGTCAACTGCTAAATACCACCAAATTAACACTAATTAGGAAGGTTTCCTACAAGGGCCAAAAGCTGTAATCACGTTTCAAAATATATTTGGACAAAAGGTAACCAAACTAGCTGACTTGAGTTACAGGTAGGAAAAGCAAACGTCCTTCCAGGGCCAGAAGGGGCTGGAAACAATCACTACAGAAAGACGGGAAAACACAAACTCAGAATGAAATCCAGCTGCTGATACACAGCCACTTTTTCACAGTGGTGACACTGGGAGGATCTGCATCACTGCAGGCTGTTTTGGCTTGCACCAGCACTCAGACCTGGAGTCACCTGAGCTCCAGCACCTGGGACAGGAGCTCAGCTCACTGCATGCCAGAGCTGCCCAAAAATGGGATTCAATCCTCAATGTGCCACAAGCCAGCAGTGACACCCTGCAGAGAGACACTGGGTGTCACATCAGTGCTGGCCAGGCCTGGCTGCCACTGCCCTTTCCCTGCTGTTATCACACACATAAAGCCAGAGCTGGTACCTTCCCCAGCACTGCCCCTCCCTTAGGAGTGACCAGTCATTGCCACGCAGGTTGTGTGAGCCCAGCCCAGCTCTGCACCTGCTCAGGGACAGGGCCTGCACCTGGGCTGGGCCTGTCTGACCTGCAGCTGTGAGTTTGGTACTGTCATGAACAGGGTTCACCTGCAGGACATGTGGACCCTCAGTATTTAGACAGGTTTGCAAGGCATACATGGATGTACGCCAACATTCTGATTTACAACCTTAAAACTTGCTAATTCTAGGGCGTCTTTGACTAAGGGATGCAGCTGCTGCCTGTCCCATTGATCAAGTCCCACTTCTTGCTGATCAGGTTTCAAAGCACACAAAGATCAAACTTCAGAGAACATCCTGATTTATGGTAATCTCAACACATTCTACATTTTGCAAAACTAGAAGGCATAATGTGTGCCGGGGTCCAATACTGGAATGAAGCCCCAGTGACATGGACCAACACCCTGGCCTTGCCCAGCTCAACAAACCTGTGCCAAGCTCCAGCTCCTCCAAAGCCGGCACATCCCTAGAACAGAATCCCAGCACACCTGGGGTTGGAAAGGTCCCTCTGGAGCTCACCCAGAGCAGCCCCCTGCCCAGGCAGGGTCCCCTGGAGCAGTGACACAGGAACGTGTCCCGCTGGGGCTGGGATGTCTCCAGACAGGGACACTCCAGACCCTCCCTGGGCAGCTCTTCCAGGCCTCTGCCCCTCCATGGACACAAGTTCTTCCTCCTGCTGGGCTGGAACTGGCTGTGGTTTATTTTCTGGCCACTGCTCCTCACGCTGTCCCTGGCAGCACCGAGCAGAGCCTGGCCCCATCCTCTGGCAGCCCTGGGAGATGTTTGTATGGACTGATGGGATCCCCTCTCAGCCTTCCCTTCTCCAGCCTGAGCAGGCCCAGCTCCCGCAGTCTCTGCCCAGCACAGAGATGCTGCAGAGCCCAAATCCTCTCTGAGGCCTCCCCTGGAGCCTCTGCAGCAGCTCCT
>VZTR01000976.1:82533-94987 GCA_013400775.1 Chaetops frenatus | reverse complement strand
GGGTTGCTAACTCCTTGAGGCACAGCAGTTTTCTGTCGGGATCACTACAAAGTGGAACCACAGGCACCCATGGCACGTGGGGGGCTGCTCTGACAGCGTGTCAGGGACTGCTGTGGCTGTCAGAGGAGGAGTAGGAAGATGTGGGGATTGTCAGGGTCCTCACTGCAGCTGCTCTGCCCAGGTTGGTCTGTGTTCCTTGGCACAGTGAGCTCAGCCTAGTGATGTCCCACTGAGGGTCTGAGGAACAGGAAGCAGACACAGATGTGAGGGTGCACAACTGAGGGCATCTGTCAGAAGCTACACCAGCAGCTTTGCCATTGCCAGACAACACCTCCAGGGTCCACATCATTTGAGATGGTGGCTTATTGTCCCGTGCAGCCTTTTAACACTGCTCCTAACATTAGCACCTTCTGATAAGTTAATCAGTTTCCCTTGGGCGCGTGCCGCTCTGACCAAGGGGTGTTGTCAGCAAGCTCTGGGAATAATTCTGCAAGCCATGTTTCTGTAGAGATGGTGTGAGCAGGGGATGTGCTGTGACCTTCCAGGCCTTTGCTGGTTTTTGTTTCCAACACCCACACTGGTGTGTGCCCTGGGCTAGTCAGGATGTCTGAGCACCTGTCCCACTGTGCCTTTTGCTTGGCCCAGACACCACACTGAAACACTAGCCAGGCTTGACCTCATCCAGGGAGCTGGGCCAGGGTGCAGCAGCTGCCCAGCTGTCTGAGTGCACTTTCAGNGTCCTCATGTAGGTCACACTGATCGTGTGCTCACACACTCTAGGAAACTGTCCTGACCGCTGCTACAGGGAAAGGTGGAGCAGTGGGGACAGGGAGAGTTGGGTGGGGTGTTGGTATTGGCAAGTGAGAGCAGGAAAGATTGAAAACGGCTCCATCACTTCCGTGAGGGTTCAAAAAAACTCATGTGGGTGTCATCCTCTTGAATTTGACTGGACACTGATCCCCTCATCAGGTTTATAATCTGTTTAATAGCCCTGAAGCCACAGGGCAGTAGCAATGTTCCCAGGGAAGCTTTTGGACAGCACAGGTTTAGCAGGTTAATTTGCTTGGGTCTTAGTGCAATGCCATCTGGATCCCCCGTGTGGATCTCATGAGTTCCAGAAGGAGCTGGGGTTGCTGTTGTTTGTCTGGGCGAGAAAGGAGGAGCCCAGCAGTGGTCAGTAGGCTACAGCAATCACAAAGCTGTTACACATGGCAGGCACTCTGTGATTTTGTATGAGCACTTCATGTTTTCACTTGCTGTGAGTGCCTCTCGTGTGCTGGGGGGCTTGTGGTGCTGGCTCACTCATTGGTTCTGGCTCTGGAGTCCCTCGTAGCTGTTAGAGCTTTTCAGATGTACTGGGGCACAGTTTCTGGGTTGGTTTCATCCCCCAGAAATTTCGTTCATGGGTATCAAACCTTCTCCCAGGTACAACTCAGGCATGGTGAGTGGTGAGTGGAGACAGTTAGACTCAATGATCTTGCAAGTCTTTTCCAACCTTAGTGATTCTACAATTCTGTGATTTCAAAACCAGGTTTCTATTCTGAGTTACACTGCTGCACGTGCGTGGATATGTTGCCTCTTGAGAGGTTCAGGTCTTGGCCTTGATTCTGAAAAGTAGTGTTCTCTGGACATCCTAGGGCGTCAGAGGCCCACAGAATGGTTTAGGATGGAAAGGGGTTCAAGGCTCATCTTATCCCAAACCTCCTGCCATGGACTGGGACACCTTCCATTAGACCAGGTTACCCTGAGTCTGCTCAGTATAAATTATATCAGTCTCTTTTAACTGCATTCAAACTTGTGGTTTAGGCTAGTCAAAAACAACATGGAGGTTTTACTGTAGGTAAGAACTGTAAGTCCATCACATCCTTAAATATTAAATAGGGTCTTAAAAAAGCCAAACAAAACCAACATCAACAAAATCACAAGCATACAAATCCACTAAAAAACAACAGACCCAGGTGTCAACTTCCTTATGCCTAGGGTATGGTTTTATGATGTGTGAAATGAGTATGCCAGCATTCCACCAGCTCAGCTCTGAGCATCTTCTAATTTCCCTTCAGTCCCAAAAACGTGGTGAAACCAACGAAGTGGGCTGGACTGGGCAAGACTGAATTGAATATCAGTGGGGACCTACTTCATTCCTCATGGAAATGACAGCATTATGATAAAGCTCCTTTGCCACCCTGCCAAGTCCTCAGCAGTTTTTCACTGAGGTAGTATCAGAGTCCAGGCCTCGCTGGACAGGCTCCTTTGGAGGCTCCGCAAGTGGAAGGTTATGTGTTTGATACAAAATTCACTCTGAAGTCTCCTGAAGTTGGCTTCTGAAGACACTGAGGACTGATTTAACTGTGTGCTTGAATCCCAAAGCAGGGGAAAAAATGCCCGGAACAGAACAGAGCAAGTGAAATGGAAAGAGGTGTTTGTCCTTGCCCCTTGCGTGCTCACTGCAGGCACTGGGCGCTCCAGCTGCTGAGGAGCAAGATATGGCCTGAAACCAGCCTGAGCCTGCTGCTCTTCCCCAAGCTCTTTCCTGTTTGCTATTTACTGGTTGTGGGCCACCTACACACACAGGCCTCCAGAGCTGGTCAGGCAAACTAAGGAAGCATTTGCACTTCTTTTATGAATGTGGGAACAGTGACACAGCTGGTTGGTTCATTCAGCTAGTGAAACCATTTATCTAGAACAGAGGTCACCATCTGGTCTCCCTGGGGTTAAATTCAACTGTCTTTGCAGCACCTGTGGTCAGTCCCGCCCTGTGCTCTTCCCTGGCTGGTTGTGGTGGTAGAGAGTTCTTGATAAAGCTGAATTCTCGCAGAGTTGGATAGGAAGTTGATTGGTTCTTCTACTACAAAGCAGAAGTGTCTCTGTTTACAGAGCACAACATGTTTTTATTTGTGAAGCAGATTATTATTCTTCTGTCATTTTGCAAGTGTGACTCCTCTTACCTCCCTGTCCTTAAGCAAAGAAAAATACTAGTATTTGTTTACAAACTGGATGGACACCAGTTCAGTGCTGTTCGATGCTTGTGTGCTGTGACTTACCCCTTTCGTTTTTAACTGTTCTCTAGTAGAACAGCTTTTCTACAAATTAACCTCTCAGCAGTGGTTAATTAATTTTATTGGATTCCATTTGTTATTACTTGGTTCCTGTGCTTGTTGAAGTAGTACCTAATAGCCTGCTGCATGGTGAGTCACTTTCCACAAAAAGCATTGCTTGCTGCCAGTTTGAGCAAAAGGCAGGAACAGCTACAAGCTTTTCAAAAATTTATTGTAACCAACCCTAATGTAGCTTTTCATGGATTATTTTAATGGCTACAAAGTCTAGAAGAGTTGCCTTTTTTCGATCTCAAGACAAAACTCCTGAATTTGTTAATGAAAAACTCACCTAACAAACATGATCTTAGAGCATTTTCATCCAAGGAGCTTGGAAATGTAAAAACTTGCAGCACATGTTACCATTTTGCCACAATCCAGAGATCCAACTTTGAAATTAAACTGGGGGGTTAATTGATCTCTGGAATTCAAAAAAATACAGCGCAAATGCCACGCAGTGATATTAAACATCAGAACAAATTACCTTGAGGTGTGGGTATCTCCCACCACCTAAACCTTCCTGTCTCTCAAAGAGGTGTGATTCAGAAATTGCTTGTTGCGACTGGGCCTGCTGTTCCTTTCTTCTCACAGGGCTATTTAAATTTTGTTCTTAACTCCTGTCGGATACCCCAGGCTCTGAGAATAGGTATTGCTGCCACTTACCAGGTGGAACTGACACAGGGTGAAATTATCCCTTTGGAAAGTGCTCTTCAGCACGGTCTAAAAGAGGAGATTCAGAGTGTAATTTTCACGGCTTTGCTAAAAGCCTATGATACATAAAATTGTGACTGAGTTTGTGTTGTTTCTAAAGGCAGCAATGGAGAAGCCAATTCATCATCTATTGTTTGTGACAAGAATCTTGAAAGAATTTGAAAGTGACACATTTTTTCCAGAAATTGACCACAAAGACTACAAGCTTCTAAAAGAGTAAGTACAAAAATGTGTATCAGGCTTGTCTTCAGAATAATCAAATTTGAATGTTTTAAGGGTTCTATTAAGGCCATGTTGGTTTGAGTTAGAGGTGAATTCTTCCCCAGCATCATATTTACAACCTGGAATGGCACCACACTCTGCAAAGATTTTCTTGGAACTTGCTGTGTTCTTCAACTTTCCTGTAATCTTTACAGTAGAGAATTGTCTATGTCAGTTTGCTTCAAAAGTAGCTTTTTCTTACTGTTTCCTGATATAGAATTACTCAAATATTTACTGAGCTTTGTAACTCTCGGTATGTTGTTACTAGATAGTATTTGGCCTCTGAATGTCTTTGAAAAATTGTCAAAGACAAGTTAAATGGGCTTGACAGGAGAGGCTTGAGCTTTACAGATTTCTAAGGTTATTCCTTTTCTCTTGAGAAAATTACATCTTCCTAAGAAGCATAGTAGGAAAAGGTGTACAAAAACTTACAGTTTCTGCAATTCACTGTGGTTTCTTCCGTATTATCCTTGTCATATTACAGTTGTGCTTTTATGTCCTCTCCAACAAGATCACATCCAACAGGCACTAAGGAGGCAGCAAAAGTCCAGACACCTGCCTCAAGAACCAGGGAGGACTGGCCCTGTTCTCTTCCTGCTGCTCCTGTTTTGGCTCTCAGCTGGTTACAGAGCAGCAGTGGAAGAAATAGAAAGTAGAGAGTCAAACTCTCTGCAGGCGGCACAGGAATTGATTAGCACAGCTGGTGGGGGAGGATAGGCAGGGAAGAGAGATGCAGGACAGACAAGGTGGGTGGGCAGCATAAGTCACCTTCTCCAACTCCAGTATATTCTGAGCTACTCTGTGCTGATTTGAGAGTCCTGAGATCTGACCCGGAGCTCCCTCTCTCCCTCGGCTGTTCCTAGGTAGACGTTTTTGGCCAATGTACTGAAATGAACATTGGCTTTAGAACATGATTTTGTGAAATAACAGGTAATTTCCTCACTGAAGTGGAAACCTGATGATGCCCAACCCTACCAAATAAATTTAAAATGTATCTCTCCCTCAAAGTCGGTATTACTCATACAAAATCCATGTTCTTTCACAGGGAGATGAAAAGATTTTTGAAAGATTCTATTAATAAGAAATGGTTTAGGAAACCTGGAATATAGAGGAACTCTTTCTATGGTAGCACTCGCCTGCTTTAGTAATCTCCTGCAGACTTATAAAAAACCTTGTCCTTAGCATTTCCTCTAAACCAACTTAGAAAAAGCAGAGCAAGAAAAAAACCTAAAAGGTTCCTTAATCTCTTTTTTCCTTGGCAGACATTCTGAATAACATATTGGAGGCTTTAATAAAAACGTTGGGTATTTCTTTAGTAAGCCAAAAATGGGGGTGTTATTTTGTGTCAGAGTATGCTTGCTTGATATAAAAGGTGTGCATATAAATCATGGATTTATAAACCACTCTTTATAAAAACAGTGTACCTGTTCTAAAGACACTTATCTTTTTTTTTTTTTTTTCAGACAACTTGCTTTTCTAGTTGACTGGATAAATTACAAGTGAATCATAATGATATTCTTATCTACCTGTTGGCTTTTGCTTTTTCTTCTCCTCTCTCCCTAGGTACCCAGGTGTCCCTGCTGGTATCCAAGAAGAGAAGGGGATCCAGTACAAATTTGAAGTGTATGAAAAAACTGTTGTGGCACAATAAGTGAGGCATTTTATACTTCTGTCTAAGGGCAGGTGTTTTGAATCATGAAGTGTTACTGAGTGTAAAAATACATTAAATTTTTGGTGAAAATCATGCCTGATGGTAAAATACCTCAGTAGTGAATGGTTCCAAAAACCACACCCCACACAATGAAGGTACACCCTGCAGAAGGGGGTCTGCAGTGTGAGGGAGGGAGATCTGAGCAATTCCACAACAAAGCTTGCCTGAGACCTTGCACTGATCTTACAATCCATGGCAGCATCCCTGACAATTCCATGGCTGATAAAAGGCATTAAACTATGTCAGAGCTTGTCTACTGAAACAAAGTGGTTTAGTATCTATCTCCTTGTTCAAAACATCGGGCACTGCAAAAGCATCAATCCTCCCAAGTTTTACTGGGATGTTGTATACATTTATAACAGCCTTTAAAATGTATTGCTGTAGAGGTAAAGGTAAGCAAGCCCAGCAGGAGAAGAGAAGTTTGGAAGTCTCACACAGCAGTTGAGGGATGCACTGATCTGGAGCTGTCACTCCAGGGTGGGTCCCCACAGGATCACCAGTCCTGCTACAAAACCTGCTCCAGATGGGCTCCACTCCCCATGGGGCCACAGGTCCCGCCAGGAGCCTTCTCCAGAGGCAGGATCACAGCCTCCTTCCTGCATCTACTACTGCACTGTGGGCTCCTCAGGGCTGTGGGTGGGAGTGTGCAGGGGCTGCAAGGGATTCTGCTGTGGCACCTGGAGCTCCTGCTGTGCTCCCACCTGACCTGAGGCTGCAGGGCTCTTCTCTCCCCTTCCAGCTCTTACCTCCAAGTTCTTACCTCTGTTATCTGAAAGGTCTTGGCCAGCAGTGGCTCTGCCCTGGAGCTGGTGGCTTTGGCCCCACGGGACACAGGGGAAGCTTCCAGCAGCTTCTCATAGAAGCCACCCCTGTAGCACCCCTGCTCCCCAAACCTGGCCACACAAATGCAGAAAAATCTGGTAAAGAAGATTTAATATTTCCCTAGGTTCACAGCTGTGTGGAAGGCTTGCTGCTCTCATAAAAAGTAACTGTGTCAGTTTGACCGCATCCACTTTGAAGTGGAAGAAAATACACATTGATTTCTTAAAAGTCTGTGTTCCTATGTTCCTGCCAAGTATTATCAGTAAAGATCCAGTTCATTTGGCAGTGTGATTTTGAATAATCTGTGTGATTATAAGCAATAGTGGAGTAGTCCTGTTTCATCTTTATTAAATATAGTTAAATATAAAATTACTAAATATATTAAATAAACTAGTATAATTTGCATTGATGTTCCCTCAGAATATCAGCCATGAGCACCCCTTGAATTTTCCATAGCACTTTACTACAACACCAAGCTGATAAAAAACATCTTTTTTGCAGCACCTAGTCTGAATTGTCTCAGTTTTCTCTGTGTTTCCTTTGAAACTATAAGCACTTCCCTGTATTGATCTTCTTGTTCCATGTGCACTGATGTTACATCGATCGATAAAAACAAGTTTATGCTTACATAATGCAGCAAGAAGTCTTCAGAGTTTTAAATTGACAGCACATTGTTGAAGGGGAGGAAAGAGACTGTTACCAGGGAGATGTCATGTTTTTTTTTTTAAATACAAGTCACAGTGACCCTGGCAAGAGAATAACCTCCCGAAAGTGTTTAAAACATACCTGTTATAGGTCAGTGTTGAAAGCTCTGACACTTTGCAAAGTACTGTGTTTAGGACAACTGACATTTATTAAAAATGGGAGAAAAGACTTCATGCAATGTTGGCTGAGGCCAACATACATTAGAAACTTTGTGCCTGAGTGCAGAGATATGGCTCACTGAGGCCAGGATCTTTTGTAGAATCATTTCAGTTTCAAAGAACTTTTAACTTGGGTGCAAAAACAAGCCTGCTGAGAACATAAGTAGTTGCTCTTGATTCTTTGTGGACTCACTCAGTCCTCTCCAGATTTAACTATGTCCTTTGTCAGATACAACAACAAATTAAGTTAATTTACGTTTCGTGGAAATGTGAACTTCTGAGTCTCCTACCTGAAACTTTTGAGAACATAATGATGTTCCTTCAGTGTGGCTCTGCCACAAAGATGCATTTTTGTTTGGTTTGGTTTTTAGTAGAAGCACTGCATTTGGACAGCACTTTTTCTACCACAGCTTTTAAATATACAAATACATATCCCTGTCAAGAACTAGGAGAATGCATTTGCAGTGAAGCAGAACACAAAATCACATTCACCCCACTGACAGGCACCTCAAGCACCACTCTTTAACCACCCCAAGGTTAAAGGCTTGGTGTCTCAGGATGGGCAGGCAGAAAGGGGTGAGTGTGTGCTCAGCAAGCACATGCACAGTATTTGCTGTGGGGTGTATTGTGAGGGTGGTTACCTGGCCCCTGTTACCTCCCCAGAGTAAAAATAAGTCTCTTACACCGTGGCTTGAAGAAAAAACAAAACTGTGTTCCAAATGCATCTTCCCCGTGTTTTGTTTACTCCTGTACCTCATTGATGAACGATTCCTTGAAAAGCCATAGATTCTCATTATGTCCAGTACAGGGGAAAATGTCATGTTTTTACCCAGTTCTGTGCAGCTAAGTGCAATTAATAGCATCATGAGTGACAGTGTAATTACCAATCACCAAGAAAAGTCTATACAGGTATAATTTAATCCCCCTCATTCATGCTTTCCCAGGAACAAACTGTTCCAAACATGTTAAAATTTTAATTTTCAAGGATAATACTAAATTTAACAAGATAGCTAAAACCAGAGGGTTTGCATAAAAAGTGAAAAACAAACATAAATGTTTTTATTGCTTTTCTATTACTCATTATCTCTTACCTGACAGTGGACAGTGATTTCCATTTGGCAGTAGAAACCTGATGTTTTCAGTAGTGTTAGAGCCACAGTGTATTCAAGGTCAGAGCTGGGAACATTCCAACAACAAATCTCTATCGTGGATAGCAGTCCATGGAAAAGAAAGGTACACTCTGAAAAATAAGTTAGCTAATTTAGCAAATAAAATACTATTAGTATTTATACAGAAGAGCAGGGGAAAAACAGGAAGGGGAGAATGGCAATGATTATCTTATTCAGGTTATCTGAGGAGAGCACTGGTAGCAATTGACATGACATCTTAATGGGGAACAATCGTTGTCTTCATCAGACAACAGCTAATTTGCTGAGGGCTTAAACCTAAACCCAAACTTAACCTGAGTAGTTCAAAAGTTATGCTAACAGAAGAAGGTAGGAGCAGGCAGCAGCTGACTTGGAGAGAGGAGAAGCTGAGGGAAGGATTGTTCCTTAATTAGGACAGAAAATTAGGTGAGTAGAGGTGACAGATGAGGCGACAAAGCCTGGTTACGTATTAAAGTGGGGGATGCCTCCCTTGTTATTCAGGTGTGCATCAGCTGTCTCTGCTTGCCCTGCAGGGCTGTAGGAATGAAGCCAACCAAGTTAGGGTAAGGCTGCCTGAAAAATCTGAAGAGCCAGGTCCTGAAACAGAAGAGTGGAAGTTGAGAAAGAGAACTGAGAAGAGGAAATGTATGTTTCTTAGAAGGATACATGGTTTATCGTTTTAGTTTGCCCTGTAGCTGTATGAAAACACTGAGTGCTGCAGCGTTTAGCACCTGTAAGATGCTGCGACAATGTCATTAGTGAAAGATTTTCAGGATTTGGGCGTTTCTGTGACTGTCTTTGTCAGCTCCACAGAAATGCTCAGCTCGAGTTGCTATCCTGGGGTTCCTGCTATACACCCGAGAGTGAGAGTCCCATCCCAGAGCCTCCAGTGCCCCAGGGGCTGTCACTGTGCCCGGGCCAGAGCTCTTCTGCTTCCCTCAGCTTCTGCTTCTGGGACTGCCTGTGGGAAACCTGCTCTTTTCCCTGTGTCCTCTCTTCTTTTCAGCTGGCTCTGGAGTGATCCTGGGTTATTCTACCCTCTGCTCTCTGGAGATCATTCTGTCTCCCTTCTGTAACATCAAAGTAAAATTCATACAAGGAGCCTTTTGTTAGATTAATTGACATGGTTGGAAAAAGAATAGATGAGCTCTCAAGCAGAGTTCTATTCTGATTACATTTTCAGGACTTGATTTTTCAAGTGACTTGGACAAGAGCTTACATTGCAAAAGTTGCCTGTTCATCTCCAATTTAATTGGGTGGGTTAAAGTAGATTATCTTTTATCATACATCTTGTTTTGCTCTTTTTATCATGTAATGGTTGAGATACAGTATTTGTGTATCATCTTCAATCCTTGAGCTGTGGTCCTCACTATTCTGTCCCTTATCTCTTCAGCTGTCCTGTTGGATTGAAAATTTACAGAAATTCATAGAATTGGGCTGATCAAGAGAAGTAGGTATTTCAAATAGATGTTTCTCAAGTATATCCTTATTTCTGATTAAGTGGTGGTGAAGTGTTTTTCTTGAAATTGGGCCATATATTTGCCTAAGTAAACAAAGCTGTAGGTATGAAAATAAATATTTAGTTAAGTGATGTCTGCTGTGAAAAGAAAAANGGGGGGCAGAAGTAAATACAATCTGAGAATAAACAGAACCTTCGAGGACAGGAAATGAATGATACCCCATTACCTATGGAACCCAAAATCAATGTCTTTTCCTTCCCTGAGCAGTTCAGTTTAACAAGTTCCTAATACCAAGCAGAGTCTTTTTTCAGTAAGCAAGCCATTATTCAGAAGCCATAAAATCATTTATAAATTCTGTAATTGATTTAATTGAGATGGACACTAGCACAAAACCAGGACGTTTTAATGTTCATCCTTCCTCCAAATGCAGTTTTCCACACAAAACCCTGCTGGGAACACCCACATTGGTTTCGGACAGCTGTCCAAGTGGGTGGATTACCAGCCCTTCACTGGAGATCCCTGCTTCACCTCCGTAACTCAAAATGGATTGGGCTACTGAATTGCACTAAAGCTTGCTCAGTTGTTCTAAAGAGCACTTAAGAAGCATTTAGTCTTTTTAATTGTGTATCAGTTGCTCATTGAACATGTCCAGAAAAGCTCCTGGAAATGATTTTGTGTGAAAACAGCTTGAAAAAGAGCAAGAAGGAACTTTTAATCACTATACCTCCTCTTGTTAAGTTTTGCTCAGGAAGATTAAAATTCAGATCTGGTCCCATCAGCAGTCCTAGGAGGAAAACCTCTTTAATTTAACATATCTAAGTTTAGAAAGACTTATTTTTTCCTAATTAATTTTAAATCTTTTTTCTCTCATGCCTGTTCAGTTGTTTATCTCGGCAGAAGGCAACCTGTTCAATTGAAGTTCTTTACTCACTGAGTATTTTTTTGCATGTTGCTATTTCAGCCAGTCAAAATTGATTTCTTTAGTGTTGTCTCTCATGAAATTATGGTTATCTTTCTGATGGAATCATGTAAATTCTGTTCCTTTTGTTGCAGACCAGCTTCACATTTTTTCTGCACAATTCACTATATTTTTTCCTAGTATGTAATTCAGATTCTTTTAGAAACTGCCCCAGACATAAAAGTACAGCCAATGTTCTGCTGTAATCTAAACAACAATTTATGAACATATGAATGAGAAAGATTCATCTCTAAGGATGTTCACAGACTGTGGGAACTGGCAAAAGAGAGTTATCCCCTGAGCCTGCTGATTTATAGCCCCGAGGAAGTTAACACTTGAATTTTGCAGCATGACAAAGGCTTGTGCCCATGGAACAAGACATTTATTGCAATATATTCCCTAAAACTGTTAGAGGAAACCCTGCTTCCATCACTAGCCACAATTACTCCTGCAAGTGTCACAAGTGCAGTTCCCACACACACTCAGTTTTCTAATCGAGGTGCTTGGCAATAAACCACCAAACACTTCAGAGAGAACATTTTTCCAGGTAGAAAGCTCCATGTCATAAATAGCTAATCAAAACATGCATGACAAAAACCAGGAGATACCTCGGTGCTGGCATGGTCTGAAGAGAGAGGGTCACTGCAGACTGAGCATCCAGCGTGCCTGACGGGCCCACAGAGCCTGTTTGCAGGGACAGTGCAGTGCCGTGTGTGCCTCCAAATTGCCTGGTAAACAAACCAATAACATAACAAGGTACTTCTCTAGATTTCACACTGCACGCACGGGGTTTTTGTGAGACACTTCATAGGCTCCTAATTCCTTCTGTTTGGTTTTGGTCATTATTTCTGAAGCACAAAACATAGCACTCCACTTCTCTCAGACCTCTCAACTGATGTCTCTACATCACTACCATAATCCCCCTTCAAGATTTTGAACAAGCAAGCAGCTGTGCCTGTTACATTTAAGAGATATATTTTTAAGACCACTGTTGTTTACAACAAGAGTGCATTCCTCTCAGCAAACAGTTCCAGCACAGAAAACATCTGCCTCTGTACCTAATGGTTTAGAATGTATTTAAGGTCCCAAATTAGTATATGATAAAAATAGTTTCAGGGTTTGGGGGGGGTTTTTTTCAGTCTTCCCAACTAAACCAAGTTAATTGCCCCTCTATATGTTTACCTTCGTTCACCATTTTGAAAAGAATTCTATGCACTAACACATAATGAAGTGACTGAATTACTAGAATTACCTATGTTACATTACATCTTGTCCAACTCTTTACACAGCAATGCATTAATATAGAAGTAATTCCATATGTCAGCAATCATGGCTCCTTCTCTTGGATGGGTTGTTGCTAGTGTAGGCTAAGGCTGGCCAGTACCAAACAGCCATGATGAAGTGTTCACAATTTCTCATGGGAAGCAA
>VZTR01000976.1:59408-78904 GCA_013400775.1 Chaetops frenatus | reverse complement strand
GCCGCTGACAGCGCGGGTAAAGTATTTAAACTGATTGTCGCAATTATGGAGTGTTCGTGGTGTTTGTATGTTGCCGTGCGTGCTGCCACTTCTCTGCGGAGAAGTTTCCGTGCTTGTTTTCCCGGCTTCTCTCAGGGAACCCTTTAGAGCCGTCAGGTTGCAGGTTGTGGTGGAAACTTTGGGGGGGTGGTGGTGGACTAGTTTTGGCAGCGTTGGGACGGTATTTTTTTAAATCAAAAGTTACTCATATGTGGTAAATTTAAACTAGGAATACAAGTTTTTACTGCACTGACTGAATTTGCCAGGTTTAATGTGTATATGAAGAATAGTAAGGATACCTAAATGCTTATGCTCTTTTAGTTTGAAAGCACAGGGGTTTTTTCCGAGATGAGGATCAATGACAATTTTACTGGAATGATTCTATACTCTCTACACACAACAACTGTGAGAGCTTGTTTAACTCTGAGGGTGCTGAGGCACGGAGGGCAGGAAATCTGGCTCTCACATGAAAAAGGTGAGGAATACTTTGCAAGAACTCCTTCATTCATATCACGTATTCATGACACTGTTGCCTGTGTTTATATGTTATTACGTCAATGGGCTCTTTCGCCCTCAGTGTTGTGATTAGTTAGATTATTAGATTCAAAACCAGGTTTTCATACTATGGGGTGCCTGGTGCTACATTGCCTCAGAGTGCTTTCCAGGACAATATTACTTTTTGAAAACAAAACGAAGCACTTTCTAGACAGAAAGCACAGCGCAGGAATATTATTTGTACAAGAATAAGAGGAATTTGTGGGTGACTTGGCAGACCAGTCCTTGATTCAGTGCCACACACTGAGTTGCCTAGTTTGTCATTCCTCAAACTGCTTTAAGGCTTGAAGCTGCTTTCAAAGTTTACCTTCACAGGTGAGAGGCAACTGTGTCAGTCCTGATAACTTAGGAACTCATTGAGTACTTCTGACATAGAAATTAATTACATTTAGGAATGTTTTATACCTTCAATCTGCTCAGCACCGATCTGTGGTGAATTATCCAACAAATTACTGTTTTAGGGAATCTGCTTGACCTGTGGTCTTTCACTTCAAAAAAGCCAGCTGTGGGATTTTTGGGGCAGGTTGTAGCCAGTCCAGGCGTGATATGATTAAGAGATTCCCCAAGTGAAGCTGTGGCTTTACCCAGCACTCGGGAGTGTGTTCTGCATTACATTGTTCCAGCTGTGAATCTGTAACACTTCCTTTTGATTGTACAATATCAATCTGAAACATTTGTGGGTTTCTGATCCCCATTTCACGTATCTTTTCTTCGCTTTTGTCTGCACAGAAACACCTCAGGCTTTCTCCAGGCAAGTTCTTACCTGCCAACACCATTTACTCCTAACTTTCAAACTTCAACTATGGTTTTAGGTCAGCCTTCCACGCCCCCCCACCCCCAGATCAGCAGTGAAATTGATGGAAACAGCGAATTTCAGCAACAGGAGGAGTTGGATGAGATGACAGAAAAACAGCCTCACCTTTAGTCTTGACCTGCTGCACGACTTCAGGTAGCATTATTCTCTTTCCATGCCTGTTTATTATTTAGTGTTCTTTTGGCCATAAAAGGTATTTCTACAGATGGAAAGGCTTATGTAATAAGAGCTATATGTCATCACTTAAATAAAGTGAGCAGTTAAGTATCAGAAGAGCTTTAGATAAATAGGAAAGAAATATAAAATCACCAATAACTTCCAGGTAGGTCAAAACCAGGGGAGAGCACAATGAAAATTCCAGCATGTGTGTTATCTACCAGATACTTCTCTGCAGTTTCCCTCTGGAAACCTAAAGGCACAGATTGATCAGATACTTTTATAAAAGACTTTACAATATTCTTGAATACCTTACTTGTCTGAAGTACACATAAAAATCATAGTAATGATTTGCACTTCAGTGAAAGCTGAGATAGATAGTACTGAATCCTGTACTTTCAGTATAATGGAGTGAATCCTTAAAGTAATTTTGATGCAATTACCTTTTAAAAATGTTTTCTTAAGACAGAGGAGGGGGAAAAAAACAAGCCACAAGTCAAAGTCAGATTTCCTCTCCAGATTTCCAGGGAGAAACTCTGACTCTTTTTTTTTTTCCCTTGTTGGACTTTTGGAACAAACTATATTGAGATCATCCTTTGATTTTGGTATTCAAAGTAAAACAGAATGAAATTACTGCTTTTCAGTTAATCACCAGAACATTACCAGTGTTTTCAGGGATGAATAAAAATTAATTAATTTCCTGTACAATTAAACTAGTTAAACATTTTTATTTCTCTAGAAATATACTGCAAATAAATGAATGTAATAATTTAATCCATATCTAATCTTGTATTAAAGATTAAGTTGTATTAAATTAAATTGCCTGCCAATTATTAAAGCCTGATTTTTTTTTTCTCTAAAGGTTTTCCCTACACACAGGTAAGCAAGCACATACAAGACATAAAAGTTTTAGTTGCATGTCTGCAGGTATATGTTCATATGACATCTTTTGTTATTTATGCCTCATTAAGTTCTTTATTTTTTGTGTGAAACCTCCTGATTATATTTGATGCTGTCAAATGTTTCTTTTGTTGTAGAGCTGATCAGGCAGAGGACTGTGCAAAGGACAGTCAAAAAGTAAGAAGATGATGGTCATGCTTTAATCTTAGATAAATGTTATCATTATATTGAAGTTTTTGGGGTTTTTAAAAGTTTTTAATATATTTCCTGTAGGTCTAAAGGGTGGGAAAACCCTTCTTCTTTTCTTCCCATCCTAGTGTTTCCACAAAACACGCGGGTGTTTACAGGAGCAATCATCACAGTCAAATCCTCTTCTTTTCTTTCTATTTCCCTGTTCCTCTGGGGCACCCCCTTGGTTTGCCAGGCAGGCAGGTGCGACCTGCAGCCCCCAGGAGGGCACAGGTGGGTGGACAGGATGATGGACGGGGTGGACGTGCCGCCCGAGGGCTACTCCTTGATCAAGGCCGTGTACCAGCGGCGCCTGCGCCTCACCAGGCTGCTGATCGACGGCGGGGCCTACGTCAACGAGAGCAACAGCAGGGGAGAGACCCCGCTCATGGTCGCCTGCATGACCAAGCACGTGGACCTACAGAGTGCCAGCAAGGCCAAGATGGTCAAATACCTGCTGGACAACAAGGCTGACCCAAACATCCAGGACAAGTCTGGGAAGACAGCCTTGATGCACGCTTGCTTGGAAAAAGCCGGCCCCGAAGTGGTGTCTCTGCTGCTGATGAGCGGGGCTGACCCCAGCCTGCCAGACCACTCCAACTGCTCTGCGCTGGTGTACGCGATAAACGCTGCAGACAGAGACACCCTGGAGGTTCTGCTCAAGGCCTGCAAGGCACGAGGGAAAGAAGTCATCATCATCACCACAGACAAGTCCGCCTCAGGGAGGCAGAGGACAAGGCAGTACCTGAACGTGCCTCCTCCGGACCTCGAGGAATGCACTTCGCCAGCTGATTGCACCTCCCCGTCAGACATAGAATCGAACGAGGGTCCAGAAGACCCGTTCAGCTTTAAAGAGCTGTATGGTGGACAACAGGTGGACAGCTTATCTGAAAGAGTGCCACTAATGACCAAACCCAGCTCAACACCAGCACGCTTCAAGCTGACGCAGGTGCTGCAGTGTGACCCGTGGCTGAAGTGCTGCCCAGCAGTGTTTCAGCAGAGGAAAATTGCGTCTTCACAGGAACTTCACAGTATCAGTCCCGTAGAAGAGGTCTCCTGTAAAGTCACAGGCCTTGACTTATGCAAGAGCATCACCACCAGTCACAAAAGCAGAGACAGGAAAGACTCTGCTCAGGTATTGAAAACCTCTGATCAAACCATGTCAAGGAAAGCATTACGTGATGCAATAAACTATCAAACTCCTTTTGTGGAAGAGAAGCATAACCCCAGTGAGATTCCCATGGGCATGGATGCCAGTTTGGGACAAATCAGCTTACTTTCAAACCTTGGCAGTATTATCAAGAAAGGAAGTGGAGAATCAAATTACAACATCTCCAGTTCCCAGTTAACTAACAGTCTAACTCCTGCTGCTGACACAAAAGGCAGTAAGTCACCAAAAGGAAAGAAAGAGATTCTTCCTACACACCAGACTTTGTTACCAAGTCCAAGAAGAGTTCTGGAGAAGATGTCTCCTGTTTCTCCGAGAGGCAGAAATCAGGCTCCTCTGGAGGAAGAGGGTTCAGGAGCCTTAGAGGTGGATCAGACAAGGCCGGGCTTTCTGCCACCACTGAATGGGAGCCCTCGCCCCGCAGTTCCAGAGCTCACTGTCATAAACACAGTTTCTGGAATGATTTCTTATGGACAACCTCACCTAGTACCTCCAGGATCTGCTTTCCCTAAGGGGACCAAAGATACCAATCTGCTGCGGAGGAGGCCATATGAGCAGATTACAGTCTAAGCAGATTCAGCAATTACTGAATCTTTCACAGGAGAGCAAAGGGGATCTTTATGTTATGTAAATATTCACTGCAGTCCTTGACTGTAATGGTATGTATCATAAAATAGAGCAGGTCTGTGATGTAAAGTAATGTCTGCCTCAGGATGAGTGGAATAGCTCAGAGACTTAAGGAAAAGACATACTTACCCAATGAGGCTGTCTTCTGCAAGCTAAGGAGTGTTTATTTTGCCCGTTTTGTAAAGTTTTCAGCTTGCCTGTGACAGACTGAACCCACAGTGGCCCTTAAGCATTGCAGCTCTCATTGTAGGTTGTAAATACTACCCCTCCTAGATTTCTGCAAACACACACCCTTTCTGCACCCAGAGAGGTGGTGCACCTGGAATTTGGGAACTGAAACATTTGACTGTGATGCTGGGCAGCAGACTGCCCCTGTCCAGGCTGTACATATCCACAAACCCCAGAGACAGGAGCGTGCAGTGGGGTGGGTTGGCAGCAGGTGCACACCCGGCAGTGTCTCCTGGGCTCAGCAGCTTCACAGCAAGCGAGGAGACACTTCGGAGTTGGTAACACGCGTGCTGCAGAGCTGTGCTGGCCACGGAATTCCAGCTACAGACTGGGAGCGTGCCTCAGGCGCCTGGCTAGCACTGGGAGTCATCGGTGCAGAGCACGGGAGCTCTCCAGCCCAGCACACGGCGCCGGGCAGCGCCGTCGGAGCCCCACAGGGCGAGTGAGGAGCCCGGGGTGTGCCACAAGCCAGCCCTGCTCAGGCTGTCCCCCAGGCACTGCAGCCACCCCGGGCTGCTCCAGCTACAGCCTCCGGAATCTGCTCCCTCCGGGAGAGCAGGGCTGCGGGAGGCAGATCCTGGACCCCAAATACGGTCTGTTACTGTCCGCAGTTCTGCCGTCCCCCAAGAAAGAGACCTCCACGCCAGGCTGGAGCAATTTTCCCCCAGTCACAGCCCTTTTCACCAGGGTGCAGACGCTGGGACACACCCAGGTTGTGTTCATCAGCAGGGCACTTCACATACACACACACACACACACACACACACACTTGGGAGCAGGGAAGAGCTCTGTCCTCCTGCTCAGATAGACCTAAAAAAGATAACCCAACAACTTCAGGGAAGCTGAGGCCCTGGCACAGTTTTCCCAGAGAAGCTGTGGCTGCCCTGGGATGCCTGAGAGTATTCCAGGCCAGGTTGGATGGGGCTTGGAGCCACCTGGTCTGGTGGAAGGCATCCCTGCCATGGCAGGGGTTTGGAAAGAGATAGGGTTTTATTTCAGATGGTTTCCAACCCAAAGCTATCTGTGATTCTGTGAGTCTAACTATGAAACTCACCTGGGAGATGGAAACCCACATTTTGCTTAATTTGAAACAGAGGGTTGAACTTCCCACAAGTGGAAAGCAGTCCTCTGCAGCCTCCAAGCTACTGTGTATTTTTAAGTATCTCTATCTAAAAATCTTTCTTTCCTTTCCTTTAGTGTCTTGTGATTCTAAGTATCTCTCTTGTCTCTGTGCGCATCCCATAGATGCTGGATTTCTGGTATTGCATTTAGCATCTTAGATCTCATCTTCTAAATTTCGAGAAAAAGTGAATGTGTTCTGTTTTTGTTGTAATGTACAGAAATCAGCTGTATTGAAATTGTGTCTGTGTAATGTGAATTTCAGTATACTGAAATGAGGTATTTTTTCCCTGAAAATATTCAGTGCTACCTGTCTTGTCGCAGCTTCAGTCAAAGTTCACCAAATCTGGCATTGCCTAACAAAAGCCTGTAATGTTATTTAGCTTTGCACTTAGTAGGAGACAATTTAACGGGGATCTTAAACATAAAGCAGTGCTAAGGGGATCTTAAATGTAAACCAGTCTAAAGAGGATCGGAGACATAAAACAATTTGAAGGGGATCACAAACATACAAATATTTAATGGGGATCATCACCATAAAACAAGTTAATGGGGATTCTAAACATTAAACCATTTAAAGGGGATTATAAACACATACTCTCTGTAAATAACTTTTTGGGAGTATTTGTTTCCATTCAGGTTCTGCCTTTTCCTTCAGGAGATTCTCCTGGATCAGCCCCTCTGCATATGAGACACAAAAAAGGATTACGTGGATATATTTTAATGATACAGGAATTATATGGAACAACATATGTCAGTATTAATTGAGTACAAATTGGGTCCCTACACACTTTCCAAATGTTTTCATGATACTATAAAAGGAAATGGCAAGCTCTCATCTGTTCATGTCACAGTGAAGTTAAATATTTGAAGGGGAAAATAGATCTTTAAAAAAATACAAATTCTTTTTTAGAAAAAATTGACTGTCACCAGGTGTTCTAACTGGTACCTTTGCTGAGGGTATAAAGCCCAATTTATGCTGTTTTAAAATTAATTGTGTCTATGGGACTATGCCTCCCTTAAATGAAACCATAATTTTTCTACAAAATGCTCAGACAATGGAGGGAAGTGGAAAATGTCTTGAAAAGGGAAGTTTTTCAGTAGTGTTACTATTTTGTATTTTGTGATTAATTGCAATGCAAAGTAGTGTGAAGTGTTGATATTATTGTTTGTGTTATTGTTACAAGTGACTTTCAAAGGAAAAAGCTTTGTTCTCTTGCTGCTGTTATGCTGAATAAATAAAAGTTATTTTTTCCCCCTCAGAGGGAACATGGAAATAAGCACATGCTTTTATTCACTACTCAGGAAATGATGAGTCACTGCAAAAGGTACTCACTCAGAAGTGTTTCTCAGGCTGCCTCCGTGCAAGAAAATGGGAACAGTTACTTCGATTTAATCCAATACAGCTAAATTTGTCCAAAGTATGGTGTGAGAGAGGCTCTTCCCACCCGCCGGAAGCTTTCTGCGGCTCCACTTGTGGAGCGGAGATGCACTGGTCTTGTCTTTGAAGCCTTAATCCATGACATTTCCCAGCCAGCCCGATGTTCTTTTCAGCACGGCACGGTCAGCCCGACCCGAGTGTCTGATGTCACAGCCCTCCCCTCCCGAGACGCCCGGGTTACAAACAAGACGGTCCAGGTGTCACTGGCAGCTCCTGGCACAGAGGCACCACAGGTCCCGCAGCTGCAGGGGAGCAGCTCGGAGGGACCGCAGCCGCCGAGCCCTGAGGCACTGCGGTGACACGGTGACACCGGGCTGAGCTGGCACTGCCACCACCAGCCACAGCCGCGGGCAGAAGGGCTCGTAAACCGATCTGGTTAGTCTGGAAAGGTGGAAAGCAATCCAGTTTCTACTCCTAGTCTTCATTTCCTCTGCAAAATGCTGTGAAACCATACAATGAAAGTAACTTCAAATAGTGGTGGCTTCACAAAAAGCAGTTATTATATAAGAACTCCCATTATTTTGGTGGAAGAGATTTAAGAACAGCAAGTCACTACACAAAAGTCTTGTAAACCAGCAGATTTCAAGGTTGTGTTTAAGGTGCAATGTTCAAAACATAGTCTTCCAAATATCTTTCCCTGCATATTTAATTTGGTTCTGCTTTTAAGGAGTAATTGCTTTGTTTTGATCTTTGTCTTTGACGATTACACAGCACTTCCAAATGGATATTGCCATAATTTGATGCAGCTACACAAGAAAAATAGTAAACTAAATAGTCATTAAATTTCCTTTTTCTTCTTCATCAATCCCAAGTAAGACCTTTATCTCTCTGCATCAGATATATTGCACAGCTAATTACTTTTCCAACTAATACAAGGGATTTATAAATAAAGTTTCTTACATTTCCAGCCTAAAGAATTACTGGCACTGCAATAACTTCAAGGAGATCAGGTTTCATAAGGAACACCTTAAGAAAGCTCAGGGTGAGGTTTTCAGAGTCAAAGGGATAAAATTCCAATTGTCATCCCTAAATACTCCAATAGAAGACCCTGCTGTTAATCCTCTTTGAAAGACAATAGGCCTTTGACTCCTGTACACAAGCTTACCCTTTTTTAAAAAGCGCCCCAACATATATGTATATATTTAATTATTTTTATTTTTATGTATATGCAAGATTCTTGTTTCTCAGCAGCACCTGTTACCTGAGCCAGGCATTTCCTGAACTGATGACCCAGGCAGCTGCAAGATCTCATGTTAATCCATGGGTTCTGCCCCAAAATTTCAGGTCCATCTATTTAACAATGATGCTGAGATCTTATGCTGAACACCAGAAGTGTTTTCTAGAAATGTACACAGGGCTATTTATTCCCAAGTTCCTGAAATCCATACACAGAGGCATGCTGAGGAACTGCAGTAAATTCCTGTATTTTTCCCCCGAAAGCATCGGCAATTTTGAACACTTCCATGTGTGTTTCACAGAGTTACAGCCTGCTTTCTCTCAAGAACGAGTCCATTTTAAACTATAAAACTGACCTGAACATACATTTTAAAAACACATTAATGGGAGCACCTTTTAAATAATTCTGCTTGGGCAGATCCTCACTGAGATTATGAATCTGTGACTGTTTTTCTCTACAACAAGGAGAGAAAACAGGACCAGTTAGTGGAACCAACAATGACAGAAGGGATCACTGGAAAATTCGAGACAATCAAGTCGAGGGAATTAGGCCAAAAAACCTGTAAACGTAGTATTTCAAGAAATTCACCGAAATTAAGCCGAGGCATCAAGATATTAAAAATTATCATGCAACTACCCCAAAAAATATGTAAATTCCAACTTTGGAAGACTATTGAGTACAGTACTTTGGATTTTACTGGAAGCAAACAGATATTTCTGGGGAAATTAAAAAAAAACAAAAAGAAAAATATGTGTCTGAGAGTATCAAACAAAAACAACAAATTGAAAACAAAATTTGCTTTCAATTAAAATTTCAAAAATTTAAATGTTTTGGCTAGAAAAAGGTCTCTAATTAATATAAGGTTATGGATCAGTAAATCTTTCTTTAAACGATTGTCCAAATACTTCCTCTTAGTATAAACACTTCCTCTTACTACATTAGTACCTTTACACCTTTTAAAAGAAAATCAAAAGACATTTTAAATCAAGAAATTTCAGAGGAACACTGAAATCTATGGAAGAGCGCTCCCTCTTTCTTGGACATAATGCAGGATACAATTCCTGTACTCCAACAGGCTCTCTCTAACCTTTTTAAAACAAACCAATTAAAAAATTTTTCATTCCCAACACTCTCATCTTTGTATTTTTTTCCTGAAATAAAAGGATGCGGCCATTTAATCACCAAGTAATTAAATGAGTTATAAAGACCCTCAGCATAATTTCAGCTTTAATTTGAAGGTGTGAATTGAAAAAAATACTGTGTTTGTTGTTTTTTTTTCAGTTAGAGCAGGTTAAAAAATGCATAACACTTTGAGCGAATGCTGAAGATGGAGAAGGGGAGAACATTAGATGGAGAACCATACTTGAAAAATGTGTCTGTGGGGGCATTTTCTTTGATTCCAGAGCACATTTACACAACAGAAACCTTGGAAAATATCTTGTGCTTTCCTCCCACCAGGATGCTTCCCTGTCATGGCAGGACACAATTACAACTCTTCTATGTTATTTACTATTTATTAATATCCTTCAATTCACAGAGAAATACAAGGCTTGAAACTACAGTAAGTTACAAATGTTTTTATAGTACAAGACACAGATCCCTGAAAGAAGGTAAAAGAAAAAACACTAAAATAAAAGACAGCTGCAGCTGGAACAACACAGACCTGCTGTTCCCACCAGAATAAATACCTGACTTCATCTGTCCTTTACCGTCTCACTGCCAGCCCCACAGCAACACGTTTTATTTTAGGAGAGCATTTGAATAAACACAGGGAAACAAAATCAAATTAATTTATTTATGTGAAAGTCAGACTAGACTGACACAAACAACTTCACAAGGGACTAGCAAAGATCCATAGGTTAAAATTACATACAGAAATTAGTATGTATAGGATAATCCATACAGAATAATCAAATTCACCACATGGCCACTTCCTGGTAATCCAGATGATGTCTTCTTTTAATTTTATCTGATTATCCCTGTTTCCTAACATCCACACATATTGCTCAGATATATTTCTTCCTTAAAAATATTTCTGGCAATTGCTGATGTTTTTTATTTAATAGTTTAATGAGTTTTAACAAATCCCAGCACTTCAGGTGGGAATGGATCAGTGGGAAGACTTCAAAATAACAGAAAAATGTCTCTCTGTAGTCCCAAAAGGCCTCCCACTGGGATATGAAAGCCTGTAAATCAATGAATGGAACTGCCTGCAACAAACTGCAACTGAAAAATAAATCATTGCTCCAAACTCAGTATAGAATCAAACAGCCAAGCCTGACCCTTTGGTTGTTATGCCAGTCCCTTTGCCTGGTGCTGCAAATCAAATCAAGTACTCTGTTTAGCTATCCCAAGTATAATCAGGTAGTTTTCTTCTTTAGTTGGAAAAAAATACTTCCTAATTTTAGCTGAGCACATGAGCAAAACGAGGAATGCTCTACCCCTCAATAACAGAAAACAGTCTTTAGATAAATCTCTCCTAGGAGTTGTAGGTAACAAAATGGGACCTTGAACTTTAATGTGAAATTACCATATTTCAAGATTTAGGATTAAGAAATGTAACTAACTTTTCTATCACAGCTGTACCAATGCCATGTAAGAACCAAAAATTACTGTAGTGTAGTTTAGTACTAGCAGCCTGTAAAATGCTGTGTACAGTATCTGAGTCAACAAAATTCCCACAGGAGCCATATGAGAGGAATGGGAAAAGGAGGACAAGAAGCTGACAGAGTAATGCTTCTCAAGGCATCAGCTTTTATTCAGAAGCTAAAACGTCCTCTGTGATTGCACAAGAAACCTTTGGTTTTTCTTGTATCATTCATGGTGTGGCAGGAGCCAATCCCACAGAGCTGGCATCTCAGTCAGTGTGAATTCTGGGGAACTGCAGCAGCAAAAGAGGCAATAAATGCTTTCAATGAACCAGGTCAGGCTCTTCCTGCAGGTGGTTAGCAGGGTTTTATGTGGAAAATTTGCAAAATCCTGTTCTGAGTGCCAGCGGCCCAGGCAAGGCCGAGCAGGGCCGCCATCACCGAACAGGCTCTGTGGGCACCCTGTGCCCCAGAGCCACGGGGGAACGTCCCCTGCAGCCCTGCATCCCCCACAGCCCCCGGCCTGGGGACAGCCCTGCCACTGCTGCCACACACAGCCCAGCTCAGGGCTGCTCCCCGGCCCGGGGCCACGGCTCTGACACTGCCTGGGGACCATGGGGGACAGAGACCATGGGCACAATGACAGTGGGCACAATGATGGCGGGCAGGGTGACCATGGGCCCAGGGACCACAGGCATGCTGACCATGGACACGGTGACCACAGACAGGGACGACAGACACAGAGACCACAGACAGTGTGACCATGGCTCCAGGGACCACGAGCACACTGACCGTGGGCAGGGTGACCATGGCCCCAGGGACCACGGACACAGAGACCACGAGGCAGAGCAGCTGAGCAGTGCCAGCACAGCACAAGCAGCCATTCTCCCCTCCTGGAGAGTGTGGCACCACGGATCCCACGCAGTGAGCAGGGAACAATGAGGAAGCCACTACATTTCTATTTGAGAGGCTTTTCCACACAGTGCTGAACAAAAACTCCTCCAATAACCACAGGCATGCTCAACACGGTCCTTCTGGTAAGGAAAATGCATTTCTCTGAACAAGAAATCCTCACATTTAAAGGGGTTTACAATATAAAGCACTATAAGGTCAGGCACTGCCTGCTTTGTATTTACCATCCTATTCCAATGGCTTTTTTGAACTCAGAATTTTGTGGCTCAAAAATGTCATAATAAACCCTACTTTTATCGAAGTTTTCTCGGATGAGAAGCAAGTCTTCTACAGAATACACGTCTTCTTTTCCTGTCCAAACAGTGAGGGTATATCTATGTCCAGAAAAAAGAGGGAAAATAAACAAAACAAAGAGAAAAAGATAATGTTAGGATAAAGCATGTAAACCAGAAAGACATTGCACTAACAGACACCTAAAAATAGTCAAGATTACAGCATCCTAATTTTAGAACTTTAATTAAATACAAACAACTGCACCCCCAGACCAATTTATCTGCAATTTATCTGTGATTGTTCTGCCAAACTTCGGAAGGAGTTGAATAAAAATGCTCAGGTAAATATCCAGCAAAGAAATTTACCAGACTGAGCATTTAAGGTTTGATAAAGTAATCAATAGTCACAAGCTGGGCCTCAAAACAGGAAATATGATGCAATCCCAGACGCAAGTGATTGTTGTGCTCTGTGCTTTGTCACGGCAGTGATGTGTAGAGATGCCACCTAACCCAATTCCCATTAATTGCACAGAACTTCTCCAAAAACACTGAAATCCCCTAAAGCATTATTCAGTTAAAGGCATTACCTCCACACGTCCTCCACATGACATATACTGAATTTTCTCCCTTTGTTTAATAAAACTGTATTACTTTTAAAAATGGGTAAATCAGAATTCAGTTATATATGAGTAAAACTGGCTCAGGAATTTCTGTCTTCTAATAATGCCACTGAAACCACCCCGTGAGTTTTATGCTGCGGTAAAAGAGAAAATCCTAATATTTCAGTAGGAATAATGCTTGTATCCAGTGAGAATACATTTGACACTGACACAATTTGTAAGATATGTTCCTAGTGAAATAATATTTCTTAATTAATTTCCCAATTTAAACAGCTTAATTCTAATTTCTCTCTTGAGTCCTCACCATAAACAAGCATTTTATTTGCCCACCCCATGGTTTCTAAATAATTAGAAATTTTTCAGAGACTCTCTTAAGTTTTCTGTCTTGGGCTTTGACCTTGGTGGGAAAAATTTTATTAAACTCTGGGTAGGCAGAGCAGATGAAAAAGATGAGTAAATGGCAATATGTGGGAAGCTGGTTTTATTCTCATTCTAGTACATGTGAATAATTTTTACAATGAAATGGTTAGGGGTGTGTAAGAAGAAGTTTTAAAGGAAAATATAAGTTGGTGAATACATTTCAAGTGCCTCAGCAAAATTAATTAGCTTGGAGGGAAACACCTGACTTCCAATCTAAAAATCATGTTTGACATTTTTCAGCAGACATTGCTACCAAAAATATAAGTAGTGAATCCAATACAAAGTCTTTGGATTGGATGAATTCCCAATTGCATCATCAAACTATTTAGTCTATTTAACTATACTAATCTCAGGAAATGTTTGCAGCAGAACTGGATTACACACCTATGCACCATTTACAAGTCCTTATTGGAGGTAATGAAAAAGAAACTTCTGGAATTTAACCACTTTAAAGAAATTACTAGTGACCACTTCTGAGGAATCAAACACTTTGAGACCTGAGGGAAATAAAGAGCTGAGAGAAGTATTTCCAGTGCCATTGGGATGAGCACGGGCACGTGACCGTGCTGTGACTGACACAAGCAGACAGGTGTTGGTCAGCACAGGCGAGGGCTAAGGGCCTGGCACTGACCCGTGGGATGCTGGGTGGAACTGTGGGATGCTGGGTGGGGCAGCACTGACCCGTGGGATGCTGGATGGGACAGCACTGGCCCGTGGGATGCTGGATGGAGCAGCCCCTGGAGCTGTGGGATGCTGGATGGAGCTGTGGCATGCTGGGTGGGGCAGCACTGACCTGTGGGACTGCTGGAGCAGCCACTGGAGCTGTGGGATGGAGCCGGGCACCAGCGCGGCCCTGACTGCGAACGTGACAGGCTGGGACAGGGAGTGGCACAACTGGGACATCTCCTGCACCATGGCCCACTCGTAGCCTGGGGACAGACACAGCACTCAGACCCTCCCACAGCACAGGGCTCCCTTGTGAGACACAAGTCCAGCATACCCTGCCCTCCCAAAAACCACATAATTCCACCATGAAACTCCTGCATGGTTCTGAACAAACAATGTCCCAGAGGAAAAATGCAGTAAATACAAGGTCAACGTGGAAAACTAATATGAAAAGCTTTATTTCCCATGCTTCACATATATATTTACTTACTTTACATATAGCTACAGAATGTGACATTTTCAGTGTCTCTTTGCCCTTTCTCTAAAAAACTCTGCTGACACTGACTTCAATTTTGATCTAGTTTTACATGGTCTGGGACCCTTTAAAAATAAAAACATGAAGGAAAGAATTATGACAAAGAATTAAAATAATGCCCTAGGAATGAAGTTATACACAAATCAAGCACAGACAAACCCATTTTGTGCCTGAAAATGCTAAAATCAAGCAATATAAAATACTGAAAGTGCCTTTGCTGAGATCTTTACAAGGACTAGAGCTATTTCAAGTGATACTCTACTGTTCTTTTCTTTCTACAGACTATGAAGATCCAGTAACAATAGTTAATAACTTTTTTCTCAATTATTCATATGCAGTGTAGTGACTAGCAAGACTAAAGAAAGCACTAAGTATCTTCTAAAAGGTTTTGTCGGGCAAGGAGCAGCTTCTAGTTGAAATAATTCAACTAGAATGAGCTGGTTTTCTTATGTCTTATAGTATAACCTTCATTAGTATTTCCATAAACCAAGATTTAGAATGGAGATAAAATTAAATTAATTTTCAAAGATTACCCTGTATTTCTAAAGCATTTTCCAGCAATCTTTTCCTGCACTGAAAATACTTGGGAGAAAGCAATGAACAGTTTAATAAAATTGCAGTATATCATATAACAAAATACGAAATCTTGCTAATGAACCATTAGCAGTGGGAACGGTGTATAATCCTGCCATGACAGCCCTAGACAATACTGGAGGGGACTCTGCTACTCATAACGAGAATTGCAAGAGGAAGCCTGTGAAAAAGACCCTAAAATAATGAAAACTGGAAAGTTTACTGCAAAAACTCAAGTATCCGAGAGAAATTAAATGTTAGGGATCAGGCTGACCCACAATTTGATTTCAGTGATCAAAAAAAGCAGAAATAAAGGTTCAAATTTTCAGCTGGCCTGGTTTTATTCCTATCACCAAACCAAAACTCCCAGGATTCAGGGAGAGCCCTCCCTCTGGAACAGAGGCTAAGGAGTTTGTGCCTCAGCCGGTGTGAAGGAGCTGAAGTATGAACAGTTACAACAGTAACAGCAAAAAGATGGGATTTTCAGCCAGCTGTGCTGCCACAGCAGCACGGGACTGAGAGCTGTACAGGACTCTGTCAGAACAACCCAGCACAGCACAGGGCTCCACAACCACTGCCCAGCCCAGCCCAGGGGTGGCCGGGGACTGCAGCCGGCTGGACACACACTGCAAGCCAAGGAGCCTTGCCCTTACCTCGCCCCAGGTGGCAGCCCGTGGTCCAGCCCAGGGACAGGGTGGCGTCGGGGCAGGACGAGGTGACAGCGCCCAGGAAGGCGCGGGCGTCCAGCGGCGCGCGGCTCCCGCGGGGCCCGGGCAGGATGTCCCCGTTCAGCCACACGGGTCTGGCCAGGGGCTGCCCCAGCTGCCCCAGCAGCTCCAGCGAGGGTCCCACGGCGGCCAGGCTGTGCCGGGACACAGGGAGAGGTCACGGCACGGGAGTGTCACCGCACCCTCCCTGCCGGGCAGGGCACTCCGCCATCCGGTGACTTCCCCTGCAGGAGCAAAACCCCCAGACTCCCACCCCCTGCTCCCAGCACTTCCCGGCCTCACCTCACGACCCCCCGACCTTGCCACCTCTTCATCTCAGTCTTGAGAAGAGTTTTAACAAAGGAAGCCACTGCAGTCTCTAACAGTTGTGTTTCATCACACTCCTGAAAGCCACAAATGCTGTAAATTCAGTCCAAAGAATGAAAGTCATCTCTCCCCACCTTAACCACGCTCAAAGCAGCAAAGATTTTATCACTGTGTCAGATCCAGATTCAAAGTTACCTTCACATCCGTGCACGGTGATGCACCTGTGCTAGGAGAATAAAAAGCCCAACACAGACCAATTTCAGGAAACTAAAAGAGTGAAAAGGCACCCACTTGAACATTTAATGCCTGGCTGTGGTTTTTCCCACAGTTCAAAAGTCTGGCAGCACACAGAAGCCTGCCTGTCCAATGATCATCTGACAGCTAATTATTAAATTGTTAAATATGAGCTGGCATCACTTGAGCAACCAGGGCAGACACCCTGTGAGCATTTAACAAAATCTACAGTCATATATTCCTGCTGTCCTGTTAGGCCAAAAGAAAAAGCACAACTAGCTTATTTTCTAGCTCTATCCCACCAAAACTCTCAAAGTACTGTGGAAGGAAAGGAGATAGGGAACAATGGGGAAAAGAAACGAACACCAAGAAAATCTTTCTGTCACAGCACATTAATTAACACAGTATGTAACATCGAGGAATTTAAAATTAATATGGTCAGAGCTTTGAACTCAGGTTAACTCTAAAGCCAGAAAATTGCCCCTGAGCTGCTTGTCTTGTTTCCTCTGTAAAGTCATTTGATATACTTTGTTTTTTGTGCTGTTGGGAAAGCTGCACACAGGTGGGAATTTCACTCACTGGGGATGAGCTCAAGTTCTCTAGGAGAAAAGCCAGTGATGGCTCGAGTTAACATGTGGGCTTCAGCCTTTCTCACACAGTCTGGGGCCAGAACAGTTCATATCTTCTCATATACAAGGACCAGTCCAATGCCTTCCTTTCTACTGCAAAGGATAAGGTAATGTAGGGAGAAAAAAGCCTAAAGCAAAACAGCAACACAGGTAAAAAAAAAACAAAACCAAAACCAAAAAAAACCACCAAGGCAAAACAACAAGAACAAAAATCCAACTCCAAAAGACCTCAAACCCCAGAGAGCACTGGCTTTGTTGCACAGCACTTAGAAAACTCAGACTTACTGCTGACTTCATGTGAAATGGCTTTGGCATTTCTGAAGTGGGACACTGAAGACCTTTTGCAGAATACATTAATTTCAGTAGCCAAAGGCAGCAGGAAATGTAATTATGTGGTAAATCAAGCTGATAGAGTAGAGATATAGAAAGCAGATTTTTAAAGCACCATTGAAATAATTTTCAAAACTTCAGCAATGGCATCCAAATAAAGATTATACAAAGGAACATCAAATTCTGTTATTACTTATTTGACTCTATCTACAGTGTGTGATGTATTTTTAAATGCCTTTATATAATCAGACTTTCATAATGCAATCTACTTTTAAAAGCTTTTCTGAATCACTGCACTTGGCTGTAAACTCCTCGTGGAGAAATGAAAAGAAGGTGTTTTAAAATTAATTCAAACAATAATTAAAATGGACAAAAAACCCCACCAAAACTCACTAGAAATAAGCCCAAACAAATGCCTACTGCTCTTTTTTCCCTTCTCTGCCCAGAAGACATACACCGATCCAGTGACAATAAAAGGATTTAGCCTGCCCACATTTTGTACTTCCATGAACTTTCACATGAAAACCATGACTGTCTTACCCAGAACCACAGGCATAAATCACATTTTACAACTATCTCGTGGGGGGTTTTTGCATTAAGTACTATAGAGTACTTAAGCACTGATGAAGCTCTTTGTAATTTGCTGCCAAAACAAGACTGAGCACATGGCAATTCAGACATAGCCAGAGTCAGGAGCTGAAGGGGTGCATGTCTGGAAATCACAGCTCATTTCAAACTCTTTCAAGGCAATCTCATGGTGTTTTCAGGTGTGTTTTCCATTCAAGACAATGAAACAACTAATGGTTCAAACTGTGAATGAACCTCTGAACATTTAGTTAATAAGGCCAGAGAAAGAAGCCTTCCAGAGAGGCACCACCATTTCACCTCCCCATGGGAAAGTTCTGGTCACAGTACCTAATTCACAAATAAAAAAATCATTATTTGCAGTTCAAAACTCTTTTAAAGGTTTTGTTCTTGCCTTGTTTGAGTATCATGAACTATGTTTCCATATGGATTATGCTTCTGAATGCAGCGTGCTAAACCGCACAATAAGGACGACTTTGGTTGACAACCACCTGTAGAGCTGTAACTGCTAAGAATGCAAACAACATCACAATTCTTTGGTCGAGATACCTCTTAAAATCCAGCTTTATGCCTTTATGGGTGCTGCCCATCTGTGCCAGCCACTCCTGCAGGGTGATGTCACTGTCAGTGTCTGGGGGGTGAGCCAGGATGGGGTCCCTGTCCCCTCCCCGGAGGAGAACGTCCGCCTCCACCATGTGCACGTCACCTGGGAATTGAAAAATTGAGTTGAAAAACCTCAGCTCTCAGTGCTTCAGGGCAATAATTACCCACAAAGTCTGTCTACACCAGCCCATGCACCCTCACTCCAGACAGGAACTGCTGTCTGTGACACAAAAAATGCAGCTTTGGGGGGTTTTCTATCACTAAACTGCTGGCAAACCTACAACCACGTGAAAATTGATCTTTGAGGATACATTTGGCCAAGCAACCACGTGGGGTTTTTTCTTCAGAGGAACAGACAAACGGACATCCAACACGTGAATCCACTCTTGTTAAATTTCAGATCATTCCCTCTGAAAATAGGAAAGACAGAGGAAAGACGAGCACAGGATTTAACACTGGCAGAGACTGAGCATTACCCTTGACTCATTGTCAAAACTGACCAGGAAAATGTTAGCTGACACACAGGACAGGCGAAGAGGGGTCTTAGGAGTGCTCAGGCTCTTGGAAACAGCAGTATATACTGAATCTGAGCAGTGCTACCAGCTTTGCAGAGAATCCAATACAAATAGTTAAGACTGAAATACGAAGAAAAGAGCTAGTTATTCATCACAGAGCATATGACATATATAAATTTATGTGAATATGTATTTGTCAAATATTCACATAAATTTACATAAGGCTGGTGGACCAAGGACCTTCTGGTTCTCCACAACTCCCTGACAGGAGGGGCAGTGAGGGGGGGGTCAAGCTCTGCTTCCAGGGAACAGGGACAGGAGGAGAGGGAACGGCCTCAGGCTGGGCCAGGGGAAGGGCAGGGTGGACATCGGGAAAATTTCTTCACCAAAAGGGCTGTCCAGCCCTGCCACTGCTACCCAGGGCAGCGATGGAGGCCCCATCCCCGGGGGGATTTAACAGCCGTGGGGATCCTGGGGGAGGGACGGGAAGAGGAAGGGGAAGAGGAGGAGGAAGGGGAAGAGGAAGGG
>VZTR01000976.1:43520-59027 GCA_013400775.1 Chaetops frenatus | reverse complement strand
ATCCCTGGAGGTGGCACTGAGAGCTCTGGGCTGGGGACTGGGTTGGGACTGGGCACAGCTGGGACTCCATGGTCTGGGAAGGGTTTTCCAACCTGATTAATTCTGTGATTCTGCGTGAAATCAGAATGTTGGCGAACATCCATGTATGCCTTGCAAACCTGTCTAAATACTGAGGGTCCACATGTCCTGCAGGTGAACCCTGTTCATGACAGTACCAAACTCACAGCTGCAGGTCAGACAGGCCCAGCCCAGGTGCAGGCCCTGTCCCTGAGCAGGTGCAGAGCTGGGCTGGGCTCACACAACCTGCGTGGCAATGACTGGTCACTCCTAAGGGAGGGGCAGTGCTGGGGAAGGTACCAGCTCTGGCTTTATGTGTGTGATAACAGCAGGGAAAGGGCAGTGGCAGCCAGGCCTGGCCAGCACTGATGTGACACCCAGTGTCTCTCTGCAGGGTGTCACTGCTGGCTTGTGGCACATTGAGGATTGAATCTCGTTTTGAGGGCATCATCAGGAGTCGCAGAAAGCTGCAGAGACACAACAAACACGCATTCCAAATCTGTCTTTGTTTGTTTCATTATGAATAAGAGGTGGAAGCTTGCAAGCACTGTAGTTAACTTTATTGATCATTACTGGAAAGGAGTTAGTAGAAGTTAAGTGCCAAGAGGCAGCTGTTCCTTGGGGTGCCCTGGCCCCGTCACAGACCCGAAACGCTGTTCAGCCTCATGCTGGGGCTCCCTCCAGGGCCTGGGTGCAGCTTGTTTTCAACAAGGACATGTTTTGTTCATACTGTGCGTGGGTTCAGCCCTTCTCCTTGACAGCAGCTTCTCAGGAGGAATCAGCATAGAAGCTGAAATGCAGCTCAGTTCCATCCAGGGTTAAGATCTCAACTCCTGAACCCTTATAGGACTGGAGTGTTAAAGCACAGGTAACAGCAGAGCAGATTAGGTTAAATTACAAATTGTTTTTGATACAAAAACATAAAATATCCCCTATTAGCATCAAGAAGGCATCCAAGTTTTAAAACTCTCATTATAAAATTGTACCAGCATTTTTACTGAAAACAATATAGATCTTGTATATATTTAGTTTTGCTTCTGTCCTCGACAAGCAGTTGAGTGGCTGCTACCAAACCCCAACTGCAGCTTAGTGAACCTCAGTACAAATCACATGCATCACAAATACATAAATAGATCTAAATGACCCGGTATCAAAAATACATCCTATGCAAGAACCTCAGGTATACTAAAAATCCCAGAACAGTTTGGGTTGGAAGGGACCTCAAAGAGTTCCAACCACACCTACCACAGGCAGGGACACCTTCCACTAGAATCAACCTGTTCATGAAAATTCATACTTAATACATATGTTCTCCCTGAAAGTAAAGGTGGCTACTAAAATGTGGCAAAAGCAGTAGACAGGAGCAGAAAAAATATTGCAGAATTCTTGTCTGACTTATTGCTACATGTAGATTACATCAAGGGTAATAGTTTTTCCTAATCCTTGAAAGGTCATATTGTGTATGGAATTCTGAACACAGAGTAAAGAAAAAAGAAAAAGCACTCTTTATAAAAATAGCATCCATTTAAGTTAGATAAATCCTTATAAATACAAGCACGAAAACAGTTACTCTCCAAAACATTAATTGAGAGCATATGTTCCTGAAGCACCAGCATCACATCCCCAGGTGAAGGAGCTCGGTGAGGTGTTTATCCACACACCCACAGCATTCCCCCTGTGCTGCCAGAGCTGCCCTGGCACACGGGGCTCCAAGCAGCCGCAGCAGCTCTTATGTCTGAACCTCCCTCGGCAAGGAAACAGTTTCAGGCCAGCCCTGCTCTGGTGTTCAGCTCTTGCAGGGGGGAAGCACATGCAGAGATCACACCGAACCCCAGACGCTTTAGTAACACACTAATGTGAGGGTAAGAGGCAAGATCCTATGGCTTGGAGTTACACTACACCTACTAAGTGCTACAGTTGTGTGAGGAGTGAGGAAACCTGCCCTCTTCTGCACCGCTATTAAGTGTAAACTTTCAGAACTTCATGTCACAAACTGCAACTCTTTCGTGGTAGAGAAACCAGAGAGGATCTGAGGGGCTTTAAAAAAACAGTTTGAAAAGCTATTAAAACATAACAGGTTTAGAAACTTAAAGATTTTTAGTGTTTGTAGCACTACAACTTTGGTGTTCAGATCTAGCAAATCAGTAGTCAGCCTCCTCAAAATAGGTGTTCTATAATGAAAAATACTAATTCCATTTTCAGTGGTAGAGCTGTAGGATCTGACATTCCACCATGAATCACAGGAATCAGAGCACTGTCCAGGTCATTCAGATAGTTCTGTGGAAGAAGGTGCCCTCCAGATCCCGCCAAGTATTCCACCTAAGAGGGAAACATACTGATATTAATTAACATTTTGTGTGTTAACAAGACTATGCAAAAAGTGCTGTATCACAGTAAAAGAATATTTCAGCCACCATAAAGTGAGAAATTAATTGACTAAGACAGCTTCTTCCCCAAATGTCATCCTCAGCCTGGATCTGGGGTAGGGCAAAACTCTGGGAACATCCATGGAGAGGTCCAAGGTATTTACAACGGGAGATACTTCAGTGGAAATGGCGTGTGTGCAATAAAAGTCAAAAGCTTACCATGTCTGAGTCAATGGAAACTCTGAGTCCTATCTTATTCATCCCGTTGTTTTTCAAGGTTTTAAGGTGAGGGCAAAGAGCATTGCTGCAGGCCACGGCAATCTCTTTAACAAACTGGTGAGGAACAGCACCAGAGAGATGATGATCCTCTACAAAATAGTAAACCTGAGACCAGAGAAAGAGAAGGGCAGTCAGCAGCCTGGTATATCCCAAAGTTAGGAAAAAGAGTAGTTCAGGATCACAAAACACCAAACAGAGCGAGCTTTGACGCTGGTTTGCTGGCATACCACACAAGTATTTCATCCACACAATCAAAATACCTCAGGTACCATGGGAAAGCCTGGATTAGGCACTCTCAGAGCTGTCAATGCTAACAGACTTTTCAGTCTTTCTCAGAGGAGAAAAATTTGTGAACTCACCAAGGTGCTGCAGAGAACATTCTCCCTGGCAGGATGGCTACACATAAAATGGGCTGATTTTAGGAGTATCACTTAGTACCATCACATTACCACTTAAATATTCAAAAAGTAATAAAAAAAGGCTCAAGAACTATGTAGTTCACTAACTTCAGTGCACTTCATAACTTTTCCCTCTCTTTTGAAGTCTCGGTATTGTGGTGCTTTTTCACTCTGAGTTCCTTCCATTGATTTTCCATCAACTGGGCTTAAAATTCTATGGAAAACAACAGTATGATCAGTAATTTAAACAACATTTTATAGTTTAGATACAGTAACTTCTATGAAATAATATTTACCATCCTTCAAGGCTATTCAAACAGCTTTACAACAAAATACAATATAGGATTTGCACCATGAAAATACAGATGGTACAAAAATAAATATCCTAAATAGGAAACTAACAGGATTGAAATCTTGCAGGTTTAACATGCTATAAACCATCTATGGTATCAAGCACTTTCTATCAAAACAATACTTTAGATTACTTTCAAGAAACTAAAAGCAGGTATTTGAACATCTGGAGAAAGAATTCTCTCAGATGTCTGGCTTTGGTAGTACACTTACCCTCTGTTTGTTTTCTCTTCATTTTCTACCCAGCAAATATCTACGTATTCTTTCATGTCCCCTGCATCCATTTTTCCACAGGTTATTTTGAAGTCCTTCTTGTCTCTTAATGCCTGACGTAGGCTTTCCATTGTTTCTCGTGTTATTTGTACCATTAGTCCATCTAGAAGAAAACCAGTTAAAATTCCACATTATCCACAGGAAAAGCAGCACATCTTTTTATAGAATCTTGGCTTAAATTCTGTTGTAGACCAACCATTAATAAATGCACAAAAGGGCTCCATCCCCCACCTACAGCACTAAATGTTACATGAAAGAGGAAGAAAACATTTTTTGTCAACAGAAATCAAACAAAAAGATAATTTTAAAGTTAATTTTGGGGTTTTTTTTGCCAATATATGTATTTCAGCAATATGGCAATGAAAATAGTTCCATAAAGGAGACCTGCACTGATTAAAAACAGAGTTTAAATTTGAATGTTTTGAAACAAGTAGGTGAACTATCATGTATTTTTATGAAGCATTTGTTTGCAATAGCTTTCATACAAAAATTAAAAGCCTGAAAGGAAATGTTTAGCTTACTGAGACATAAAGAACTTACACAAGACTCCTGCTATTTTTTTTTTCTTTTTGAAGTCCCTTAAAAACAGAACAAAATTCTTACCTTCAACTATACTGGATTTAGCTAAAAATCCTGAGGATGTTTTTAAGGCTCCATTAAACACCACAAAACTTGCACCTGTAACTAGAAAAAGTAGGAAGGAAGTGAGCACCACTTTGTGTCACTCCAGTCAGTCACAACTGACATTAAACTTGCACTCCTCTTAAAACACATTTTAATGCAACACCAGAGATGTATCTTCTGTGCAGCCCAACAGTGAACTTCCATTTCTGCTCTAGAAATGTGATTTTTTTTCCATTTTTTCTCTCTTACCTTTCCTGGGATGTCCTGTGGCACTGATTGCCTGGGTGTGATAGAGGCCATGTTTGTTCTGCACACACACCAAGTGAGAGTCTGCTTCAGTATTAAAACTTGCTCCCATGCTAATTACATGTTCGTTAGAGGAATTAATCACCTTCATCACCTGTCAATATAAAATTTGTCATTACACTGATAAATCTCTCTAAGAAGGGTTTTTCTGGCTGTTTGTTTGTGGTTTTTTTTCCTTTAAAAAATTCTGAAGCAAAACATGATCATCAGGAAATCTGCAAGAGAGAATGTTTGAAAATACATACTGAAAGATTTTGGAGAAAATGCTGATCTTTCAGTACTTAACAGATATCCTAAATCTCGGCTCATCATTATGCACCTTCCAGCATATCACAGAGAAAGTGTGTGTTCAGGTAATTGCATGCCCTTCCCATTACATATTTAGGTCAGTATAAAGTTCAGAGAAGTTTTTTCAAAGAGCTGATGGTAGAAGTGTGACTGGTATTATACAAAAAATAAAGACTAAAGCAGCTTGGATTAGAAAGCTAACCAAAATGGGTCTACTCACCTCATTATACTTCCTTAGAGGTATTTTAATACAGCTTCTACCCATTTCCACATGAACAAACAGGTTGTCTATGGTATGCAAAGTATACTGGTAATTTCTAAGGTCCTATAACAGACAAAGTATTTATGTTAGCAGAAAATTAGATATTGTTTTCTTACCTTTTCCTTACCTTCATCACTTGGATTAAGGTACTCTAAATACATCTCTAGGACTTCTAAAAAATAGTAGTATTAAGAATGGCTGAAGACTTAAGGATCGCCCACTGGGTGTATGTGACAGGCACCTCAGTAAATATATTAATACATTCATAGCGCTGATCAATTAGCTATATTAACCAAATGGGCTAATTTACTCTATGGCTACTTCATACACATTAGAACACACTGTTTTAGAGAAACTCCAACACCCTCCCTGTCTGATAGAACAGTGAAGTGTGGAAGCCACCATTTAGGTGAGTTTGTTTCCAGGCTCACAGCCTGTCCCCTACAGCTCTAACTTGTTGATTTACAAATTGAATACTGCACCGTTTCTTATCCTTTTCTGTGACAGAGGTTATCACCAATCACCTCACCCACTTCTGCAAAATTCTGTTTATTTCCATAACAACATTAGGTATGAAATTGTCTCATTTGCTTCTACTACTTCAGTTGAAAAAAAAGGTATAAAGAGGCTCTTTTCACCAGCTGAGCCAGGCAATCAGTACCTTCCTCCATCAGCACAGCTGCAGCAAGAAGGGTATTTTCAAAAACACTTTGATGCACTAAGGTTTCCATGGGACTGGCACCCAGCACTAAGGATGTAAATCACAGGTACCCTTTGCCTCAGCCACTTGTGCGGGGAGAGGCTCTACAAGATCTCTGACCAAGCACTTGCATCACAGGTGCCCAGGCACCACCAAGAGAACGTTTTGCAGTCATGCAGTGACTAAAACTCCTGCAAGGAGCACACACTGCTCCTGCCTGCTTCAGGCTGACACAGCTGAAGGTGAATCCAAGTAACTCTAATCCACCTGAAAAGAAATTCCACAGAAACCCCATCCAGCAGCAGCACAACATGAAGGCTGCGCAGAGTCTGAGGGTGCAGGTGCACGTTGGCACTGGCACATCACTAGTGGAGCTGGGAGCTGGCTCATGGATTATAGTGAGAGATTCCTACAGGACAGAGAAAGGTGCTGTTCTTAGGTGGGGCACCTCCTGCTGCTGATTCCTTACACAGTGAGATCTGCACACCCGTGCTGGCAAAAAACAAAACAAAAAGGGGGCAAAGACTGCAGTGTCATCTCAGCTATGATGGTCTAGAGACACAGGAGAGGATGCAATGATTGCCTAAATCAGACCTGCACTGCTTTCCATGGCCTTGCCCTGAATGCTGTGATGGAAAGTGCTGGAAGTTCTATGGAAGCACCAGAAGAGGAAGATTATTGGTCAGGAACACAGGCTTGCTGCAATCTGAAATCAAATTATTTGGGTAACAGTGGGAAAGCTTCCACAGGGAATGGCATGAATTCCAGATTCAACTTATGATTTTGCCAAAAAATCCTTCATAAAAGACAGTCAAACTGAATAATGTGGCACGGTTAAGTTTTTCTAACAAAGTAATTGCTACTGCAGTTAGTCCACAGCATCTGCCTGCCAAGTCTTTCTTCACATTTCAAATTGTCAGATTTAAGACCAGAATCCCTGCACAATGATGCTCAGAAGAGAAAAATGCACCTCAACAATTATGACTACCAGCATCAATGCAAATTCCAGTATGTCCCTCTCACATTAAAAGCCTTTTTTCACTACCAGAACTAATGCGAAAGAACTAAGAACTAAGGTGAAATAAACAGCTTCTTTAATTCACTCACCAGTTTTAACTCAAGTATGAAGAACGAAAACATTAGCCCTGCTTTCAAGATTCAGAATTTCTTTGGAGGATATTTTATGCAATTTAAATTACAACAGGAAGAGAAGATAATAAAAACATCTACTCACAACAAGCAGATTCATAATTGTGTGTCCAATGTCTCCAAAGAGTGGCTTCCGATGCCTGACACTTACCACAGGAGTTGGATAGGCTAGGAAGAAAAAAGGTCATATTAACCTATCAACAACTCTAAAACTTGATATTCCAAGTAGTTTAGTATAGTTTTTTTCAGCAATAACCTGTTTCTAAATCTCAGTATCTTACCAGCCAAAGGAAGCAGAGCCCCTCTCTAATTCTCAGCCTCTGTGTGGTTTTCCCCCACATGGTTGTATCTGACAAAATTGGTTAAAAAAACAAAACACAGCAGGTGGCTTGCCAAGAGAAAGAATAACAAAGCAGCTGCCACCCTTGTCACCACACAGACAGGGTCTGGTGGTAGAGGTCCACTGCAGGCTCCAGAAATCCATGAACAAACAGGTTTATGGACTTGCAGGTTCTACAATGGTGGGCTCCTGCCTTTTCACACGGCTAGATGTTTCAAGTGTATTAGTAAGTTATCCTTTTAAGTAATCAATACCTTTATTTGGTTTATGAGGCAGTAGTATTCTGCCAATAAACTTGAACTCAAGTGATTTTAAAATAACCTTTTTATCAGAGTTGTACACTGGGCTTGTGAGCATCCCTTCAAACCTTCCTCTTACAACCAAAAAAAAATCTTTATATTTCACTGTCAGTTTTGGTTTCTTAGCTTTCTCCTCAGCTAAGAAGAAAAAAAATAAAAATCAAAGAAGTATACCAGGACAATGAACATTCCCAGGTGACACCCTATGTTGGGCTAATACAAGTGTAATATCAAATCCTGCAAATATGATTTTAAAATAGCTTCCTTGTCTAAAAACTAGTTGTATTTTCCAAAGGGAACTGTAGATTTATACAGCTAGTGAAAGCATTAAACTTACCCCCATATTCTGCTCCCAGTCTCAACATCAAACGGATTGGAAACACTTTTGCCCAGGGTATCTCCAGCTTATGGATAAGAATGCCATAAAGAAAAGGGTTATCTGGTAGAATCTGATCATCAAGTTTCTGAAAAGTTGGTGAAACAAACAGGAATCCCCCATGCTCTTTGTTGCTGAGAAAGCTTTCTGTAAAAGTAATGTTTTCCATATTTTTTATGAACTTTCCTGTAGAAAGAGGAATGGAGAGTATTTACAGATCTGGGTCACTCAAACTTTAGTGCCAAGACAACTGCTCTAATCAGTGGCCTCTGACTTGCAACTCCACCCTTTATCTCACACCTTTCTGAAGTCTGTCAGTTATCTAAACCCACAGAATAAGAGCCCTGTATTTCACCACTAGATAAACCTGACTATGAAACTAAGTTTCTCCAAAAAAGTGCCAAAAGTGCTAAACACATCAATTGATGAGTTTTGATCAACAGACCTAAAATATTTACATATATGAGCACTGTACTTCTACAAAGGAAGTGCCAGGTGTCCTAAAAACCACACACTCAAGGGCTCATACCCAGAATCTCTACCACAATATGACTAAACAACAAAAAAACCTGCAAATAGGATGTTTACAGAAGTATGTGCAACAAATTCTTTTGTTTCTGTTATTTAGAACTCCAGTCTAACACTACAAACTCTTTCAACAGATTCATTAGGCAAATAATTCCAGAAAAATTACCTATCAACTTTAGGTTTTAAAGATCAGCAAGAATATACCACACAAGGAAAAGTTAGACATTAAAATTACACACCTTTCATTGCATCTTTATAGATGTCAAGAAATAATTTGAATATTTCACTAGGGAAAACATCTTCATCTGGCAATCGCTGCAACAGAATGACAATTTCTGCCTGACCCAAACCATGCAGTCCATTTGTTGAGAAGCACCAGCACTTTTCTGAGGAATCTTTAAAAAGATAAGATACCACAGTAATGCTGTTTTACAGACAGAAAAAGGAAAAAGAATTAATGTAATGGAAAAGAAAATGTGCAATACTTACATGTTATTAGCTTAACATTGACAAGCAAGTTTGCATTTAGAATAAAAGTCAGTGGATTAGGACCTCCTTCCCCAAGCAGCAAGGTGACCTGTTGGTGAAATGGATGTTCCTCCACCAGAAGATCTAAATAAATTAACACATGATTTAGTTCAATACACCAGCCAATGATCCAAACCAAGAATTAGGTCTCTGTGTGACACGTTGTCCCACATCCCTACCCTGGCAGTTATTCCCAAGCTTTGAATAGCTGCAGATCAACCAGGGAACAGCTCACCCTAAGATTCAAGGAACATACAAAACTGAAGAAGCAGCTTCTAACCAAGGTGCAAACCAGGGCTACCAGTCCTCTGGAAATCCCTGGTTGAATGTGTGCTGACTCTTCATCCATACCCTCATTCTGTCAGGTACCACTGATGAGCACAGCCACCACTATAATGCATTTAAGTGGTGAAGCATTCTTCTCATAACATATTGATCTTGTTAAAAATGCACAGTCATTACCCAACAATCCAGTATGCAACAAATAAATTAGATGAGAATTATTTCAGAATACAAATTGCACGCACATGAGTCTGCATTTAGAAATCTCAGATAGTGGAAGGTGTTCCTGTCCATGGCAGGGGGTGGCATTGGGTGGGTTTTAATGTCTCCTCCAACCCAAACCATTCCATGAGTAAGTATTAACCATTTTCTCAGGATTTTACCAAATTTTACCTTTTCCTTTTTTGCCCAGTGCAAGCAGAAGTGGTGGCAGCTGATCAGCATCAGAAAAAAGGCTGATGTCTCGTCGCACCCAGTTTTCTACCCCACACAGTGCTCTGTAACTTGAAGCACTAACAGGCACATCCTGTGTGCTCTGATCCACTGAACTGGGACTGCTCTTCTCAGCTGCTGCAAGAGAACACTCTTCAGTTCCTAGAGTGACAGATTTGTAACTAGGTGCCACCTCACTCTGGTCTGGAGTGGCCTGCTGTGCATCATCTGAAGGAACAAAAGGATGTAATTCCTCCATTCTTGGAATCTTATCAATTTCTTCCTTCAGTTTTTGATTGACATCAGTTACCAGGTTATATTCCTCTGGCTTTGCAGCCTGTAAGGAAGAAATAACAAAAAAAATCTACACTGTCTCACAACTAGCTAAAATTAAAAAAACCAACCCCCCAAAAACCCCTCCAACAAAAACAGAGATGCACATCATCTTTCATTAGACTTGCATCCTATATCCAGAGGGAAGACTTTGTCCATACAACAAGAAAAAACCTGACAGCTTTATGCTTGCCCTGTATTAGTTCCAGCAAATCTTCCATGTAACGAATATGCTGCCAGAAAATAAAGGAAAAGCCACCAACCTCAAAGGGAACATTCCACAAAAACAGAGACAAAAACATGACTAAATTGGCCAATACTAGACTTCCTCCCCATGAACATGCTTGCTGGTGTTTCATACCACTTGGCACATTTGCCTTTCACAGCACCTTGTGGCAGCACATTCAGGATTTTGTGTTGCCTTTGTTCGGAGCTGCACTGTCCTGGTTTTGTCTGAGCTTCTAAGGCTGCACAGGAGAAGCATCAACTAATTGTCTCCCAATCACTTTGTCCATGCTGCTTTTACTTTTCGACATTGCTCATCTTCTGCTACTGCAAATATCCTACTCTTTCCCTGAAATGAGAGACGGGCTATATCTTTTGATTACTCCAACTTTTTTTGATTTGACTACTACTGTTCTTCATGAATAAAAGCTGATTTAAATGCTATACACCTGATCAGTGTTCAGATCCTCTATGTACAAATAATAATGATCTGGTTTTTTAGCTTTAACAATGTATTTTAAAAATCCTTGAGTGCTGTGAGAATCGTGGAATTTATGTTATTACTCAAGGCAGTGCTTCAGTACTATGACTTACCTTAAAAAGGCTTCACCTGAGGGACTTCGCTAAGTCTTTCCACAGCAAACTTATACTCCTTATTTGGACTTCTCTTCTAAAGTGCAATTCATTTGACAGCATGCATATGACTCACGATAAAAAACCAATCCCCCTCTCTGGTCAGTATTAGTTCACACTAGAAGCAATCCGCAGATTTTGTTGCACCCTATAATGTGGTATTGCAGGACACTAGGCAACTTTTGGTTACTCTGATCCATTAGGGAAACTGTAGCAGGGGTTTTTTTTGGAAAAAAACCCAAACAACCACAAACTTCTACTATAAGCATGTTACTAATGACAGGCTTAAGAATTGTGGCCAGAGAAGTGGTTAATCAAATAATCTGTACAAAAAACCTGCTTTGGAAAATTTTAAGTACACCAGTTTTTGATGCTCATAGACACCTTAAACCAAACAAGGTTTTCCTTTGAAAACTTTGCTTGGTTTTACTCAAACTGAAAATGACTACAGTGCTTTTCAATCCAAGGTCTTCACAAAACAATCAGATATTGTCTCAGACTCCAAAAGGTGTGAATCAGAAGTCATGGTGCGTAAGGGACCTTGTCAGTGGCAAGCAAAGCTCTTCCAACAGGTAATTCGTGCAGCTAAACCACCCCAGCTCCTACCGTGAGCGTCTCTGGCATGTCCAGGTTCTCTGGGCTGGAGTCCTGTGACCTCCTGGCTCCTGAGGACAGCTTTGCTGTGTCTGCCACTTCACCATTTGGCAGAATGCCATCTGCAAACCAAACCCTCCTCTGTTCTCTGGGGCAGAGCCCTGGGACAGGTTAAAACAACAGCTCCATATTATCGCACTGTTACATCTGAAAGGGACAAAAATTCAGCCCCTTCTCCCCACCAAATGTATGGATAGTCTGTTTACTGGAATGAAGGACAGGCAGAGGTTGACATTAGCCAGTCTTCAATCAGACAAATACATGCAACTAGATCTCTCACTTGCAGAGGAAGCTGCCCTGCTACAGTTAAATCCATCAATTCATACTGCTTCAACCATCCCTCTGTGGTGAGATAAGAATCACGACTAAAAGATGAAATACATGCTAAAAAAAGTTGATTTATCACTTTGTTTAAAAATGTGTTTTCTTTGAAGAAGGTCAGATGTTAAAAAGTGGAAAAAAAGACTAGTTAGCCACTAATCATTTGTATTTACATAGAGAATGAACCTTTCCTGCTCCCTTGTAACTTCTCCCTGAACAGCTACTTTTTGTTTTTACTTTAAGACTGGCAACCCAACACAAGCCAAAGATTTCCCAAGAGATCTAAAAATTATAAAATGAACAGCTACACATAAAGATTTACAATATAAACAAAGAGGGCAATGAAAAAAGTAACATCAACATTTAATAAATGGATATTTAGGACCAGGTTGGGCCTGGCACCAAAACTGGGAAGTGAAAGTGTTTCTATTCAGTGTTCCTGTTTCACACAAAAGATACCAAGTATTAATCCCACACTTGATAAGCAACTCTTTCCAAAGAAACTCTCAAAGTGTTAGATATTTAGCATCTGTACCTTCAAGACCAGGTTGTTTAAGTGCTGAGGTAGGCAGCAATGCAGATGGTGAAGGAGAGGTGGCACCACCAGGTACCTGGGCCTCCTCTACAAGTGGAACAGCAGAAGAATGTTCAGAGGAGACACTGGAATTGGGGACAGGACCAGTTGGACTCATCATCCTTTCAAATGCCTGTGCTAAAACAATGTGGTTAGTTTTAAGATCTGACAATTGATTACGTTTCATTTTTAGAGCAGTACTGTAGGTGGGGGTTTTTTGGCAGAGGCAATGCACAGTTTGTGATCTAGTTATGAAAAATAAACACCCAAGCCGTTGCATGGGAGAAAGTTTAGATTTATTCTCTACCTGCATAATTGCCTAATTTGTCATGAGATAAAGAGACCTTCCTTTGTCCTCCTGGCAGTAGTGGCTACATCACACCCTGTGACCTCCAGCCCTGGAGGCAAACACGTGTCACATCTCTCAGGCTGAACTCCATCAGGTGGCTATTAGAAATCTGACATGTTTTCAACTTCTTATTTACATACTAATCAACAGGACCTCAATTGTTTCTCCTGATGTTTTCATAAGCATCCATGGTTAGCTTCCAGTTAAGAAAAGGTTATCAGATGAGTCATTTACTGCAGCCCTGGTAAGTGACTTGTAAAAACACCAGGACAGGAAGCAGCATAAATTGGGCAAACAACATGTGAGAACAAGCAGGGATGTGGCCTTTAAACACGCAGAGGGCTACTGTGGAGGGAGGATCACTTCTGCTAGATGCCTGTCAAAGATGACTCAACACGATAAATTGTATTCTTCTATAACTTCATATTTAGTCCTATGGAGTTAAAAACTACTTTTTTTCCTTTTTTTAATGAAAAAAAACCAAAACAACCAACCTGAGACTCAAAAGTTCAAAATAAGAACTGGAATCCAACTAAGAGGTACAATTATTCCCTTCATCCCTCCATCTCAGAAATAGGAAAACCTACACCAATTAAAGTAATCAAGCTCCCCGAAAAGAACAAAGGTTAAAGAGATACTTCAATGATTACTACAATTACTCAAAAAACCTCTTTACCTTTATTAATATCATCATAACAGCCAGTACAGACTCTTGCTTCCTTCTCCATGTATTGCAGTTTGCATTTTCGTTTGCAACAGCTACCACAAAAAACCTGAATCAGAAAAGGATTGCATTAAATATTGTAGACATATTGCACAGCAAATAGAAAATTCTTCCAAAAAATACACATGCTTCATTCTAAACTATCTGCAGCCTTGTATTCAAGCCTGTATCTTAATCTCTTATAAAGAAGTCTTCAGGGAAAAAAACCAAACAACAAAGAATAAAACCCAAATATACACACAGCAGGAAGCAGCAAAATTGTATTAAAATTCTTATCTGGAGTGATGAAAAGAATTTCAGGTTGCACCACCTATCCCAAATTCACTCCTGCTTCTGTTCCTCCCCTAAGTATTTCAAAGTAAACAACAGTGATGGGGCCAAGGAGTGAGATGCAGGGCTGGGACTTGCCTTGTTGCTTTAGGACCATCTCTGCAGCAGTGTGAGCTCACCAGGCTCTCAATAAGCTGTTAGCAGTTTGTCAGGTACTCCAAGCTGCCTCTCCACCCTGGCACAGCAGGGTCCCTGAGCTCTGTGCTCCAGGCTGCTGGGGCAGGCTGGCTCACCTGCTGCAGTAGCTGAGTGGCTCTCCTGCCCCCTCAGCAAGAACAAGCAGTGCTGTCTGCATGGGACAAGCCCGCTTCAGCCAAGTATTTTCAAAGAACGCTGTTCTGGAAGAACAGAATATACTCTTCTATTCCAACAGGGTATATATCCTGCCTATTTTTAAGCAGAAACAGGAGGAGAAGTGTGTCTCATTAGCCTGCACAACACCTACAAAATCCCATTCAGAGAATTATGTCTTTATAAGAGTTGGTTTTTTGCAAGAGTTGCCATAAATATCTGGAGCTTTTGTCACTTTCCTTTTATGATCTTTCAAGGATGATCTGCAAGTTTTTAATGACTCGCACCATTTTTAGCTATATGCAGACTCTGGAGCCTTTTACAAAAGGTCTTCTGAAACCCCAAAAGGTCTTCTCTACTCCTAATTGCTCCCACACGAGAAAAACAATGTGGACCAAGGGGAGGGGAAAAAATCCCAAACAGTAGAGGTATAGGAAAAAAAAAGTTACTACAAGTGAACTCCTCTAAGCAGAAAAAGTCACTGTAAAAACAGTGATTAATCAGTGTAATATGAGCTAAAAAAAGAAAGTATTCCAGCTGCTTTTGGATTATGCCACAGGTAATTTACCTCAACAGGAAACACACATGTTCAGTACATATGTTAAGAATGTAATTGATGAGGATTAATTGCTAATCAGTTATAATCCACGTTAGAGCTTCAAATGCCAAGCAGCACAAAGCCCTGCAAGGAGTATTCTCCTCATACCCTTGGTGACACTGGGACCTGCCAGCGATTGCAAGAGGATTAATCCTAATCCACCTAAAAGGTGAAGGCAAATTAAGGGTCAGGAGAAAGGAGGTGAATAGCAGGCTACTGAGCACAGAAGTGGGTTCTGGTTGAACTAGGAAGAAGAAGTGTACCACAGCAAGGGACAAACACCTGGAAAATGGAACTGCAAGCCTATTAGGGCCTTGCGAGTGCTTCAGATGGGAGAGAAAGCAGGGACCACTAACTTCACACCTCCCTCCAGCAGGGACACCAGAATCCACAAGTGCTGCCATTTTCATCGACAAAAAAAGAGGTAGGATCATGGGAATTCATACAATTGTCTTCTAGAATAGTCTACAGAGGACAGCTGTGAACTCCTACCAGTTTTCCCTTATTTCCCAAGCAGCTGAAAACACAACAGCAGCTTCACAATGAATGTTTGCTTTGGGATTTTTTAAAGACAAAAAAAGTTACTATTAAAGAGACAAAATGTCTTAGGAGGCAGAAAGTAGAGCTGCACCTTCAG
>VZTR01000976.1:486-43411 GCA_013400775.1 Chaetops frenatus | reverse complement strand
GAGCTGCACCGTCAGAAAAGCTACAACAGAGCTACAGTTGCATAGCACTCCCATATCTGTACGGTTTAGACAACCCATGCTGCCTTCACTCACTCTCCTAATGAAGAGACATGTGATGCTCCCACTAATTACACACTGCTGTTCTGCTAAGAGTTCCTCAGCTGACACACTCACAGCAGTTAACAGGACTGTGCAGTGAAGGGTCTCCCATCCCCATCTCTAGACAAGGTGTGGGAACTTCACAGTGAATGTAAAACAGGAACTGGAAGTTAGTCAGTCTTATGACTAAAACGAAACCCACTCTGAAGGACTGTGTTTTAAACCATCACAGAGCCTCAACAGGATATTCTGGCAGTAAATTCAGTGGCTTCCAGGCTGGCACAAGGAGTTCTTCATTTCCTGGACAGTCCAAATCACACCTACATTTTAGTCCACACTGGCTGCAGCTGAGCAAATGAGCATCATACTTTGAATACACAGTGCTAGAAGAGAGGTTGGGAATAAAAACCTACCATGCCTTTCCAGGTGGTGCTTAGCACTGGGGAGACAAAACTTTAGTACTGACACTGGTCATTGCTCTGTCTCCTCATCCTTAAAGCTCTGTCTCCTCATCCTTAAAGCTCACAGAGCAACACTGAACAGTGAGGTCATTAGTATTTCTAGCATTTCCATTTATGGACTAGTACAAGCCACAGAAGATCACAAGGGAATTCTGAACTAGAGTGTCAACTTTGGCATCACTTCCTCTCTGTAGAAGACCTCAGGCTGAAAAAAGTTCTACAATTACTCACTTTGTTGGTGAATCACATACTTTTCCCCTGAGATGAGTTCCTTAGAAAATGATACATCTAAACACACCAGAAGACAGATTTAGACCATAAATCCAATCCCTTCAATGGACAGTGGTCTACAGTTCATGGACACTACTCTACAGTTAAACCACTGGATTCTCATCATCACCACCTCATTTTTTTAAAACATAAATACTTGACTTAAAAGCTTAATAATAACTTGATTCAATATGATTATGACGAAGTAGTCCATTGTCTCACCTCCTCTACTCTATGCCAAGATAAGAACATATTTTGTACTTTAATTACAATTTTCAGAAAAAAGGTCGTACGTTTCTTAATTAACATCAGTCTTTAGGTTCCAATGGAGAGAAAATAAAAACTTGTCTTTGTTAAATAAACCACTTTTAGCCTAGGAAACTTCTATCAATATTCTTCCCCTTCTCTATCTTGGTTATGCCTAAACCAGAATCTGCATTTCCTGCTAGCAGCATAGGACCCCTCCGCAGCAACTCACCTTCCCACAGGCTCGGCAGTGGTGTCGTCTTTTTGTGAAGGTGAATTTGGCCTGGCAGTTCATGCAGTTGGGTGCCTCTGAGTCTGGGACCCACAAGGGCTGCTTCCATGACAGAGCTGGAGGTGTTTTATGTGATTCAGCGCTTTCAGATGCTTGGTTTTCTACAGCTTCAGAGCTGCTTTCCCCAGGGTCAGAATTATTACCAACATTTACACTGGTGTCTGAGAGAAGAGCTTCTGGGGTAACAGAACCGGATTCCTGGTTTTCTCTTTCAGGTTCATTTGTTCTATTCAGTTGTTTCTGACCAGCAGCTCCTTGGGAAAGGTCAAACAACTGCTTTGGTCTTGCACCATTAATACAAACATCAAAAGCCAGTGCTCCACTGCCACTCTCAGTCATGTCCTGACTATGGGACATGCTGACTTCTGCTGCAGCTTCCACTTCACTGGCAGGAAGAGATGCTTTAAGGTTACTATTAATGCTCGTTATCTCCTCCAGTTTTGTTTGCGTAAGTTCTTCATTGACCTCAGTGAAATCCAGGTTGTTCAGATCTGTTAAATTCCCTCCATCTGCATCAGCTTCCATCAAGTTACCATCATTGTCTGAAGACTTCAACACACTGGACTGCAGACTTTGTCCATACAAGAAATCATCAAGCTCAGCATCGCTTATGAGAATATCACTTTTAATAACATTCTCCTCAACAGTAAAGTCAGCCATAACTGAGCTCATGCTCTCATCATAAAAAGTGTCTACACCAACACCGTATGGCTCAACTCCAAGGTCTAGAAAATCAGGAGCAAAAGCTTTGATTTGCTGAGAAACACCATCATGAGTTACATTCTCAGTATACTTCTCTCCGTCTCTACTTTTTTCTGCAATACTTTCACTGATTTCAGCTAAATTTTCTTGCTCATGGCATTTAGTATTTTCACAGGGTTTTGGGCCAGAGAGCTGAGTTTTAGACTCTCCAGCACGAACAGTTACAGTATCACTAACAACCTCCGCCACTGCTTTTTGAGGTAGAGGATTAACCTTTCCTTCTGTTACAACTAACGAACCACACATGGACACAGGAAGGGAAAGACATGACAGAGATGTTTGGACATCCTCAGCTGAAATACACGAACTGGAAACACTGCTTAGCATCTCACTGCTATTAAGTTCTTCACTATCTACATTCTCTTCTGTGCCTTTCTTTTCCAATTCTACTTCAGCTCCTATTTGACACGGGGTGCCTGGTAAGACACAATTCCCAGGTAATGCTGCATTGCTTTTGTGCAACTGATGCCTCTTTGGCATATCTGAAGGCATGGAATCAGCATTTCTCCCATCATTTGGGTCTACCTTTCCTATGGCATTTCCTTCATACAACTCCTTGCTTGCTGCAGAGCACGCACTGTCTTGTGGTTCACTAGGCAGTTTTTCACAGGTTTTCTCATCTTTGGAACCGTGTGCATTCAAACTCTGTGATGTTACAATGACACATTCAGTATGCAGGGCAGCAGTTTGTCCAGGCTGGTCCAGTACTTCATTGCACTTTACAGGTTCTGTCTTGTGTTGATCACCACACGGACCCAGGACTGCTCCTGCAGTGTAACTCTCTGATTTTAAAGCGAAATGATTAATCTGCTCTGTTTTAAGATCCCCTGACTCTTGTAACACTGAGTCTCCATCACGCTGCTCTGTGCTGGCAGCACCACTGTAGCCAGGTGAAGACACACAAATAGGAACAGGGATACAAGACACGCCACAGCCAGTGGGCCCATCACTGCACTGGAAGTCATCCGGCTGCAGCTTCTGAGTCCCTTCATGAGCAGCCACTGAGTGGATTAAATTCGCTGTGTCACTGACAAGATCACACACAGGTATGCTACACCTTCCCAGGTTCGAAGCCTGAGTTTCATTGAGGGGACCACTGTCCACAGTGGACAAAAGGTCAGGTCCAGCAACACCCTTCTCTCTGGGTGGTGAGTAAGTGAGCACGTCACCTGAGCCCACAGGGGCATAGGGAGAGCTCTCCTCTGGGGCAGGACATCTGGCAGGGTCCTCTAGCAGCTCTGGTGTGGGGTGTGCGTGCTCTAAGCCATCCAGGACTGAAGAAAGCTTTGAGTCATACGGATTTTGAGGTGTTCTGAAGCACTCACATTCATCTATTTTAAGCAAGAAAAGATCAAAAGCAAAGTTTATAAGACTACTCTCTTTCCACAGTGTACTCCCTCTCAATCCCATCTATTCATCAATACAAGCTTTTATTTAGCAGATGCTACTTTCAAATGCCATGGTAACAGTCATTTGACCATGTACTTCCACGAAAAAGGCAGTGCAGAAACTAACCTGTATTCTGCTCAAATTCATCAAGCAGTTTGTCCAAGTCACAGACTGCAGCTTTAAAGTAACTGTCCATTCTAGTCACAGTTCTAGTGAAGCTTTAGCCTTCTTAAACCTACAGAGAAAAACACAGTATTTAATTCAAAGCATTTTTTGTTTACAAAGCCCAAGTGTTCATATTAGACAATAGCTCATGCAAGGTATTCTTTTATTTTTATTACCACTTTGTTCTTTCTCCATGTAAACAAACCCTAAGCATAATCAGGGCTGCAGCCTCTAAGTATTCTGGATAAACTCAGTGTACTCAGCCCTATGAACAATACACCCCCAATTTCACTTCAAATCTCAAAACTGAGGCTACTTATAAAAAATAAATGCATCTGAAAGCATCTGCTATGGCATTACAATGTCAACAAGTTTAAAACCAGAAGGAGTATTAGGATCTTCTAGTCTGACCCCATAAACATTTTACACCACACAGTTCACAGGCAAAAAACAAAACAGGCCATTATTACCTTTCAACACAATTGAACTGTTTAAATAATAATAAAAATTAAAAATCCAACATGGTAATTCAGCTCATCATTTCTCTTCTACTCAAAATGCAAAAACAACTATACTTCTGAGACCCCAAGAACATAAAACTCCTATTATAGACTGACCAGCTCATCAGAAAGCTATTTATGAATCAAACACCCCACTGCAAAACACCCTGGTTTATTTGTTTAACGAACCTTTCTAGCCACTCAATTTTATGCCTTTTTGATCACTCAGAATTACTTTCCAACTGCACGTCTTTTTTAATGGCTGAACACTCATACAGTGCAACTACCTATCAAAAATCAATATTTACAGTTCCTTTAGGCAAACTGCAGGGACCGAGATCCCTTTAGTCTAATGTCTGTAAGCTACACCTGTGGAGAGCTGTCCAGTTTTCCTTCTGCTCTTATCAGTGCATTCAGCCTCCGTACTGGCTGACTTCACACCCTACCACAATGCAACTGGTGTTCTGACTGCCTAGCAATGTCCATTCTTCTAAAAACTCAGAGTCCAAACAAATACTTAAATCCTCTCATGCCACTTGCACCACCCTGAAGCTACAGATGTAGACTATGCCTCACTTCCCCCTAAACTCTAAGGTTTCCACTCACTGAATGGTTCACATCAGGAGCATTAACTTATGTTAACAGGTAACTGTTCATCATATGTGATGTAATTATTTACCACATTAATATGCATGTCACAAGAACACTTCAAGGCAATGTGTTCAAATAGAGGCTTGCAAAGCATAAGAAAGGTGAAACAAATAGGCAGTAAGGCAGCACTTTGTGCCAATATATAAGCCAAAAATGAACAATCTGAATACATCACTGTTTGCATATCCATGGCCATTAACTAGTCACAGCCAAGGTCTTCAGACTGCACTCTAACACAAGTCTCTGACAGCTGCCCAGAGGGCTCAAAGAGCAGCAAGCACAGACTTAGTGCCCTTTCTCCTCACCTATCTGAATGCAGCTCTTTCCTGTAACAATCACGACCTCCTGGCAAGGGGGATGTAACAACATGAACTGGAAGTTATTTCAATTAAGAACCCTACACGATTAACAGTTTTCGGTGATTCACTGAGAGACATTAAAGTACAGATCCCATCCCTAGAGCACGTATCTGTGGACAGTCAATAGTCAGATAGACCACATAAACAAGAAATATTGAAGGGTTACAAGAAACCCGGGGATCAGGAGATGCGTAATGCTGATTTGTGCTCTCTGTAGGTATTTATTATACAATCTCACCAGATCTCACAGATATCAGTAACAACAGAAGCTTATAAAAACCAAAACCCTTTCCTATTAAAAGAATAAAACAGAGGAGAGCCAAGTAATTATTTCATCTACCTTTGTCTTTTACTTCAAAAGGCCTAGCAGATGTTCATTGTATTGCACTCTTGAGAGACACACAACAAATTCTGATTTAAGCATAGGGCATTATTAGACTACAACAGTATTAGATTATAATGCTAATTAGAAGGGTTGCATTGATGCTGTAGAGCGCTGGCCCACTAAACTCTCCAAAAAAGGAAGAACTCAATGCAAAGAACTGTAGAACTAAAATAATATGCTAATATTTACATCTACTTAATAGAGATTAACTCACTTCTAGAGAGAGCTCAGAAAACTATCATACCTCAGTCTACCAACCCAGCAATGTTGCTTTGTTGAGTAAAATCTATTTTTCAAATAAAATGGTTATTTGACTAAGCCAAGTATTTTGAATAACTAACCTAACCTTGAAAAACTAGCATGTATATTATTCCTAATTTCATTACTCTTTCCTCAGATTTTTCATAAGTTTTCAGCTTTTCTAAAATAGGCCTACAAGCAAAAACCAAGCCCACAACTAAATCAAAACCCCCAAACCAGGGCAGACCAGTAGCAACCCCTTGTCTCTCCTGCAGCTCCCTGTCCCAACTCCATCTGTCTGCATCACCAAAGAACTGTAAAAGCCTTCTAGTTTCTCATTATTCAAATCCTCTTTCAGCAGGATGAACAAGTTTTGTTTTCTGCTGCCTGGATTTGCCTACAGCCTGTCCCAATGTTTACATTAATGGATTAGAAGCAACGGAAAAGCTCTGGTGACACGTTTTTGTTAAATGGCTGCTTGCTTCCCTGAGAGAAGGGTCTGGAGGAACCACGGGCTTCAGCAAACTGCATTTGTTCTGAACATATTCTTTTAAGACTTATACTTGTAACAAAAGAATTAAACTATATTCTAACTATCAGAAACCAGGAGCACCCCACGGTAAATGTTTTTTAGGTAGGCAGAACTGTTGTTTTCTGAAAGTGTTTTTTAGAGCTCTGAATGCACTCACTAGACACTTTCTAAACTGGTTCACAGATTAGTATTTTTTTTAAATAAACTTAATGCTTATAACTTTACCAGTAAGTTCCTAACAGTGCAAGGAGACATACAACTTAAGGGTCTCAGCAACTCCATTTTATAGATTTTTTTCCAAACTTTTAAATGATACTTAAATCACTGTCCGTTAAACAGTACATGCTTTCAGATAAAGATAGATTAAATACTTATGTATGAGAAGATTTGAAGGCAAAGTAGCAGTCCATCTCAAAATGGAAAAATAATAATCCAAGAGCAAATTGTACTACCAAAAAGCACACCCTGGACATGCCACTTCTTCAGATAAACCTTTGGTGTGTCTCTAAACATTCTCATCTTAGATCTCCAACAAATGGTCTGACACACTCCCAAAACAGCACTTTAAAGTGCACAAGTCCTAAGAAACAGGGGCAATACTTCTACCACATTAAAACTGTTAACTATTAACTGTGGAATGCACATCCTGAGATCTCAATGACTGCAACTGACTGGGAGTGAGACAGGGCATCTGAAAACATTTCACAGACTTCAACACTTCTTTTATATGCTTTATAAATTACTTATCCCCTCTTAACATAACAGGCACATATTCCAGAGTTCAAAACCAACATTCCACTGCAGATTTCTCAACACATTCTTATTTAAACGAGAGGATAACACACGGGTGCTGGGATACTGAGTGGCCAACTCACAGGATGGATTGTCAGGGGATTTTTTTCCCAGATAGTCTTTAAATTGAGATAGTTAGCAGTTTTTAGAGCTAACTTGCAAAACAGAACGTATAGGTTAATTATTACCAACTAACCAATGCCAGGTCTGAAGACAAGCTGCTTTTGGATGTCTAAGAACCCCTGAAAACCACTCTGTAGTGTTCACACGTATGGGCACCACCAGATCTGCAGTTTTTTTTACAGCTAATCCCCACTGCAGAGGCCAGGCCTGCTTTTACACAAAGCTTACTAAAACAGCCCAACCTGGGTTTAGAGACAAAGCAACACACAAACAGGGGCACATGGCTCACCCCTCCAGAAATGACCACAGGAGCCACCTTAATTCTGATCACCACAGCTGCAGTCTTTTTGCTGGCTGCACAGCTACGTTGTTTCAGCTCCATCGGGACTTTTAATCATTATACTTAGCCTGAGCAGAAAACTGTACTGAGGATCATGAGAGGATTGGAATGGTTTGTTCCACCTTACCACCCCAGCAACTACCAGAAGCAGAACAAAACCTCCAATACAAACACTAAGCACTAAGTTCACAGTGGAATGTTCCTGAGAACCGTGCGCCTCTTCTCCCGCACTAAGGGTACTGAAGGAATTAATTACCAGCCCTTTCCTCCTCAGCCCCAACACCCAGAGGCCTGAGGCCCTACAGACAAGGACCTTAAGGGAGCAGCTGCCCACAGAGCTCATAAGCAATCAACCTGATGGAGAAATGCAGTACAACTGAACAAACGCTGCACCAAAAGCTCAACTAAAACCAAAAATCACTCTTGCTGAGCAAAAGAACTTATTGTCCAAACCAACAGCTGAGGTGGCTGCTGCCAGAGCAAGTTTAGGAGCTGAATCACCAGGTGAAGACAAAAGCTGCAGAAGTTTTCAGATATCTAAGGACAAGCTTACAGGACACACCACAACAAATTGTCTTGTTTGAAAAATGCCATTCTGTTAGTTCAGCACAGATTCTTCAGGACAGAACTCCACTAGCAGCACAATGACATTACCACCTGCAGCTCTATCCCACATCACCTTCACCTTCTGATGATTTTCGTTCATTCATCCAACCATAAAACCATACCCCTCTGATCTGAGAACAGCATTGCTCACACCACCCAGAGAATCACAGAACTCCTGAATTATGAGGGTTCAAAAGGACCTCTGGAGCTCACCCAGAGCAGCCCCCTGCCCAGGCAGGGTCCCCTGGAGCAGTGACACAGGAATGTGTCCAGCTGGGGCTGGGATGTCTCCAGACAGGGACACTCCAGGCCCTCCCTGGGCAGCTCTTCCAGGCCTCTGCCCCTCCATGGACACAAGTTCTTCCTCCTGCTGGGCTGGAACTGGCTGTGGTTTATTTTCTGGCCACTGCTCCTCACGCTGTCCCTGGCAGCACCGAGCAGAGCCTGGCCCCATCCTCTGGCAGCCCTGGGAGATGTTTGTATGGATTGATGGGATCCCCTCTCAGCCTTCCCTTCTCCAGCCTGAGCAGGCCCAGCTCCCGCAGTCTCTGCCCAGCACAGAGATGCTGCAGAGCCCAAATCCTCTCTGAGGCCTCCCCTGGAGCCTCTCCAGTAGATTCTTCTCTTTCTTCTGCCGTGGAGCCCAGAACTGGACACAGCAAACTGGACCAACTGTGATTCCCAGCAGTGTCCAGCACACCAGTGGCACCAGCAGCCAGTCCCAGCGGGGAGGAAGTGGCTGGCTGCCCTGGACAGACACTGCCCCGTGCCACCACCGCCTCTGTCAGCGTTCATCACCAAGCAACAGAAAATGGGTTCAGAGAACGAGATTGCACCAGGCCTGGCAGATCACTCCTCAGTGGAAACCACTGCTCCCTCAACATCCCATCTCCTCTGATTTGCATAATTAATGAGCCGATGTTCCTATCAGACCGCCTTGGCCACGGAGCACTGACAGCACCTGGCTCTGATCGCCAGCTGGACCCTCTGCCGTACTCCCCAGAAGGTGTTAATGACCAGTTCTCTGCCATTATTGCTTGTATTTAAATACAGACTCAAAATATTTTACACTCTGTTAATGCCTGTAAGTGTACAGTGGAAGATTGTCCATTACACTCTACATACCATATAGGTATTCTATTTAACCTATAAAATAACCTCATATATTTTACTTTATATACCATACATATTCTCCATATACCCTATATAATACTCTTTGTATACATACTATACTCTACATACCGTAGATAAAAAGTAAACAGCGCAGCAGTAAGCAATAGTATCACTAATACCCCCAAACCTCCAGGGGCAAATAACCCACCCAGGCAACCTCGGTCAGAGGTCAGACTCCCACAGCCACGTCGCCCCGACCTCACCCGGCCGGTCCGGGGCCGTCTCCCCTCAGGGCCCGCCCCGGCCCCGCCGGTGGCTCCGGGCGGCGGCCTCGACGCTTCGCTGCGCGCAGCGCGCCTGCGCGGCCCCGCCCACGCCTGACGTCACTGCCACCGCGCCCATCCCCACCCTGCGCGTGCGCTTCCCGCCACGGCCGGTGTGGGGCGCAGCCCGGGGAAAGGGCGGGGCCAAGCATCTGACGGACTGGTCAAAGGGGCGTGGCATGCGGGAGTGGGCGGAGTCGTGTTTGTGATTGACAGCGCAGAGGGGCGGAGTCGCCGGCGCCAGTCACACCGGGAAGGGCGGGGCCTGCGGGAGGAGGCGGGGCCGCCTGTGCAGATCACACCCCCCCGCTCTGTCACGCGCACAGCCGGCAGGGGCCGCCCCTCCTGTCAGGGTGCCATGATGTCACACCCTCAGCCCCCGCGGTGACGTCAGTGCCGCTCCATCAGCCCCCCTCAGGCCCTGCTCCCTGCCTGTGCCTGTTCTGGTGACATCACACCCTCAGGCAGTGACGTCACTGCCGCTTCATCAACCCTGCCTGTGCAGGCCCCTGTCTGTGCCAGTTCTCATGACGTCATACCCCCAGTGATGTCACTCTCACTCCATCACTGGACATTGGGCTCAGGGAAGAGCCTGGGCAGCCAACTGACCCTTCCCCAGTGGAACTGACAAAAGCCACTCTTGTCACCCCAGCAATTGCTGCTGCTGCTCCCGTGCTGTGAGATCAGCAGTGACGCAATCACAGCACAGCGTCTGGTGTTTCCACAAGAGGTTTTTTTTATAAAGCCGAGCTGGCCCCACACGTGGCTACAGAGAGAGCTCGCACAGCCCCTCAGCCGCAGCGCTCAGCCCCTTGGCCACCCCACGTCCATCCTCGAGCGCTGAGGGCCAGGAGCGCGGCCTTCGCAGCCCTGCAGCCGGCGCTGCTCCCGCGAGGGGCAGGGCAGGAGTGCAGCCCGGGCTGGGGAGGCGATGGCTGTCGGTGTGAGGGGCGGCCGGGGGGCCCTGGGCTCCGTGCCAACACCGTCCGGCTGCATCCCCCCTGTCCGGCCCAGGCGTGGCCTCCCTGGCCTCAGCCGCCCGTGCCAGCATGTAGCTGACCTTGCGCTGGTGCGCCAGGGCCTCCTCCTTGTCGTTCACCTGTGTGGCCAACAGAAGGGAGAGGAGGCCATTGGTCAGCTCAGGGGTTCAAAACTCAGCAAATGCATGCACTCTGGAGAGTTGGACCAAACACTGACCAGATCAATCAACATCCTCAGGATTTCGTGGGGATTGTCCAGCTCCTCAACTTTCCTGCAGTCCCCGTCTGATGAGAGTAGGTTGGACAGCCTCTGCCCCAGATTGTTCTTGTTCCCCTGTAACTTGACGCGCTCTGAGGAAAACAGAAGTGCATCAGCTGAAGAATTGCTCAGGAAGGGAACAACGATTTTGGGATAAAACGGGCACTTGTAAACCAGGATCTGAATGATCTCATCCAAAAAGGGCAGTGCGAGCTGCAACTTCTCCCTCTGCATGGAGCACGTCCTGCAGCACTGCTTCAGCTGTCACATAAAGGTTACACAGATCTTACACACGGGCAAATTGAAAATTCTTTTTGCTCTATAAAATATGCATTAGACACTCTAGTTAAACAACAACTCAGGATAATTTGTCTTTAAACAGTAAGTAGCCTAAAAAAACCCCAATGATTCTCTGACACGGGCTACTTACAACTTTGTAAGATTACTAACAATAGTAAAATACATTAAAATTATGAAACATAATTGCCAGGTAGTGGAGCCTGAAAGCAGTGGTGTCAGGATAAGGGAAATAGCTAGTCAGGGTTGTGCTGTTGTAGTGCTACACCCCAGGAGTGCCCAAGGCATCTGGGAGACACACCAGGCTCCTAAGACTGGCAGCTCCTGGCCAATGGTCAAAACAAATACATGGTGCTGTTCCTAAAGTCTGCAGTGGTTTTTGACCATGACGTAGGCACTTCTGTACCTCTCTCTACCCCTTTTTTTCTTTGAAAGAATAAAAGATTATTAGAATTGTTCCTACTTTACAGATTAGAATTCTTGCTGTTTTACACTGGGCTTTGTAACTCTGTATTAGTATAAGAACATTAATAAACACTAACATTGATACACATGCATCATAAAAGGCTAAAAATATTTAAGGAAAAACAGAAAAAAAAAAATCTACTTGGTACTCCAGTGAATCATGGAATGGCCTAGGTTAGAAGAGACCTTAAAGCTCATCTTGTTCCACACTTTTCCACTACACCAGAGGAATTGCTCAATAACCCATTTGGAGCTAGAAAAGTTCCAACAATATATTTTTTAGTATTTCTCCTCCTTCCTCAACTCTTACATAGAGCTCACTTTAAAGAAACCCCAAAGAACAGAAGTCGCTGGTAAGAGTCAGCAGCACACATTTAACACAGGGAGAGGGGCTCCTGCTCCCTCCTTTGTCAGCCCAGCCCCAGACACACAGACTGCCCAGCTACCAGTGCCTCGCAGACGTCTCCAGTTTGCAAATTTGGTTTCCTTCATGTTTATCACTTCTGCCAGCCTCAGGGCCTGGTCCTTCCTCTGCATCAGCTGCTGCTCAAATGCAATTCTGAAGGCATCTGCCATGATATAGGCTTCATCCTTACTCTTCTTCAGATTTTCAGTCTGGTTTTAATTCAGGGAAAATAAGTGTATTAGCTGATCTGGAAGCAGAAGTAGATTTTAAATGAATATTAAGGTGCAGACACCTTGCAAGCAAATATAATCAAGGAAGTAGAAGGAACCAAAGGGTTTTCCTGACATGCAAAGAAATGTATTTTGAAATGTGCATTGAAGTCCTTACTCTTCATTGACTGCCCATTTTCACACCCCCAGTCACCTACGCAATCAGCTCTGTGCATTTATTTCTCTCTGCACATGCAGAAGAACTTGAGGAGAGCAAAAATGTCCCATCACAGCTGGGCCAGGAGCAAAAGGAGCAAGACATTGGAATCCATATCAAGGATCATAAGGCACAGGCCAGCACCTATTTTCAAAACCAGGAACTCAGGCGGAACTTTTGCAGCAGGACCACAAGGATGGTTACCACATTTGCAGAGTCAAACACAAATTAGAAGAAAAATCCTAAATCCACGTAATTTCACTAAATTAAAAAGAATTAGGAGCTTGAAATTCACGTCATTGGTTTCAGTATCAGGTAAATAGGTATTTCCCAGCAGGATCAGCTTGCTGACCTAGCTGGGTGAGCGGGCTGTGGGTGCTGATGCCAACACAAGGGAGGGGTGAAATGCACTGCCAGGAAGGAAGGAAAATGTTCAGTGCCAGTCCAGTTGAATGGTGTGTACATTCATGGACTGCATACACTTTGGGGGTGTTCTCTTATTTTAGATTAAAATATATGCGGAGGAGGAAAAAGAATGCAAAAAATATTTTTTTTTTACTAGTAAAGCTGAGTAGATATAATTTTTCTACCAGCAAAAGTTAGGGAATTACAAGTATCACAAACAAACTTCACATTATTTCTGAGATTGACTGTGGCTGTGAGACACCTGAGTTTGTGTAAGCAGTTTTTGTGTGTTTCTGGCTTTGTTTGGACTGGAGCAGGAGCACCCCCACCCTGCCCCCACCCAGCCAGGCCTGGTTACCTCTTGCTTGAGATGAAGGAGCTGCTTTCGAGTGACAGCTGCCACTCTGGCACAGGGACAAGGCTGCTCCTCAGCAGGACTGCAGGTGCAGGCTCCGAGCACTGCCAGCTGAAAACCCAACACAAACCATAGCTCAGGATCTGCTCACAGAGCTGCCAGCAAAAAAAACCACCCTAAAACCAAGCAGGGAGCATCAGTCAGCAGGAGCAGGTGCAAGAGGTGCAGGTGATTGACTCACAATGAGAGGTGTGTTTTCAGGTAAAACCTGACAGTTGGGTGTGCCACACCCAGCAGCTCTCACTGGGATATTAGTGTGCTCAGTAAAGCACCAGGAAGCAGGGTGTAAGTGCTAGCAAGAAGAAAAATAAGCACCATGGCTTGTGAAAAATAGCCTGATGCTTCTGTCTGATCTTTCTTTGTAAGGTGGACCAGTAAGAAGAAAACTGATTGACAGGCATGCAAAGGCATGTACTAATTAGCTAAAAATAGGTCCAAATAAAGGGATATGTAATGAGAAATGAATTTTCTCTATGTATTTTGAACACAAACATATCTCTGAAGCAGCAACTTTGAAAAACACATAAGCAATACTTACTTCAAGACCTGTAAAATCAGTAAGGTCACTTTTGTTCAACAACATGTTCTCCTGAAAAACCTTCTGTTGTTTCATATCTAGCATTGCAAGGAATTCCAAGCACTGCTGGTTCAGGACTACAAAACAAAACAAAGAAAGAGATCACAAAAATCTGCTGCTCCGATTTCCTAATTTCTGAGTTCAACTACACCCAAATGAAGGAGTTCTACAGCTCAAGCATCAGTTCGGGAACATGATGAGAGTGTAGAAGTAGAAACTCGTATCTCAGTTGTTTCTCCTTTTGTGTTCTCCCAGAAGTAGTGACCCACTTAGAGAGAGACCATTTCCCTGTATTGCTGTGCCTCAGGACTGAGTGCTCATCTCTTTGTACACTTAAAAGTCAGGCAGCCTCTCATTTAGAACAGCACAACATTGGGGAAGTAATGGTTTAAGTCAGCTGTTTTAAAGCTTTTTGGAAGGCAAAAATAAGGGAAAGAGACTTGAGCTCTCTGATCCAGTGGCTGCCCTGGCTGCTTTCCAGTTCAATTTCCAGGCTTCTGCATATCCACTAAGATCAGATGCCAGTAACAAGACACTGGTCCCTACAGGAAGCTTCCATCACAGCTAAATCCTGAATTATTCCTGAAAAACAGTATATTCAGAGGAATAGCTGTTGCTGGCTTACTTGCATTTTCAGCTTTAAGTGTTTTAACTTCTTCTGTCCTCAGTTTCAATGCTTCCTTAAGAGCTGCATTTTCACAGTATATCCTGTAGAAGTCAGAAAATGGCTTTATTACATTTTTTAAAAAAAGTTTTCAAGTGGGCACTCAGTAATTAAAAAAATAACCTGTTAAAACATGCTATCTAATATTTCTGCAAATTAAAATAAGGATTACTTAAAACATGGAAGAAAAAAAATAATTCACGTGTTAATAGGAGGTGCTCACAGCTTTAACAAGAAATGAGTTTAAGTGCCACATTCCCATTAGAAATGCAAAGAAATTGGTAATTATGAACCTCTGAACTGCTTGCTAGAAATTTCCTACTTCCTTGGAGGAATAAAACTGACATTGGAGATGTGACAGCTCTGGTCTGTAAACTTCCTGTAGCCTGAATCCTGTTTTCAAGAGCAGCTGTGCCTTCAGGTATTGCAACATGAGAACACACAATATGCACTGATAATGCATTTTTCCTTGAAGTATTTTCCTCTTGAACAGAACAGTGGCAATCTGATGTCCTAAATGTCAAAGCAATAGAATTTATTTGGTGCATCTCCTCAGCTGTCAGTAAACCCAGCCTGGTCTGAATTATTTCACTCGGAAAAAACTAAAGTAAAATACACATTCTTCTTGTCCTGCTGCCTCAGATCTCAGAAAACTATCAGAAAAATATTATATGTTTTTCAAAGCAGGCTGAGCCCCTGGCTGTCAGTTTTCTGAAGCTATGTCTCTATCTTTCATCACCTAAAACACCAGTTTTGTGGCTCCAGGCTGCACAGCTACACTTCCAACCTACTCAATCAGGAAAGGCTTTTTAAGAGGCATCCCTTGACAAATACATCCATGGAACAGTTTATAAACGTTTGGCTTATTCTTTGATTCACAGTTGAAACACGTTTAAATAAAAAAATATGCTGAATAATAACAACAGCAGCTATAATAATAACACATAATGACAGTGACAACTCCTCTGATGGGTAGACTTCAGATATACAATTTCTACATGTAAATGAGTGAGTCTGCTGGTGCTATTTTAAGGTCTGTTATATATTATTAGTTTAGTGCCTCTGGCACATTCTTCTTGCCCAGCCACACCCGCTGTCCACCCAGAGTGACTCTTATTTAACAAAGAACTCTTGATTAGCCTCTCTCTAAGGAACTGCATTTTACCTGTACTCATGCCCAGACCTACAGTGCAAGACAATAAAGAAATTATTAACCAGGAAATTATATTTCCACATGCATGCATATACCATTATTTTCTCTGCCTCATCTACAGTTAAGGTAAATAAGGATAATCAGTCACCAGCTGGCTAATGTCATATGATGAAAAAAAAAAACTCAGCCTAGCAAAGCCAGCCTGCAGACACATTAAAAAAAAATAAAAATCAAGACAATAGATCTAGATACTTTAAATGAAAAATACAAATGTGACTAGTGTGAAAAATCAAAATCTTCCAGAATCTGGAAGGGAATTGGTAAAATACAAAACCCCCAGAGAACCTGAGGAAGCAAGTTTGGAACATAAAACAGATGACATGGAGCACCCAGTGATATTTTATAAAAAAATCAAACAACACCCCCAAAGATACACAGTGTAAGTCCAATACCTGTCATATTTTTCTGTCCACGTGTCTTCTATGTTTTTAAATCTGTCTTGATCAAATTCAATTTCCCATTGCAAAATGTTTATTTCCTGTGGAAACAAAACAAACTTGCAGCAGCTCATTCCCATCAAAAGGATGCCAGGGGTGCTGGATTTGGCAGAGATCTCAGTGACAATCTGTGACACTGCTGATAACAAATTTGGTACCAGACACCCAAGTTCCTGCATCATTGACCTATGGGCACTAGTCTGTTACAGAACTAATGCTTCTAGAGGCCTAAAACAAAGACAAACCCACGCTGTCACATCTCTCTGTCCCACTCCTATTGTGTGGAACAGAACAACAGTAGGAGGAACAAAGCAAAAAACTCAGTTTAACAAGGGAGCTCAACACCACCTTCCTCCTCCTCTGCACCTTCCCTACGCAAACTGGGCACCCATTTCTCAGAGTTCTTGGGAAACCTCAGCTGAACCACTGAGGAGTTGTGCAGCTCACTCTGAGCAAATGAAACCCACAACAAACACCAGCTGAAAGTACAGGAAGAACTCTGGCAATTTTCAGATATTATTTGTACACACTACAGCATGAAAAGGTCTAGATCAAAAGAGTGATACAGTAACATTTCCCTTTCTACTAAAAAGGAGCAGAAATTCCTTTTGTAAAACTCCTGGAATTAATGTCAGGCATGCACTGATTTAAATAAAGGAGTCTGATAATCCCTTTCTAATAGCCATGGGCTTCTCTGTGTGAAGTAAACACCCACACTTACCTTCTCTAGAGTCCTCTTTTCTTCCTCAGTTTTCTGGAGCAATGCTTTTGTGTGACTTGTGGCTTTATCAAATACTGCCTGCAAAATTAACAAATAACCAAACCAAAACCCAAAATGCAACTTCAAATACTGAGAATGAAGTGACTTAATTTTCAGTTTTGCATATAGAGATGTTCATATTCGTAGTTAAACAGCAGAGTGTGCAGAGTTACAAACACCAGCAACTTGCTTGTGAGCCCCAGAGGGTTCTGATCTCAAGTCACTAACTTGCATTACAAATTTGGTTTTCAATGCCATAACCTCTGCTGCTGACAGTGCAGCATGATTTAACCAGAGATCATGTCTTCTGCAGGGTTTGTGCTGGAAATCACAGCTTAAAAAACTGGGTTACAATACACCTAAGCTTTGATCCAGGCCTAATTGGCTACAAATATGTGAGGGTAGAAACTACACAGCTAGAAATGGGTTATGTAAGTAGGCTAAATCCCAGGAACTGATCTCAGCAGGATTTGTTATGAAAGAGAATAAAAATACTACAAACGATGAACAAAAGAACGACCTGACATTTAAGGCAAACTGTCCTCTAGGAGCAGCCAACTCAAAATACTCATGCTTTGCAGCAGGATTCAAAGCTTCAATATAAGGGACTGGAAAAAGGCCTTAATTATATGTTTAATAGATAAATCCTCAAGGATCCTCACAGACAAAATTATGAGAATTGCTAAAACAGTAAAGTCTTAAATAACACACTAGCTCCAGTAAACTGTAGAGGCAAGTTTGTAGACACCTGCAGACTCAATGATTTAAATTGCAGCCCTGGGAAGGCCTTAAGGTTGTTGAGGTTATGATGAGGAGTAGCAGATTTCCTTTGTTTTCCTTGTCACCACCAAGTATCAAGTGATTCCTGAACAGTTCCTACCATGCTCTGCAGGATCCTTAGGGCTTCGTCTTTTCCTTCAAGCTGCCTTTGAGATGCTTCAAGTTCAACTTTCAAAATTTCAAGCTCCTGAAGTAAAACAAAGTAGATACACTGTGTAAAAGCCAAGATAATCCTGTTAAGACTCGACTGTAACAGCAATGTAAATTTGCCCTCACCAAAAAACAAACCTGTGTTTTACCTGTATGATGTCTTTTCGTGGGCTCAGCTGAGGTTAAAGAACACAGTGCAGATGGAAGGTGTATTTTTACAGCTGAAATCAGCTGGCTGTGATGCCAACACCTCAACACATTTAACCACAGTAAAATCAAAATGGACTGTTAACTACCTTTCAACAAAAATGCAGACTAAAAATCCAAAGATTGCTTACACTGCAGATTTTTGAGCCACAAAGCTTAATAAAAAATAGACATCTGTTAGAAAAGTGTAACAATACCATCAATATTCTCTACATCTTTAAAAATACTTTCTCTGCCCACCCAAAAAAACCCCACAAACAAATCCCCCAGAATATAAAGTCCACCTCACACTGTGATTTCCCGACATAAAATTTAATGGAGCCTCCAACTCCCACTTTAATTTCAAGAACCTGGGCCGATCCAAGTCTCTCAGCATGCTGAGATCCTCTTGCTACATTGAAAGGAAATGCAGATTTGGAAAGCAGCACCCTGGGCACTGTTACCAACCTCCAGAGCTTCTCGAAGTTGTTGCTTTAGTTCTTCATTTGACACTTCAGAATTAGATTCTGTAGGATTAATAGAAAATACTAAATGATAAGATACTGTAATACTTAAGGAAAAAAAAAAGTGAGGATTTTACCCTGAAAACAGGTAACACAGAAAGGAGAATTTTCAGCTTTGTGTTTTGGGTTTTTGCTTGTGGAGCTAATAAACAGATTTAAGAAATACAGCAACACAAACTTCAAATTGCTTCACAGTTAAAGAAGTGAAATGAGGGAAAAATGTCTGTTGTAAATGGACATAAAGTAAAGACAAATATTTTATAATTTCCTTCAAAATAAACCCAACAAAGTTGCCATCCTGATTTTAAAAAATTTAACTTTTTAGATTCTTTTCTGATTGTAACTTTTCGAGATCCACACTCAAAACAACAGCTAGCACTCTTTTGAAGTTGGGGCAATTTTCAAGAGACAGAGATAGCTCAGCTTCCTGTGGAGTGGATAATGGGGAATTGTTTAAAGGAGAGAAATAAGCAAGTTACACAGAAATACCTCAGTCAAAACACTAAAAATTGACAGGAAAGCAGCCTGACTAATGAACAGCACTGCCTACACTTAATTGTTTTTACAGCAGCTTTGCCTTCACAAAAAAAAAAGATGAATGCCAATGCAGGTTCTAAAAATTACTTCCTGACCCCCTGAAGTAAGCCAATTCACTAATTTCAACTAAAGAGCAAATAAGGTTTTGAAAATTTAGCTACAAGCTTTAGATACCATCTTTAGGAAGACTTAAACTTACTTAAAGAAACCAGGAATCCAAGCACTGCCACTCAGTTTCACAGACACGTATACACCTGTGTAGGTACACTCACCACAGGATGCTCTTTGCTGAATGTCACTTTCAAATGCAAAATTAAACACTCTAAAACTGGACATTTTGCACTAAGAATGGTGACCACCCCAACCACTGAGAAGCAATTCTGCTGCTCATGTTCTGGGAGGAAGCTGGATGGGCTCAGCAGAACCTGGAACCCTTAGGGGATTTTGGCAAGTGGTTTGAATTAAACTTGATGGCACTTTGTGAGGCAGCTGAATGGCTCGCTTTCACTAACATGAATTTTTCTCATTACCCTGTCCTCATCCAAAATGGGGCAGCCATACTCCTCATCAAAGCCTTCGTACAGCTCTCCTGCAGCACAGAGAATCCCAGTGTTTGTGGGGTAGCAGAGTGGTCACCACAATTCGTTTACCACAACTGATTTGTTATGTTGGTCTCAGGAGATTGCAGACAAAGAAAAGACAGAGCTCAGGGTAGGGAACACCTTGTTTACAAACCCACGTCAGGATGAGTTTGTTATTTATTACTTAACACCAAGTATGCTGCTACAGATACACCTGCTGAAGTAAATTCATTTAATAGATTGAATCATTCATCATTCTCATAATGAATAATTAACTTCCAAATTACTCTTACCACAGCTGTTCTGTCGTGTGGAACTAGAGGCAGGTTTTTTGAGTGATCCATCGTAAAAGCTGTTTCGTTTTGGACCAGGAAGAGCTGCAGCACCGCTTTCCTCTGCTACCTTTGCTGACAAGGGGCAATTACAACTCTTTCCAGACCCTTTCCTAGATCTAATTAAATAGGAATTGTGTAAGTTTTCCCCTTCATAAACACCTCCCGGTCTTCTCCCAAGTCCGTTTCCCAAGTCTCCACATGTCATGTCATCCTCTTCTGCCTCCTCCATCTTTTCCTCCTGGTTTTTTTCGGGTTTTCGGTTGGTTCGGGTTATTTTCCTGACTGAGGGCCCCTCACCTACCGGCGAACAGCGCCTCCCGCAAGGCCAGATTTTTTCTGGAAAAACAGGAAAGCTCGGTGTTTGCAGCAGCCGGACGAGACCCGAGTGAGAAATGCGGGGCTGCGGGAGCGCGGCCGCTCCGCCGGGGCTGCTGAAAGCAGCGCTCCCGCCCGCGGTGAGACCCCGGCCAGAGGCAGCGCCTCGGGAACAGCCCCCGACACCCCAGGGACACCGCAGGGACACCCCGGGCCCGCCCGAGCCCCCGACCCACCTGCGCGCCCGCACCCGGCGGTGCCGGTCCCGCCCCGGGGCGGGATGCACCGAGCGGCCCCGGGAGCTGCCCGAGGCTCCTCGGAAGGAGGGGTTTGTTTGGTTTTGGTTTTTATCAGCGGTCCATATCGCAGCCCCGTCCCCAGCACAGCTCTGACCGGCGTGGGGCGGCTTGAGGAACACGACCTGAGGTGACCAGGTGTGGTCACTCCAAGTGTTCTCAAGGACTGGGGGTGTCTGGACACCCCACACAACACCCTTCACCTGTTTCCTACTCTAGGCCAACCTCTTCCCGAGTTTTCACAATGCCTGCGCCCAATTCTCCAAGGAAAAACACTATTTTTCACCATTTTGGATTATAGTATCATCAAACTGCTGTTGCAGTATTGCTCAGCAAGTGTCACAAAAAAAAAACCCCAACCCAATAGCAAATTTGGAATTAAAAAATAGTTGTAAATATGTAACAACAACACTCTTTACAACAGAAATTGCCAGAAAATTTGTTTTACTATCCAAACTCATGTATATGGGTTTATAAGCAAGCATTTCCTACAGAACCTTTCCCAGCAGCTTTTCTCTGAAGAAAGGTTTTCTCTTCCTTGTACAGCCCTGCCCCCTGGGGCCCAGGCTTTAACAGCAATCAGAACAGATCTCTGCCAGTGTTCTATCTGGGACCACGTTTAGGATCACTGCAGGTTTATCCTGACAAGTGAAGCATTTCCTGGGTAATCCTGCAGTGATGTATATATTTCATGACTGGGACAGGGGATGAGGAACACAGAGAAAAAGGAAAAATGAAGTTTATCGTTAAACACTCCAGACCAGTGCTCACACAGCCAATGTTTTCTTACACACGAAGGAATCTCCAAAGCTCTGTGCAATCATTTTAAAGTAACTCTCACATCACTTCTTTTCCCTCCAAAGAAAGGATGCACCTTAACCTGTACCAAGCCCTCTCACTCTGTATTATCCTCACACACCCCAGGGCACAGTGCAACACATGACATTTTAGTTCCACAACTCAGCAGCAAACTAACTCCTTTCCAGCACACTGTTCCACCCTCTGGAAATCAAAAGTGCCTCAACTGCCATCAGTTGTGATGATTTTACAGTTTTCTTGCAGGGAATTCAGAGTTTGGTTTTAATTGTAAGGTCCAAAGAACTCTCAGTTACTGAACACAGCTCCTGCGACCCCAGGCAACTGCCTCATTTTCATCCTTTCATTCACTTGTATCAGTTCTTCCCTCGCCTCCCCTGGGTGCTGCTACAAATCCTCTCAACCTGGCTACTCTGAACCTTCGTCTACTCCCCAGCCACGTCCTGTTGCAACAAAATTCACGTTCATTTATAATACAAGGATTACGAATATAATTTATTAAACCCCCCCTCCCAAGAAGAGATCCAGCAGTTACTCTTTCACCAAAAGTCAGTTGTTGTCCTTCATCCATTGCTCAATCCATTGCATAATCTGATCCAAATTTCTCTCTAGGTCCTCTGGAGTGTTGCTGGGTAACTGGTGTACAATTTCCTTTTTATATGACAACACAGCTTCCTCATACAGAGTCTGAAAGATTTCACACTGAATGTTGTCCTGTAGCTTCTTCCCCGTGTAGCCCCTACAGAACAAGAGCACCAAGAGACAGTGTGAGGTACAGAGAAAACAGGGGCGTTCTTTGGAGAACCAGTGATGTACGCCCCGAGTGAATTCCCAGAACAGCTCTTTCCTGGCTGTTTACCCCAGTGGCACACCTGCTCTCCAGCCTGTCATACAGACAGGAGTTCTCTGTGCGAAGCACAAGCACGATGTGGAACCAGCGCTCGGGGAAGAAGTCACAGCCGTGGTAATCCACAATCACCCCTCCCTGGCTCATCCTGTCCTCCAGCTCATCCACCACCTGCACAAGGAGCACAGACAGCAGGCTCACCTGGCACTGCTCAGACAAAACACAGCGGGGGTGGGGTCTGGGGGCTGGACTTACCCTGTCCTCATCCAAAATGGGGCAGCCATACTCCTCATCAAAGCCTTCGTACAGCTCTCCTGCAGCACAGAGAATCCCAGTGTTTGTGGGGTAGCAGAGTGGTCACCACAATTCGTTTACCACAACTGATTTGTTATGTTGGTCTCAGGAGATTGCAGACAAAGAAAAGACAGAGCTCAGGGTAGGGAACACCTTGTTTACAAACCCACGTCAGGATGAGTTTGTTATTTATTACTTAACACCAAGTATGCTGCTACAGATACACCTGCTGAAGTAAATTCATTTAATAGACTGAATCACAGGATGGTTTGGGTCGGAAGGGACCTCAAAGCCCATCCAGTGCCACCCCTGCCATGGGCAGGGACACCTTCCACTATCCCAGGCTGCTCCAAGCCCCAGTGTCCAACCTGGCCTTGGACACTGCCAGGGATCCAGGGGCAGCCACAGCTTCTCTGGGCACCCTGTGCCAGGGCCTCCCCACCCTCCCAGGGAACAATTCCTTCCCAATATCCCATCCAGCCCTGCCCTCTGGCAGTGGGAAGCCATTGCCTGTGCTCTGTCATTCCAGCCCTTGTCCCTAGTCCCTCCCCAGTTCTCCTGGAGCCTCTTTGGGCACTGGAAAGGGTTCTGACCTCTCCCAGAGCCTTTTGCCCTCCAGCTGGACACCCCAGCTGTCCCAGCCACCAGACACACGTGCAGGGGCTCCCCAGACAGAGTCACACAGAGCAGCATGTCCCCATTGGCCAGGGGGCTGCGGTGACACAGCACCTTCCTTGGCCAGGTCCCCCACGTTGACGTAGCTCAGCCCCGCTCTGGACGCCAGCTCCTTTCCCAGCGTGGTTTTCCCAACTCCCGGCGTGCCTGGAAACCAAACCCACAGGAAAAGGTAAGGGGAGAGCTGGCGGGGCCCCTCAAACAGCCCCCACCAGCTGAAATGGAATCTTTCGACAGCCTACACTGAGATGAAAAAGGGGCAAAAAGCTGCAGGAGAAGGAGAAACAGGCGAGGAGAGTGAAACGTTAGAACAGAGACAGAACTCTGAGTCTGTGCAGGAAGGTCACTCACACCGTCAGGGTTCGAAAGGAAATCTCCACTCGTGTGAAAACCCTCAGGTAATACGGAGGAGCCCCTTGAACGAGTGGAGCTGCAAAGCTACCCCGCGCTGGGATCCCACACCCCAGATCAGCCAGGCTGCAGCCTCACAACCTAAATCCCTCCCGGTCTGTGACGGGGCCGGGGCCCCAGGCGCCAAATCCCCCCACGCTGGGACCCCACGCCCCGAATCACCCCGGTGCCCAGTGAGCCCAGGCGTGGACCCCGCACCGCAGAGCAGCCCAAGCTGCGATGGGGCCGTGCCCCGCGGCCCCCGGTGCCCACCGGTGATCAGCACGTTCGGCCGCCTCATGGCGCCGCCGCCCGTCGCCTTGGAGACACGTGCGCGGGGGCCTCCGCCGCCGCCGGCGCGCGCCGATGGCGTCACCGCACTGCCCGGCGCGCCGAGGGCGGCTAAGAGCCGGAGGACAGGAAGGACCCCTCGGCGCCGTGTGAGGGGACGCGGCCGGGCCGGGAGCGGAGCGCCGAGAGCTCCCCGAGACACGCCCCGCCCCGGGCACCGCGTCCCGGGGCACCGGCTCTAACCGAGAGCCGCACGGGGGCGCCCCCTTTCCCCGGAGCACCGGTTCACACCGAGCCCCGGGACACCAAGGCCCAGGTCCCGGCATTGGATCTTCACCGGGGCCCCGCGGGGCCGCAGGCTGAGGGCTGCCCCCGGCCGAGGATGTCCGGCAGCGGCCCGGGAAGGCCGGCGGAGGTGGGTCCGGGGAAGGGGCTCCCGGCGGCCCCGTCGTTCCTCCGTGGGCTCTGTATTGGCAGCGTGTCCTTTTTCAGTGGGGGTTGTTCTGGTTTTTGCCAAGAGAGAGATTTGGTTTGGGGTCATTGCGTGTGGAAGGGACCGTCCCCCCTCACGGGGGTATTGCACAAACTCGGCCGAACGCCGCCTGAGAGTTACTGCCGAGGCCGCTGCTCTTTGCCGGCTGCTGAGGAGTCACGGGCAAGGTGCGAGCGTCAGACAGAGTTTATCAAACCTCCTGTTGAGTCGCAAGGTGCAGAAGGGACCCCCGAAACCTCCACTAGTCCCACAAACAGCCCCGCGCCCCGGATCCCCCCTCAGAGAGGAGTCTGGGTCCAGTCCCGGCCCCAGCGCTGGTCAGGGGCTCATGCTGACAGGATTGTTCAGATGTAACTGAACTCCACACGGCCTCGTCCTGCAGCGCTGAGGATGCCAAACCGGCTATATTCATGCAAATATATTTGATGATGATTATACAAAGAGATCTTAGTCAGAATTGTTCACTACACAGTACAGGGACCATAACCACTGCCATAGTGCACTGTGGAGCAATAGCTGAAATATGAATGTGCTTATAAGAACTGTGGAAATATCAAGTAAAAGCTGGCCTGGATGATCTTGGAGGCCTTTTCCAGCCTTAATGATTCCATGATTCTGAACATTGAGGTAGTTGCCAGCAAAAAAATATTACAGAATAGAGATGTTACTCGCCCAGGCTCAGCCTCAAGCAGTGACCTTGAGATCACATCATCCCCACTCCAGGAGGAATCCCCACACCACCCAGGAAGGGAAACGTCAGGAGATGCTGCTGTTAAAATTTGAGATGGGGCTTTTCTAGTCTGAAGTGCTGCCCTGTCAGTCAGATGTGCCCAGGCTGTGCCAGCTCAGCAGCTCTGCTGAAGTTCTGAATGGTGTCACTTGGTTGTTCTTTCTCTGGGGATTTTTCCAGCTCTGCCACAGCTTCAGCTCCCTCTCAGTGTGCTGAACTTTGGGATAGAGGAGTCAGGCTGGTTTCAGCATTATTCACCCCAAAAGCAGAGTGACACCCCCTCCTTCATTCCTCACTGGGGGCTTTACAAACAGGGCATTGTTGGGGGTGTTTGAGCCCACTGCAGGCAGAGCCTCCTGCTGCACCCAGCCCTCAGGCAATGTCTTGTGTGCCAGCACTCTGTGGGTTTGTGAGGTGTATGCACCGTGGAGTTTCACAGCCCCCTTTTGGGGGATGCTGGGTCTGCTCTGTCACTCACGTTTTTCACCGAGGGGTGTTGGCACCTAGCCTGGTACCCCCACACTGAGGGGCTGCCACAGGACCCCTGTGTGTTATTTGGGGGTGGGTCTGCAGCCCTGTCCCAGCACGGTGTTCCTCAAATCCAGAATTAAATCCTGCTGCTGTTGCCGGTGCTGTTCCTCGTCCTGACATGGGCTCTGGTTCAGCCCAAGCTGCCCAGAGCAGCAAACACTCCCTGATTTTACTAGGCTGTCTCAATAACTGTCCTCTGCTATCCATTTCTGACTTTTATACATTATCCATTTCTAACTTTTATACACAAATGGTGACATTGTAAACATTTTTAAAAAGGGGGGGAAAAAGTGCCACATTCTATAAACTACACAGAGACAGTGTAAATATTACCGTGATGTAAAAGTGGTCTGAGTAAGCTGATGCTGCTCCTTTGTTCTTTTTTAGTTCTTTAGGTTGGGATGTGCGTTGGTGGAGTTCTCAACTTGTTCTGATTTGTCAGTTTGCTGCAAAATACTCTTGGTGCAATGATACAGCTTTTTTTTTTTTAATACAGAAGAATCACAGAATCCCAGACCAGCTGTAGTTGGAAGGACCACAAAATCATCCTGTGCCACCCCCTGCCATGGCAGGGACACCTTCCACTGGACCAGGTTTCTCCAAGCCCCATCCAGCCTGGCCTTGGATACTCCCAGGGATGGGGCAGTGTAGATTTGTTAAGAATCTCCCATTTGCTAGAGACAGCTGTGCCCAGCCGAGGGGAGGAGAGCCCTGCATTCCTACCCACAGGTTTGTGTTTCTCCAGGTGGCAGACTGGCTGGCACGTCCGTTTGATGACTTCCTTGGGAGCTCCAGCGTTGCCCCCTGTGCCGTTGCTGTGAAGCTGCTGAGAGGCAGCTCTGGCAGAAGCCGTCGGCAGAAGCAGAGGGACCTGAGCCCTGCACCAGAGAACAGCAAAGCCACAGCTGCTCCCAGGAAAAGAGTGAAGCCATGTGCCCTGGATCTGCCCTGTGCCACGCCCGGGCGGGGCTGCAGCCAGGCCCAGGAGGAGCTGCCGTGGGTGGAGAGACACAAACCTGACACCCAGGTGTGAGAGCTCCTCCAGTGCCAGTGAGACAGCACAGAGACACGCTGTACCCTGCCCAGGCTCTCACATACCCTGCTGAGTAAAGCACAAGGGTCCTGGCTTATTGATTCATTGCCAGTGCATAAAGCCAGACTCCAGCAAGCTCTTTATCTGTAGGAGACATGTTCCCCCAGGCTTACTGAGCAGGAAAAGCTGCTCAGGAGGTGTTGTTTCCTCTCTGTCCACTTGTAAACTTTTCAACCTGTTACTGAATTCCAAACACACCCAATAGTTCCAAGCACTAGGGAAACCCAGCAGTGTGGGATTTGGAGAAGTTCCAAAAACCTCTGCAGTATTTGAGTAAAAAAAGTAAAAAGGGCAAGCTCCAGCAATAGCTGTGAGGTATCCTGAGATAGAGAAGGCTGTTATTATAGCTTGCTATTTCCTGACTACAAAGAATAGAAAACTGATTGTTTGAGAAAGCAAGTTGAGATGATCATCCTGAACTGTGGCATTGCTTCTGCAGAGCACACACGTAACTGGAACACACACCAACATGTCTGTTGATGTTTTAGCCAGCATTTATTCTATTCTTTAATCTCATCATTAGAAACCAAGAGTCTAATATGTAACTTTCACATATTTTAACCTTGTTTCAGAATGACCTTGCTGTGCAAAAGAAGAAGATTGAGGAAGTTGAAACCTGGTTAAAAGCACACATATTTCAGAGGCAGCCAAAGCAGGTAAACTTGCTAAAATCAGCAGCTAGAGGTATTAAGCCATACAAGTGAGCTGGGTGCAATTTCAAGTTGAGAGGAAGACCTCAACTTAGAGAGATGGTGATTGTGTATCCTCTGCATTGTAAGAAATACTCTTAAGAACATAGGTCAGAGCTTGTACATTTATTTTGGGCTTATGCTCCTAAGAGGTGGATTCTGATTTTGCTCAGAAATACTATTTCCTGGCATCCAGTCATAAGTCACAACTCTTCAATATGTGCTCGAAGCTGCATTTTTTCTCTCCCAGGTTAATTTTTAAGTCTCGTGACACGTTTCAAGATGCACTGAGCTGGTGTAACAAGATGTTTTTAGTCTCGATTGAGAAGAGGCATTCTTATACACAGACACAAATTGCCAGCCTTGGCTAGTGTTTTCCAGAGCTGTTTTTCCTGAGTGTCTGTTGTGTTGGCAGTCCCACGCAGTTTAATTAGCAGGGGCATTAGGAACAGGAAAGGCTCTCAGAGTCCTGGCCTGGTTCTCTCTGTCTGAATAGGTCAATTTAACAGCACAAAATGTGTGACTGAGGATTGTTACCAGAGAAGCTGTTGGAGAAATACAACCAATAGTCATTCTCAGGCAACTGCCAGTCTATCTCATCTGTGATTGTGTTTTGTATCTCTGTGTCAGGGTGGCTCTATCTTGCTGCTGACTGGCCCTCCTGGCTGTGGAAAAACTGCAACTCTGCAAATTCTAGCCAGAGATCTTGGCCTTCAGGTGCAAGAATGGACCAATCCACTCTCCTTAGACCTCACAAAGGAAGACTTGAGAAATATGTTTGGCCATGGTAAGAATGTTGGGTGTTTTTATCTTCTTTTTTCACTTACAGTTACTTTTGTGGGTTTTCTATCTTGTCTTTTTGCTTCTTTTCTGTCTGTCACATATGGAATCAGATCCACAGTCATGTAAGTCCATTCTTTAGTGTTTAATGGGAATCTTCCTGTTGCTTTTCTCTGGAAAATGGATTTAGGTTTTTTTAGTCCAAAAACACTGTAAAAACACATAGTTGACAGTTCAAATCAATGTAGAGAGCTCTGTAATAGCCTGGATATAATTTGAACCAAATAAATGAGAACAGGTAAGTGTCTTTGGGTCCTCAGTTGAATTGTACCCCTTTTAAAATTCTCCTGTGTTTGTCACATGTTTGCCAAAGGGCTTGTTCAGTGCTGCTGTCAGAAAATAGCACGGGTGGGTATTAGTTCATGTGGGTATTTATATTTTACTTGGTATAATATAGAATACATATTTTTAATTAGTTTTCTTTTTCAGACTCAAATTTTCATACGTTTCCGAGTCAGGCCCAAGCAGCTCTCTTTCAAGATTTTCTATTAAGAGCAAATAAGTATAACAAACTTCAGATGCTTGGGGAGTCCTCAGAAAATGATAAAAAGCTTATTCTTATTGAAGTAAGTGAAAACTTGTAAAATGTTGTGTATAAAACAGTACCTTTTGTTGTGATATTGACATGCTGAATAGCTTCAGATGCTGAATTGGTGTTTTCCACAATTAGTCTGCTTTACTGCAGATGAGATCTTCATTACTTTCTGGGTCTCTGCAGCAGTCTAGAGCCACGTCCTACCTGTAATTGTGCCACAGAAGCAAGTAGTCAGGCAGAAATGGGAGTCTGGTTTGAGCACAGGAATATATAACAGAGTATCAAAAAGTAGATCAGCAATATTGAGAAGTTATTCCCACGTTTCTGGATGATTGAGTTTCTAGAAATAGATATGTGTATAAACAGGAAGAGTGGAAAAAACACCACTATTCCTGTTCTTTAATGATGCTGGAGAGTGTAAAGGACACATGAGAACACAAGCAGAAACGGTTGAAATTTAGCACTTACTCCCAGGGGTTGTTTAGGGCAGAGGTGTAAGCTAAGGGTTTGTGGGCACGTACAGGACAAGGTTTTATTTGTACTTGTGTAGAAGTGTGTTTCAGTAGCAATTTCTCTCTGAACTTTTCAATTCTTTTCCTGAGAGAAATTTTAGAATTTGATAGTCAGGTTGTCTGTAAAAAAAAACCATAACAGGCAGAAGTTTTGGCAGGGTAATGTGGAATTTAGGAAGCAGAGTCTCGTGTGACTTCTTTATAAAGTCGCCTTCTTGTGTAGGTCCTGTCACACCTCACATGGGTGTCCTGCCCTCTTTCCCAAGGAAGCTGCTTCCTGGGGTGTTTGTCCTCCAGGTAAAACTCTAGTTCACAGGCAGTATGACTACCCAAGGCTGTTGTCTTACGACACTGAGGTAGAAAGAAAATTTCTCTGTAGGTGATGGTTTTCCAAAATGAGACATTCTGTGCTTTGGGTTTGTTTCCCCTTGCTGTTCCTCTGACTGTCTCCAGCTGTGTTAAAATGTAGTTGATAGCAAGCAAACCACGAGTTAAAAATGTGTGGCAGTGTCGTGTACCATGACAGTCAGTCTCTGGAAGAGAGTATTTACACCTGAATGTAATGACAGCAGCTCTTCATTTTGAACAGGACATTCCTAACCAATTCTACAGAGAGCCTGGCTGTCTACATGAAATCCTCAGGTGGGTGGCAAATAAGTTGTTAATTATGAGTTTTAGGCACTTGCAGTAAGCTGGAGTTTGATGTTCATCACATTTTGTTGTTTTGCAATTCAGGAGGTTTGTTCGTACGAGTAGGTGCCCCCTGGTCTTTATAATCTCAGATAACTTCAGTGGAGACAGCAACCAGAGGTCACTATTCCCTGCAGAAATTGTAGAGGAGTTGTGTATATTCAATATTAGGTAAGATCTTCTCCCTCTTTAAAACATGGTTCAAATAGCTGAGAGGTTAGAAACTAATTAATTTTTTTAAATGGAATTCAACAGTTTCAAGCCTGTTGCACCAACAAATATGATGAAAGTTCTTAATCGAATAGCTGCAGCAGAAGCCAGTATGGTAAGTTATCAAAGCTCATAACTTCTGTGCAATGCTAGGACCAAAAGATTTCCCACTTTTATATCTGAACATGTTATTTTTGTTACTGTATTTGTTTGATCTTTGATAGCAGAGCCCCATATCTCCCAAAAAAAACCCATTTTCCCAGGGGCAACAGTAAACAACGAAAAAGCTGGAAAGATACTTTGTTTTTAAGATTAGTTTAACTTGATCTGTGCTCAGTGTCTACAAAATTACTTCTGAAAATTCCTCTGCGTATTACAGTAACTATATAAAGGAAGCAAATAATAGGCAGAGATAAAATCTTCCTTGTATCCAGCAAGGCCAGAAAAGGTCATGAACCTAAATCCTGGATTATTCCTCAACTGTTTTGATACAAGCAAGTATTATATTGAGCGACACCTTGCAAAAAGTTATGTGCGTTTTTCTCTTGAGTATTTTTACATAAATTGTGATAGTGTACTTAGTTTGAATAAGTTTTAAAAGTTACAATACGTGGTTTGAGGACATGGTGGATACTCATGTGTCTGTTCATGGTGTGTGTCAGAGATGAGTTCCCAGAGCCATGTTCAAACACTCCTTTTCCTGCTCTTCTGTTGTTCTGAATGCACTTTTTCGTTGTAGAACAGAGAGAATTACACCCTTGATAGAACTTCTCTGGAGTTGCTTTGCAGAGGTTGTTCAGGTGACATAAGAAGTGCAATAAACAGCCTTCAGTTTTCCTCCATGAAAGGTAAAAAACTATGGGTTTGTTAAGTGAAGTGATATTTTGACCATTTCTGCTGAAAACATGTTCTGTTCACAGTTGCAGCACAGTTGGGTGAGTTGCAAAAACGTTCTTGACACACTTCTGTGGAGCAGGAATAAACACAGGGTGTGTGGGGGCATGAGTGGGGCTCAGCTGTTGCAGGCTGGGGTTAAACCATTATTTGTGGGCATGTAGTGACATAATTTAATGAAATACTCTCATTCCTTCCTGCTATCTTTGCTATTTGTGTTTGCAGTTCGAAGTTTTTACCATGCAACCTTAGTTTGAAAGGGATACTTTCATTGCTTGGTTTTTGTCTTTCTTAAACTGCTTATTTTATGAGCATATTACAAGTCAGTAATTGTTAAAAAACTGGGGTGTGTGAGTTGCATTTTTAAAAGCAGTACTCTGGCATGTGTTGTTCATTCTCAGGACTGTGAAGTGGTGACATCATTTACATTCAACTTAGACCTAAGGAAACAGACTCATCAATTGTCTTCTGCTATAAGTGGTAGAGCTAGCAATTGTATTGTTGCTGTCACACAGTTTTTCCCTCCCATTTGCTTTGCAAATAGAAAATGTGCTTATGGAATACAAGATTAAAGGTAGTATCAAGTCTATTTTTTAAGAGGGAGTGTTGTACTTTGAGTCTCAGAATATACTGAAATTAGCTGGGCAGTTAATTAAATTACACAAGGCAGAGAGTAAAGTTTATACATTTAAACTGGAGATGTTGAAGGTCAGTTATTCTGATGATGTCTCCAGGTATACCAAGCTTAGATTGTTCTATATTAATCAGAAAAATAGAGGCTTGCTCTCAGTGTGGTGATTATGCCATTAGTATGAATAAATAGTAGATTGGTGATCTCTGAGAAAAGCGTGCAATATCTAACTGCTGGACACATCCTCCAGAAAATCTAAATAATCTTAAAATAGTTTGTGTAATTTTTAGTAAGTTACCTTGGAAATGTAAAACTGTCAGAGTCAGAACTTGGAAGAAAACAAAGACGTATGACTTTAGAGCTTCTTGTTTGTGTACTACTAGGATCATGTACTGAAGTCACACCACACTGAACGTCCTCCCCTACATTTTCTCTCACATTGAGAAGGTGTTTGAACAGAACATCTTTAATTGTGCAGGTATTTCAGTGTGATGAATGATTGGCAGCCAATGATACTGTGCAAGTTTGGGAGACACCCCATCTCCTTGTTGGTCTCCTGAGCATGCAGCATTGGTTTTTAAGTATGTAAGGTATATTTCTTCATGTGTGTATCTATGTAGGCACAACTGGTACATTCTATCTGTAACACTATTAATGGGTAAAATAGATCCATGGTAATTGTGGGAGAAAAGAAAAATAAATACCTAAAGGATGATTTATTTTAGCTCAATAAGTAACATTCAAATGCCACAAAATCAAATTATGGGTGAAAATGTTCAAGTTCATGAATAAGGGTTTTATTTCCTGAAGCTCAAAACTTTTTGGAAGATAGTAGGCAGTTGGAAGAATCACCTAAATGAGAGGTTTTCTTTTCGACTTTATATTTCAGGGAGCTTATTGTACAGATAATGCCAGTAGAAGACAAATGGCTAAGTAAACAGGATGTAACTGAAATATAATTTACATATATTTGTACTTGTGCTTTATAACCGTGAAATCTAAATACGGTCGAGTGGGGAATGCATCAAAACTAGAAGGGATAGGCCTGAATGTTTTTTTCAAGGACAGCTGTTTATTGTTCAAAAAAGTACTTGGTACCTCAGCTGTGGCTTAAGGGACAGAAGTGGAGTGAAGGTAATGAATGATGCTAATTTAGGTGACTGGGTTGTGTTCCTAATAAATGAATTTTCTCATAGTGCTCCCATTTATACAGCCTGTTCTGTTCCTTTTGTTATTGCTTTTTGTTCACATAGAACATCAGCAGTAGCAACCTAATAGAAAACTTATGCAGAATCATGTACTCTGTCTTGATTTATTTTTGATTTTATTGATAGACTGCTCATTGGAGAAAGAATTTTGGTCAAAGAAGAAAAAGAGCTCCACAATAAAATGTGAGGAAGCAGGAGTATCCAAAGTAAGAAAGAAAAGTAAATGGGATGCCTCAGAAGACCAGGAAATACAAGCTATTGGTGGCAAAGATGCATCTATCTTTCTTTTCCATGCTCTGGGGAAAATTATTTATTGCAAAAGTAAGAAAACTTTGACTTATTCTCCCTTTCAGTGGGCAAAGCATGTCAGCTCTAATAGCTGGAGTTGCTAAAGTGAGGCTTCAGATGGCCTCTGTCTGGGACTTTTGGTCAGTAACAACAGTATAAAGTCAGCTAAATCTGGGTCCCTAATGCCACTGGCTGTGTACATTTTGGTAGTAATTCACAATTCTTGCTCCAAAACTAACTGAGGAGAAGTAGTGAGGTGAAGGAATACAAAATTAATTTGATTAGATTTGTTATATGAAGCTTAATGCAACTAATTGGGTGTTGATGACTGTGTAGTATTGACTATAATAATTAAGTATCTGTGCCTGTCCCAGAGCTTTCTGGGAATGGAAAATGCCATAATGTCGCTGCTGGTGGAGCTGACAGTTGCTAACAACATTTTTGGACATAAAGACTAAAGCCTGTGCAATTCTTTTCAGGAGAAGCAGTGTCAGAAGCAGAGTGCCCTCAGCTGCCTGCTCACCTGTCCAAACACCACCGGGACACCTTGCTCATTCAGCCTGAGGTACTCCTGCAGTGGCTGCACAAGTTCAGCTGGGTCCTGAGTGATTGGTGCAAAGTCTCAATCACATTGTTTTGTTACTGATCTCTGTTGGTGTCATTCAGCCTGAGTTACAGAATCACTCATCCTGGGGCAAACCAGCTCCTTTTTGTGTCTGGGCATCACTGCACAGACCTTATGTTCCAGCTCCCTGACCTAGATGTATCACAGCTTTTTATACACAGGATCCTTTTGCTTATCCACTTGTAAAATGTGAACTTTTCTTCTCCCTAACAGGATATTGTGGAAAAATCACATATGTCTGGAAGCATGTTCAATCTATACCTTCACCAGAACTATGTGGACTTTTTTTCTGATATAGATGATGTAGTGAGAGCCAGTGAATATTTGAGCACTGCTGATGTCCTTTGTAGTAACTGGAGTGTAAGTGTCATCTTTTTATGGGCACACACTTTGTTTTTAGGTACTTTGACACTGAGCCTCTCAACTTTTGCTGCATTTTTGAAAGCTTGCTGCGAACTTAGGCTGTGAGTGACATTAATTGTTAGTGAATGCTTAAGTGCATCAGCTGCAGAAGAGATGCTGAGCTTCTGTCAGCATTTCATTATAGTGGGTTGTAGTGTTTGTAGGATACTCTACAAATTATTTTTTAGTAGAATAAGTTCATGCTAAGAAGGAATCAAGCCATTTCTTTTTTGCTCAGCTGCTTTGAGTAAAAATTTTGCAGTAGCCTAAACTTTTAGATGCTGTGCATGTTGTGCCACTGCAGTTACTGAGTGTGTTTCAGTGCAAATGAGCTGCCTGGAGCTAATTTCTCTTTTAGACACGGCCTGTGATGGAGAACTACAGTGCCTCTGTGGCTACCCGAGGGGTGATCCACTCCAACACATCCAGAGCCTTCGCCCACCAGCAGGGTGGGATGGGCTTCCGACCTCTACATAAACCCCAGTGGTTTTTGATCAATAAAAAGGTAAATCCTTGATTTTATGTTTTCTTAATTTTTTTCCCCTAAGGTGTGACTATTGAGTAGTATAGATGAAATTTGATCGCAGTGCTAAACTTGTCAAATATCCTATTTTGATTTCATCTGCTTCTGAAAAGGCCTTGCTAGAAGAGCAGTTTGCATCATTCCTTTAATGTAGAAATAAATTGGAGGCCTCTGACAAAGTCTGATTCCTATGTCCCAGCTGGCATGCTCCTTGAAGAGTCTTAATCCTCAATTAATAGAGAGAAAATTGGTGTTGAATATTGTTAAGTATTTTTAGAATTCAGTTTGGTTTTCTGCAGTTTGAAGCATATTGAGCTGTTGTACGAGTGTAGGAAATCTCTGCTGTTATCGTTTATGTGTTTACTAGGAATAGCTAGTTCAGGAGATACAGCAAGTCTTGGCATTTTTTTACATTTGAACTAATATGTTGACAAAAAGCATGGGCCTGGATGGGCTGGGAATTCTGTAATCAAGGAATAAATATTTATTTTTTAAACTGTAATGCCCAGTAAAAGGTGAAGTTGAAAGATGTTTATGATTGATATATGTTAATTGCTTATCTTTTCTTTATCTGGTCTCATTTTTCAGTAGCTCCTGTAGCAGGCAGGAAGAAACTCTGTGTGTTATGGTACAGAAAATGTATATTCATAATGGTTTACCAGGTTTTTTACTTGTGTTTCCCCTTCCAACTCTTACAGTACCAGGAAAACTGCCTTGCTGCAAAATCTCTGTTTTCAAGCTTCTGTTTACCACCTGAGTGCCTTCAGACAGAGCTGCTGCCTTATCTTGCTATGTTAGCAAACCCAATGAGAAACCAAGGTAAGATGAGTGCAGCTCTTGATCTTGGACTCTTTTTGCAATTGAAACACACTGACAAATGTCATAAGCCAAAAGGTCAATGCTGTTTGTGCTTTTGCCTCTGTATAAAAAATTCTCCTAGTAAATGTTAAGTAGGTGATGCCCAAAGATGATCCCAGTACCACAGCCAAAATTAGAGCTGCCCTGGTAGGTTGGTTAAACTTCAGTGATTAAGTTGTTCTCTAGGTTTAAGGCTTTTATTGTATTTGCTGGAGGATTTGATGAGAAGAGGTTTGGAAACCCAGCAGGCAATATTGACTAGATCTTCATTGCTCACTGACCTTTCCAGTAACATCAACAGACTTACAACACCTCAAAAAGCCTTTCACAGATAAAAGAGGCAAAATTCAAGTTTGCAGTGCATTTAAAAAAAAAAGTTAAATCTGAGATAATCCATTAACAAACAGTTCATGCAGAAAAATTTCCTTTGTGTGGTACATAATGCAAAAATTAGTATTTAGACAGCTGAGTCACTTATGCTGTTGTTAGCAGTTTCTAACAAAAACCACCATGTCTTAACTAAGGCCTTGACATCAGGATGAGTGAATTTTGTAAGCTGTGGAATAACAGCTCTTCACGAGAAATACAAAGGGGTTGAATGTCAGGGATTTAGGATTTTGTGTGTAGGCCATCTCTTAATATGTTGTGATAAACTGTAACAGTTTGGGGAAAAAACGGTACATGGACAGTGTTTTGGTATCTAAAGTATTTCAAATATATACAAGAATACTCAACTAAGGTCATTGTTTATTTTCCAGTATATCCAACTGTCTATTCATTATGATCTACCTAATATGCTACTGGTGGTTCTTTCTTCTTAGCCCAGATTGCTTTTATCCAGGACGTGGGGAGGCTGCCACTGAAAAGACATTTTGGGAGGTAAGACAAACCTCTCTCTGTAGTTAAAAGAAGTGAGACCGTGTCATACATGAAGGGGAAGAATGCTTTCATTATATAAGTCTGTGATGTGACATTCAAAGACAAAGTATTTTTAGAAGTTTATTTAATGAGTTATGTAATCTAAAATTAGATAGCTGCACTGGTTTCATTTTGCAGAAGTTTTGCCTATAAGGCTGCTTAGAGCAAACAATTGTTCAGAAAATGTGGTTTTTAGTCGGGCTATAGCTACTGAATGCTGAAAACTCTGGGCTTCCCCTGTGAGACTGCAGTGCCCTCCTCTCAGGCTGTGTGTGCCAGGGTGACATGGCATGAGGAGCTCTGCTGTGACTCTTGTGAGCCCTCTGAGTGAGAAACTTCATTTACCCCAGCAGAGCCTCAGTTACACTTCTATAGCTGGGATACCTCTGGAATTTAAGAAGTGTTTTAATTGGTCTGTTTCTAGCAAAGAATCGAGTTCACAGCTGCAATGAGACAAACTGTCATCTAACCAGGACATAGTCTGTTGAGGCATCTGACAGAGCATCTCCTACTTGTCCCTGGTGTTGCTGCTGAGTTTAACTGTGAATTTCCAGGCTGTATTCCCAAGAACCACCCTGTTCCCCAACTGTTGCATTAAAAGCTATCTTGGTTGCTAGTCAGGGAGGAAGGAGAGTGTTCCTAAGGAGTGTATTTCTTTGTGAACCTCCTGGCCTGCACCACAAGCTTCTCAAATTAATTGTTACTTCTTCGTCCCTTCTAAGTTTCCCTGCAGCATACCTGTGGATACTGACATTTTGTATCTGCATTAATAAGTTTGATCTGAGGGGTGATGTCCTGCTGAAAACACTGTCATCCTTTTCCATCTGTTCAGTGTGCAGGAGCCCCAGTATGGAGAAATGTAGGAATTTTCTTCCCTCAGGAGTCCTGACAGAGTCCTGACAGCTGTGTTATTGAGCAGTCCCTGAGGTGGAGGGAGAGGGAGTTGAGGCTGTGTTTGAGCAGTGTCTGGGAGCAGCCATGGTCACGCCGTGCTGCACTGGTGCTTTGCAGGCTGCATCTGGAAGCTCTGGGTGACAAGGACCCCGGGGTGCCAGAGCTGTTCTGTCCCGACGGGGACGGTGCCGACGGCGACCCCGAGGGGCTGCCCTCCAGCCAGTCCAGTGGGAGTGACCTGCCCAGCAGCCAGCCCCAGCCCATCACAGCTCAGGCCATCCTGGAGGAAGAGGAATTAAGAATTGAGGAATACGACAGTGACTGAGAGACCAGGACAGAGCCGCTGCCATGCCCACGTGGATTCAGGTGCTGAAGAGCGTGCTCTGCCTAGCAGTGCTGCCCAGCCACAGGGACTGGGAGCCCAGTCCAGACCTGCTGTGAGCATCAAGACAGCTCCCGGTGCCTTCCTCGCTCTGCAGGGCCAGCCTGAGCTGACTATCAAGGCACAAGCTATTTCCTGCCTCTCCTGAGCCATGACACCACCTTAGGGTGGTGGCCACAGAGAAATAAATGACTGAAATCAGTTTGAGATTACAGCTTAGCAGTGTCAGTCTTAAGTTATTTTTATTTTTACACGTTTTAATATACTTTGCAATTGTGCAGTGTGTTTCCTGAGTACACATTCCATAAGTTGTCAGCATTTGAAGGGTTTATTCAAATTCACACTTTCAAAAGAACTGCTGTTTGGAAGTTTGAAATGTACATCTTGAAAGAACAGGCTGAAATGTACATCTGAAAAGTCTGATGTCTCAGACTGATGACATAAATAAAACTTCTACTGGAACATTAATACTGTTTTGTACTCTGCCTTACAGAAGACGTAAATAAGATCTTCATGTCTTTATAAGTGGAACTACTGTTGTACCACAGATTATTTTGTATTTCTCTTGGAAAGATGTTTTCATAACTTCTAGAGGAGAAGCAGCAATTAAGCAGAAGTTGTACTTTGTAGGAAGTTAAATGTGTAATGTGGAGTTTTTCTCCTTGAATTGCAGTTGTGCTGCGGGAAACACTGATGCTGTGTTTGGTAACTGACACATGATTGAGTGCTGTGGTTAGTAATACCACAGCAGAGAGGAAAAAAAAAAACCCAAATACAGCTTTGTGTGATGCACATTTGCATTTCTGTATTGCTTACAGCCAGTTTAGCAAGAGAAAACACTGACCTTGGATTAATGCTATTAAAGAGTCTAGATCTGTCCCCTTGCAAGGGACAGGTGTCGTCTTTTCATCTACAGCTATTGCTTAATTTTGAAGGGGGAAATCTCTCCCCAAAGTCTAAAATTCTGTTACAGCTACACTCATTACAGCAAATCAAAATTTGCTGTAATCAAAAATCAGTCTTTGCCTGTTTTTGACCATTAACCCTTTTCCTCCTCTCCAGGGTGCTTTGGATGGGCTGCTTTGGATGGGTTGTGCATCCAGCACAAGTAACAATGAGGAACAGAATACTGATTTTTATCTTGCAAGGACACCCCCACCCTCCTTTGCGGCATCTTTTCAGCTTTCTTTACAGTAGCACCAGGTAACTGCAGCTGCTGTGTTGGCCTTTGCCTTGTTAGGGCAGAATTCAATACTCACCTGGCCAATTCCACCTGGGACTGTGAGCTACAGTGTGGAGAGCTGTTGTGCAAAACCTCCGTCACAAGAAAACACCACCTGGGCACACACATTATTAACCCCCATTGTTCTGTTTGAAGCCTGGATGTTTTACAGGGCTCCCATTAGAGCCAGTGCCCAATTAACAACACCTCAGGTGAGGCCGAGTCAGGGCTGGCAGCACAGGCAGTTGCAAGAACGAGTGTCACCACAGCCCTCCCTGCCATTTGCCTCCCTTAGCACTGTCCCAGTTACAAGGTGGAGAAAGAAAACAACTGGGCTTCAGATAGGGCTAAAAAGGACCTGGGGGAGCTCGTCAACAGTGACTGGACATGAACCAGCAATGTGCCCAGGTGGCCAGGAAGGCCACTGGCAGTTGGCCTGGATCAGGAATGGTGTGGCCAGCAGGACCAGGGCAGGGATTCTTCCCCTGTACTCAGCACTGGTGAGGCCCCACCTCAAATGCTGTGTCCAGTTCTGGGCCCTCAGTTTAGGATGGACACTGGAGCGTGTCCAGAGAACGGCAACAAGCCTGGTAAAAGGGGTCTGGAACACAAACCCTGTGAGGAACGACTGAGGGAGCTGGGCGGTGTTCAGCCTGGAGAGGAGCAGGCTCAGGGGAGATCTCATCACTCTCTACAACTCCCTGACAGGTGGCTGTAGCCAGGTGGGGGTCGGGCTCTGCTCACAGGCAATCACTGGCAGAACAAGAGGACACAGCCTCAAACTGCACCAGGGGAAGTTCTGGTCGGACATCAGGAGAAAACTCTTCACTGAAAGAGTGACTGGGCACTGGAATGGGCTGCCCAGGGAGGTGCTGGAGTCACCATTCCTGGAGGGGTTTAAAAAAAGGACTGGATGTGGCACTCAGTGCCATGGTCTGGTTAATGAAGAGTTGTTAGGTCATAGCTTGGATTTGATGATCTCAAAGGTCTTTCCCAATCTGGCTGATTCTGTGATTTAGAAGCATCCCCAGAAGGAAGGGTGTATGTGCTTTCTGGGTGTGGCCAGACAGCTGAAACAGCTCTGGGTGCCTTTGGGGAGCCCCGTGGCTCAGGCTGGAACTACCCAGCCCTGTCTCGGTGTGTCGTTGTGACTGGGGGTGGGCTCAGTTCTGGCAGTCCCCACCAGGCTCTCCCTCACAGGGGACCTCGGCCAAGAGATGCAGACACAGATGCAGGTGGCTGAGAGCAGCATGGAAACACAGATGTTAAACACAAGAAGGAGTATTTTCCTTCTTCCCCTGATGCCTGTTAGGGCCAATGTCCTGTTGTGATGTCACCTGCTAGTGGAGGGTGACAAACCAAGTATCTGACTGTGACATTGCTGGGGCATGTCTTGTGATGTCACATCCCTCACTGACTGTATCTGGGCCCTGGCACGGCCAGCATGGCTCGAGCCTGGACTGCTGCCCAGCGAGGCTGAGGGCTGGAGAGTGGAGCCAGGTGTCTCCTGGAGCTGTGTCGTGGCTTGGGGGCTGCCACTGGGAATTCCCTGCTCGTCCTGGAGCATCGGTCCATGCCCTGAGCCCTGCCTGGTCTGGGCAGGTGGCACTGTGGTGCTTGCAGCACTGGAGGTGAGCTCTGCAGGGAAGCATTCCTCACCGGGTCTCTGTGGGGCAGGCAGCCAGGCTGGGGGAGCAGGAAGGGTGTCCTCGAGGGGCCTGGGCATTTCCTCCTCCCCTCCATGCCCCAGGGCAGCCAGTGGCCACGGCCCCTCTCCATTCTGCAGCTCGTGACATGCTTTGGAAGCGCTAAAGAATCACAGAACCCTCAAGGCTGGAAGAGACCTTCGAGATCCCCAAGCCCAGCCGTGGGCCCAGCAGCACCTCCGGTGCCCAGCAATGGGGAGCACCCTGTCCTTTTATTACCCCGCGCCGCTGCCGAGCGTGAGCAAGGCCACTCAGACCGAGTGGAACTGCCCCGTGTGCCACAGCGTGCAAAGCGACACCACCGCGGTGCCCTGCGGCCACCAGTTCTGCCTGGGCTGCCTGCTGCGCCACACGGCCGCCAGCCCAACGTGCCCGCTGTGCAGCAGCCCCGTGGTCAGCGCCCGCTTCTCCGTGCTGGGACGGAACGATTTCCTGCAGTGCATCCTGAGCCCGCCCGGAGAGCCGCTGGAGCCTGGCGGCTGGGCACGGAGGGCTCTGTTCCGCCTGGTCTACACCCGGCCCGCGGTCCCGCAGGCAGCGCTGGGCCCGGCTGAGCCGCCGAGCGCGGGCCCGGATGCCCAGGATGAGTTCCCGGCCGACCTGTGGGCAGAGCTGCTGCACGGACACGAGCAGCTGCTGGACCCCGTGCGGCCCTGGCTGCGGCAGAGCCTGGACGCGATCTACGGCCCGCAGTGGTGGGAGGCGCGGCAGGTGGAGAGCATCGCGCTGTCCACGCTGTGCATCTGCGGCCCGGACAGCGTCGGGCTGACCCACATGCTGCGGAGATACCTGGGGCACTACACGGCGCCGCTGATCCACGGCCTGATCCACGTCACCATGCACCGCTGCAGGGATGCCTGGCTGCGGCAGCGCTCCCAGCCTGCCCTCGAGCAGGAGGAAGAGGAGGAGGAGGAGGAGAGCCCTGCTGCCAGCGCCGGGACCTCCTCGCCGGGCGGGACCGCCGGCCTGGGGGATCAGCCCAGCGTCCCCGAACTCGCCCGCCCCGGGGGTCCCGGCCGGCTCCCGGCCGCGCCCGCTCTCTCAGGGCATGACCAGCCCCAGCCCTGGGCCAGGCAGGACCAACCCCGGGCCCTGCCGGAGCAGCATCGGCCCTGGGCCACGCAGGACCAGCCCCGGGCCAGGCCATACCAGCCCCGGGCCGTGCCGGAGCAGGACGCGGCAGCTCCAGGTCCCTCCGCGCCCCGCCGGGGCAGGCACCGCCGGCTCCGGCTCCGGCCCACCCGGCGCTCGCAGAGGAGGAGGGCACACAGCTCCCGGCGCCCTCTGAAGGTCAGAAGGAGGAAGCCAAGGAGGAAATAAAAGGCTATTCCCGTGGCACAGACTCCCTCCCCCTTTTCCTGGCATCCTTTCCCTCGTGCCCACCGTTGGCCGGGCTCCTGCAGCCCCGGCAGATCCTGCGTGAAGCCGTGGGGAAGTGACTCCGAAGTGCTCGTGCGGAGAAAGTTTCCCATGTCGTGTTTTGCCAGCTGAATTTCCCACCCCCCTCCAGAACCCTTCAGTCAACCCACTGTTGACATCTCTCAATTTCTTTGATGGGAAATCATCAGTCCTTTCCCAGCAGGAACCTGGGAATTGTCCCGGAGCCCCTGGAAGGGCAGGAAAACTCCAAGGGCCAAAGATGATGTCGGCAGCTCGCTCCCACAGTGAGGCAGCCTCTGCTCAGGTGTGGGGTTTATGGGTGCCCTAGGCAGGCAGCTCTCACATGGTGGCATGTGGACTGAGAGGGGACAAAGGGAGGCACAGGCTGGCAGCGGCAGAACGCTGAGGGCCCTGGTGGGGTTTTGGCCGAGACGGCTCAGGAAGGAGCAGCTGCAGAAGGAGAGGGAGGTGCTGGGAAGTTCGGCTCTGTCCCTCAGCCCCACCAGTCCTCCGGGGATGGCAGCCCCAGGGAGCCCCTCGTCCCCTGTGTGCCAGCGCTAAAAACAGAAGTGTCACAATGCCACCGGCGAATTGCCGTGTCCTGCGGGTACCGCCGGCCCGTGCCCGCCCTACAGCCCCTCACAGCCACGACGGCCTCCCTCACTCGCGTCCCGCAGCCCCGAGGAGCCGGCGGGACCCTGC
>VZTR01000974.1:83075-104370 GCA_013400775.1 Chaetops frenatus | reverse complement strand
AAAAAAAAGGTGGAATTAGTGGTCTAAGTGAAGTATGCTTGTTTAAAAAGATCATTCCTCTCTGGAGACCAACACTGCCCCCCTTCTCACACTGCTGTAGCATTTACCTGGCTTGCTGGAAAGTAGAGTGTGTTACATGCAACTGCTGACATGATCAGACAACACTAAATGTCCCCAATTACTTCATTATTTATGAAATGTTTGCTGGGTGCAGTCAGTGGCTTCATGATGAAAAAGCTGCAACAATGAGGCTCTGTCAGATTTTTGGCAGAGACATATCCAAACACATAAAAACAAGTTAAAACACTATCTTTATGCATAATTCTTTCTTGGCATGTGTCCTCAGTTACCATAATTTGAAGTGAGAAAACACTTCTACTTTTTCTCACTCTGAAATAATGTGGCCAAAAGTGTATCTAATTCCCCTCCTCCCCGAGGAGAGAAAACAGCCTTGTCAAGGGCTGGGTTGTATATGCGCTTGAGATACCAAAGTTTCTGTTTGCCACACAGCTGCACCAACTCCAGCAGACCTGCCTGCTGCCAGACGCCTGGAGCCACAAACCCACAGCTGTCCACAAGTGTCAACGGCGACTGGCCAGGGCTCAACTTCTCTACCAGACTCAGCCTCAGCTCTGCTCTGGCTGCTGATCCCCCCTCTTACAGGAAATCCTGTAAAGCACGTGCAGAATGGCGAGCAACACATGTGCCAAGAAAGAGATGAAATCTGTGTGGACAGGGGGGAGCAAAGTGCAGAGCCATGAACGCTTTGCAAAACTGTGCTTTGAAGCTGATTTACAGCTGGAAAGCCCTCTTGGTGCAAATAGTTCATAAATCATATGACCTAAGTACTTGCCCACAGGGCCACAATAACATTTATGTAGCATAAATTAACGTATTTCAACCGCTAATTCAATCTGGCTAGCTAATTCCTTTGGTTTTGGCAGAATGTGACCTCTGCAACAAAGTACTGTACTTGTGGTGATGACTCACAGTTGTGGCTGTCTTGCATCTGAGAGTCACACACATCCTGACAAAGAAAGAGTGCTATTTGTCAAGCAGCCATAAAAATATACCTCCAGAATATGTTTGGATCACTGCTAATTGAAATTTCCTTTTTATAGGAGTCTGATCAAAACCAGCTGTGGTTTTGGAGTCAAGCAGGAACAGATTTATAAATTACATTAGAAACCTCACAAATTCAGCCACAAGCGGATGAGTGAATGCCTATAACTGGCTGGAGAGACATATGTGACACACAATTACTTGAGACTTCCCCAAAGGAAAATTCTACACTGCATGTGGATTATTTTTGCATTTCTCTTTTCTGATTTCTTCTTCAGTGAAAGGCTATATCTAAGTAGTGCCCCAAATTCAGAGGGACTTCATTAGTGCTTTTAATGATGCCACAGCTAAAGAACACAAAGGTGAGGCACATTATTTCCACAAAGGAAACTACATTATTTTCTGTGCCTCTTTCCAACAAGTAGGATTAGTAACATGCCTGTCTATAGAAAGTCAGCTGTAACTGGACAAATAGAAATGTTGGAGGGAAAAAGCAAGTGGGTACCAGTATCCTGATCTGTAATTTCCTCAACTATTATAAGACCACCTGATACTAGACTGCTAATTCTGTTCAGATAGTGAAGTCCTACGGAACTTCTAATACAAAATCCGTTCTCTTCTACCTCTCTCTGGTCAGCTGACTGTTTTCCACTCTTTCAGATCCAATTGTGTCTACAGCAACTGGTCATGGAGGTCCACATGTTCACAAACTTCATGGCCGATGGCTTGTTGTTTTGCACTAAACAGTTAGCTTACCTCTATATTGCACGAGGTGGTCCCTCTCTCCCCTCCCCTCCCCTAGGTCAGCCTCCATGGGTGGTAGTTCCCCTCCCCCTTCTCCTAGGGCTTGAAACCTTTCGCGGGCGGCCCAGCCGCCCTCTTTTTCTCCTCCTCTTTCTCCTGTTCCTCGTCTCCTGGAATTGGGTTCTGCAATAAAACCGTGGGACCGTGCCACGAGGAGAGAAAGGGCGTCTCTGTCTTTTACCCTGGTTCATTGAAAAGGTAACCTCCCTCCCGGGGTCGAGAGCTAGCCAGGGCTGAACCCTGGGAGCGAGAGAACCTTTTCAATGGCTGATTGGAAAAATTCCAGATCTATCAAGCCATAGCAAGCTGTCTGTAATCATCTTATTACTGTGAATACCTGAGGTCCTCTGTCTGCAGTCTTCCCCTAAGAAACCAAATCCAGTTCCAGATTTTTCTCATGACATTCAAGATCATCATAACCCAAATCCAAATCTGTCCAAAAAGAGTGGGGCACAAGAGGCCAGTTTAGAAGCTTCATTACCAATGTGCTGTCTGTGATCTTTGTGAACAAAAAACTACATTACATACATTGTAAGACCATCAGAAAGGTAGTGGTTCCAATGACTTATGAAAATGTCAAAAAGAAAATAAGCTTGTGAGAAAAATAAGCAAATGAAAAATTTCAATCACCAGTTTGTGGATAATTTACATTTCGTAGCTTGTCCCTTTCAGAAGATCAGTCAGTGGCACCTAGACTAACTTTTAACAATATATTTCAAGGCTAAGCAAAGGCACAGCATTTGTTGGCTCCAGGAAAAAGAAGGTTTTATCAGGAAAGAGCCTAAAAGAGTCCTTGACTTGCAGCTAGAACAAGGCTGGCAGGTGAGGTGTGCAGCCAATAACTGTTTTTCTGAATAGACAAACTAATTTAGTTCAGGAAAATTAAACACTCTTTTGGTTAACTAATATTTTCCTCAGGTGAGAAACAGAACAGGACATACATTTTGGGGTTTCCTTTTTGAGTTCTACTTCTAATGTTGTAATGAAAATCATAAAATTTTATTCCACAAAAATTAGACTAGACTTGTCCTAATGTGCTTGTGTGTTGGCCTATCTGAATCAGAAGAGTTGAAAGAAATGCTCAGTTGAAAGACATAGACCCAGGTTAGAAGTGTTGAAGAAGAAAATAGGTAGTTTGCAGCATGGGTTAGTTGTTAGTCCAACAGTGTGTGGTGGCAGGGATCTGTTCCTCATGAAATTTTACTCCAAGGCTGATAGCACCTGAGTAAGAGTTTCTGGAGAAGGCTTAACACTATCTTTTGGGTGTTTATCTCATGGCTCTCTGCAGAGACCCAGAGAGCAGTAAGCCAGGGCATAATCCACTTCTCCACAAAAGAGTAATACCTGTCTTATGAGTTACGGTCTTGCTCCTTGCTCCTCTACAGTTTATGTTGTACCTGGTAAAAATATCTTTTAAGAGAAAACTCACCATTATAGACAGCAATTTCACACAGACTGGCTCTTTACTGCAGGGCTTACCCTTGCGAAAGTAAAAAATAAACAATAAACTAGATAGATAAAAACCAAATTAATTTCTCTAAATTAATTTTACCTCAGAGAATTACAAACACACCCACTTAAGTATGAACACAAGTTTCAAAAAAAGAAACTAACCAAATTATTTCTTCCTCATCCTCAAAAAGAAATGGAAGTGAAGAAAATATTACTCTGTAACTGTTGTTATCATAGTAATACAGAGTATTACCAGGAGACTATATATTTTGTCACTGTGATTGAAGAAAAATTGTTGTGTATTGTATTCCCTTTCACAGGAAAATAGACATTTTATGACCATTGCGTGTTTTTACTCACTTGGGGTAAATCTGTAAATGTATGTAGAAGACTCTGGACTGAAAAATCACTCTGGTAAATACTGTGAAAAACCCTAAAACAAAATGTTGGAGATTTCAACCCCTTATATTTCCTAATGATATACAAATGCAGTTTTGTGTTTTAGAGTGTTTCTTGTTATGATGATAAACAAAATGTTTCCAGTTTGATCAGGCTACTGTAATTACTTAGACAATCAAAGCTTTGTGGCTTCTAGATATGTTTGCTACAATGTGTTTGCATGAGGAAATGTCCCTGGAGAGATTTGGGAGCCATTATTTAAACAAAATTACTTTCCTCAATAGTTATCCTTACTGCATTATGCCAGGATTCAAAAAACAGTCTCAATAACTTATTTGTTTCTGGATGCATCTCTGCACACAGAGTGAGTTTCATTTTTTGTGAATGGCTCAGATTATTTCACTGACACCAGCAGGAGTAGTACTACACTACTCCAAAAAAGGCTTGTAGTACACTACTCCAAAAGGGTTGCTTTTACCCCTGATTCTTCACTCGAGGTCTGCCACCTAGTTACACTTACTCATTCTAAAGCCAATGCTACAATGATATGGTGTGGCCTGGCTTCATCTGCTGGAAATTATGACTTCTGCCATTTCCAACATCCAATCAAACAGCACACAAGCTCAAAGGCTTTGAAAGTCATCTGTTTCTCATACAATTTCTTGAAAACAAAGAGCGACAAAAGTAGTTGGTGGTTTCTTTCCAGAACTTCTAATCCTTTCCCATAAAAAACTCCATATCTATGGATTTTTTTATTAGATTCATTATCCTCATTAGCTCTTTCTTTAGGGCATACTAGGCATAACTTTTTGATTGTGGAAGAAGACATTTTTAGAAGGAAACAAAGAAATAATCAAATTGTAGGTGTAATAGTCAACATTATTATTGAAGCTACTGATTTCATAGTATCCATAATTAGCTCCATGTAAATATTGTATGCAGGAAGAACAGTGTAGTTCTAGTTTCAAAATAAGCATATCCTCAGGCAGGAGGATGAACGTTGAATTTTCAGGGTTACAGTGGCTATACATTTCCATCAACAGACAGAGCAACTAATGAGAGAAGCAGTCACTATGACAGATTAAAAGAAGAAACATTGCACCCCTTAAAGATAGAGAATTAAAGCATGTGATAAGAGGGTCTCAATTATTAAAAGCTAATTTTACATTATACCATTAAGAAATGTGCAAAATAAGTTGGGTTTTGAGGCTTTAACAATCTTTACACATCAATTTAATGGGATGTCAGGCTTGAAAGGGAAAAGTGTCAGACTGATTTGATAAGATGTCAGAAGTACATTTATTGAGAAATGTATAAAGAATTATTTTATTTTATGCTGGGAGGGAATAAGTAGAAGCAAGGAAGAACAAACTTATGTCAGCAGTATAAATTACACTGATTTTATGCTGTAATTCAATGATTCTGTGTTCATATAAAACATATAGATGTTGAATGGGAGGATTTTATGTACTTAATGTACTTATTTGCCATCTTTTTTGATCTAACAAGAGCTTTTGTGATTTCATAATCCTAACATGCCAACCTCTGAGGTAAAAACATGAAGGAAAACTCAAAATGCTGTCCTCGAAGTTCCAGTGAAGCAACTGGAAGAAAATCTATTATAAAGGGTCACAACTTCTTACATCCTACATTGCACCTATTTAATGCAGAGGGATAGGTTCTCATTTAGGAAATAACAGATCTTTCACCTCACAAAGAAAATTGACTACAACCTTGAGGACAGGAACAGTTGAACCAGAGAATAAAAATCAAAAACTTTGCCTGGATCAGAGTGAAGGCTGGAGATTCACTGCTTTTTAAGTGTTTCCAGCAGAACGTTAAATTAAACAACCCAAAATGCCCAAGGTGGGAAATCAAAGGTAAGATTCTGAAGTGTTTGCCGCCCAGAACTACTTCCAGACCTGGTGGACCAAAGCAAGACTTATGAGGTTGACTTCCAGAGTTTGGCCTCTCATCTTGCTCTTTGGCCAGAGGGATGACTGTCAGAAAATAAGTTTTGGATCCCAAAGCTCTCTAAGTAATTTTGTGTTTGTGGGGCAAGACTGAGCCATGTGGCAGTATTCTCACATACTTCTGTGAGGTGTAGCACACACCTTTGTACTTCTGGGGTGCCAGAAGGCATGCTGGACTCATTACTTATCAATCTAAGTAACTTATCATTACTAATCAAGTGATGCTAGAGAGAAATTCCTGCCCTCCTGTCATAGGGAAGTTATGGGCCTTTTTATGCTTATATTTTCCCAGAAGTAGTTTGATAACATCTGGTAGAGGTAGTGGGCAAATGTGCATGAGATTTAGTCATTTGTATCCACTTTAGTAGTTTAACAGATACCTGCTAATGGTACTAAAAGAAAAGACTACCACCTTTTCAATTTTTCTTAACAGCATTTGAAAAACAGCAGAATCAGTGTGACAAAGGCAAAAGACTAATGTCACATTTTAATCCTGTCAGTAAAAAGGCATCTGAAATACTGCCTCTCACTAAAAATACATGTATCTGGGTTTTTTCAATAGCATGGCAATTTTATCTGTCAGTTTCCCTCACCACCTACTTTACTAAAAGCAGATTTAAAGGAGGTCTTCCACGACAAGAAGCCTAGATGGACAAAAAACCTTAACCAAGAAATTACAAGTCAACCATGTCAAACCAACAAGAAGAGCTAGCAGAATGGACACATCAAGTCAGTGTGGATCCAGTAGAATGTCACTGTTAGCACTCTCCTACAGCCTTTCACTCTGCCTGAATGTTCAGAGGACAAAGTAGGAAATTTAGGGAGTGGTTGAAAGGTGGAAAATCGCTGGAGAATCCCACCTGCAAAGAGCAACAATGTTTTTGCTTTGTGCCATGATTTTTGTCCCTTCCTCTTCCCAAACAGGCAGCCTGTCATAATGTTGGAGAAATCCCTGGTATGAATAGCCCTGAAAAATGGACTTTTAGTAATATAAAACCAAATTAATCTGGAAAGGCATAATTGATAGATATTCTCCCTTACAGTAAACTCAAGTAATTAATTGTTTTCATGTTGTTCCGAAAGATGAAGTCTTCATCCTCACGCTACCATATTTTTACAGAAATTGACTCCCACCTCAAAATAAACTAAATTATGTTTAATTTAAATCCCATGTCTTTTCAGCGCTGTCAATTAATTTGTTAATTAACAGAAATCTTCTTAATTTTAACCTTATTAGTGAGTGATGAAAAGTCCCTCAACAATTTTATTGCCACTTAGCAATCTTTACTAAGATCTTAAAATTCTTTTTATGCCACCTCTTTGATGAGTACTGGAAGCATCTACTTTTCAGCCAGAAGAACACATCGCATGCTGGCACTTGTGTCCATAGGAAGGGCTGTTCCTGGCACCACTTACCGAGGTACCCACACTTGGGCTCTGGCCTCTCCACCTCCCTCTGAAGCCAGGTTCGGACACAGGTATCAGACCTTGCAGAAAGGATATCTGCATCTGCATCTCTCTGCTTTCCCAGGGGATCAGTGCAAAGGCCATCACCTGGGACAGTGTTTTCTGCTTCCTGTTTTGCCTAACTTAGAGCAGGGTACACAGAAGCCCAGGATGTCCTCCATGCTGCCAAGCTCTTGGTTCCATGTGTTGTGCTGCAGGAGTTTTCTCTAATCACAAACAATGAATAGTGCAGAAGATGTCAGTGCCTCCTCAAGGTTCTTCTTGTCTTTCTGTTCATTCCATCTAAGAAAGTAAGGGAGGTGCACATCAACTTTTTGAAGATCTGATCATTTTCAGGATAAAAAATCTGAATTAGCAAACATTGACAACACACAGTCAAATAAGAAAGGAAATACGTTTTAAGAAAGAAAATATAATAATAAGCAAAAAAACCTAGATTCTCATGTGTAGTTTGAAAATTATTGTCATAAACCTCTAATTTAAATTATTTACTAAGATACATATATTTGCCTTTGAACCTCTCCACTATCAATAAGGAAGGAAAAGGTTATTCTTCCCATTCTTTCCATTAAAACATCTTCCTTTTGGGTAAAGACTTCTGCAATTTTTGTGACATAATTTATTTCTCATAAATTCCTTTTATCTACTGCATTTCCCAAATCTGTCTGAAGTTCAGACAGCTCTAGACAGATGATGTCACTGGCATGTATTTAAAAAACCCCAGCCTTTGAAATATAATCTATACTTTCTTCATGATTCAGCAAGGAAAGCTCTAAAGAGGAAATAAAATTCCTCTGTGTTCCCATACTTTTAGCTCTCTTTGTGACCAATTCCAAAATTTGCCCGTTTGACTTTGAGCAACAAATAAAATGTAAGCCATATTGGCCAATAAATCTTCATGAAATGTAAACAAAGCACCTACTTTCAAGAAAGGAGGCCTTTATTGGTGATGTCCAGACTTCTGGAAATATTCATATCATATTGGATATTCTTTAGGTTCACTATAGGTCTTTCCTATACTTTCTAACAAAGCATTTTCTTGTTATCATAATGAAAGATCTACCAGTTTAAGGGAGCCTATCCCATATTGTAGCATTTGTTGAAGCATGATGTACAAATTATTAACAATACTTCCCCTTTTATTGACCACAGAAATTACTATCTTAAAAAAATATTTTATTTATCTATATTAATTTGTGATATTACTATGAAAAGATTTTTTCAGGCAGGAGGCAGTTATTTGAAGGTAAAGATAATTGTCTATTAGAACACAGTCCTGCTTCAGATGTGTTGGGGTAAAGCTGTCAGGCACTCTGTGGCAGAGGATTCAACTGTGGCTACTGAGAGAGACTCCAGAGGAAGGACCTTCTGGGCTTCAACAAAGAGACAGTGTAGATTAAGGCCTTTTGTGTTTAAATTACATTATTGTCACAGTAGATGCCTTCACAGTTGTTGTTTCTAAGCACAAAACCCCATGTTTTTTGCCTACATGCACTGTGAAAAAATTGTTCCATGAAATAATAAATGAACCCACAATAGTTTGTAGTTTGCAAACTCTATCATTTTGGTCTCTTCTTCCAGCAAACATCATCAGTCATGCATTCCTACAAAACCATGAGGGAGCTTGGTGGGTTAGGGAAGTAGGGGAGATGCTGCTTTCCTCAGTAAAAGGTGCTCCAATAGCGAATGTGCAATTTATGGCAGAGATAACTACAAAAGCAGTGTGATTTCCTACTGGCTGGCCAAGCCGATTCAAGCCAAGTGACCCTTCAACACCCAGTTGTAAATTTCTTCCTTACACAAGTTCTCTGAAGAAACACTGACCTGCCATGGCCCTCCTTCACCCAGGGATTCCACTCGCTGCCATCGAGGTCGAGCTTCCTGACTGCTCTCGGGGTGTTCAGCTGCATCCCAAGCAGCACACGCCAACTTTGGTGCTCTTCTTCTCCTCTCCAAGCACCAGGGCTCTTCTGGAGTTTCTCCTGTTTACCTTTAGGTTCATAATTGCAATTTATGTGACTATAATAGAGCTTTAGTGGGTTTTCTGACTTACTGAAAGGCAGACTGCATCCCTGAAATGTTTGCAGTCCTTTATTTGTGTAGGGAAGCAAAATTTAAGTAATGGGATGCAGGCACAAATTGAGATGCAGCAAACAAACTTGTTTGTTAAAGCAGAGGTCTCACAGCGGAAATGTCTCTACATCACAGTGCTCTGTCTAGATGAAGCTGTTTTCATATCCTTTGAAGGCCAAACTGCTGAAGTTCAAGAATTTATGGCTTGGCGATAATGTCTGTCTTTTCCTACTGCCTGCAAAAAACCACACCATCATTCTGTATTTCCTAAAATATTAGACTTGAATTCCCAAAATTTTTAAACTAGGCTCATGACACCATCTTTACAGCAACACTTGCAACCTTGCTATTATCCAGTATTTAGAGATGTACGAATTAAGCCTGATAACAATTATTGGAGGAAGCGTTTTTATAACAAGGTAACATTATTGAGAACTGCACTCAAGCCTGAATGGGAGAAGGCATCTCTCATTGTCCCTGCCTTCAGGACACATCCAATTAGCCTTCCCTGAAGTGTGGAATTACAGACAGGCCTCCCCATTCATTTTTGCTTCTTAAAGTACCCAGATATGACACTTATTCCACACTAGATTTTATTGCCATGATAAAAAATCTATTTGGAAAAACCTGAAGTGGAAGTGTGCAAATATTTGATTTATTAGGTTAGAGCTCGTATCATGGGACAAGTTGTGTTGGTTTCACTAACAAAGAGAACTTCCTTTCACCAAGAAGAATAGCTGGAATAATAAAGGCAATTCTCTGAAAGTTTAAATTAAATTGAACCATTTTGTATGGGTTTTATTTCTTTTTCTGATGTTTATTCTTCACAGGAATAATATCCCTCTGGAAAAAAAACCAAATAGGTTTCTCCCAAAAAAAATTACACAGAAGAAAAAAAACCAAAAAAAACCACCACCACCACCACCACCACCACCACCACAACAACAACAACAACAACAACAACAACAAACAACAACTCCAACTCTGACATTTCATTTGTAATTCTGACAAAAATGTCATTAAGACTAAATGCTGCAGCTCAGTACAAAGGGAGTGCTTGTAGAAATTATTTATGTTTACAGGTTTTAAGCATTTCTAACTTGTTTCTTTTGCCATTAAAAACTAAGAAAACAAAGGATACTTCAGTTGTAGTTTTCCTGAATGCAATGTGGGTAATTATAATTAGTGAGCTTTTTACTTTTTATGAGGGTTGTTTAGATGAAATTCAAAGTGTGAAAAAGTTGAACTGTGTCAACATATTCACATATTATTACTGGAATAGGCAGTTTTCACAAATGTATTTGCCATGCAAAAGATTTCCCTTGACTTCAAAAGAATCAGATAATCTCCAGATGAGACACTGAATTTTTCTCTTGCTTCTAAATAGTGCACCTCCAAGGGCATGATTCAACATAGAGCATTTGATCTCTAAAAGGATGGATGTGATTTTTTTGTATTAACCAAAATAAATATAGATTTGTGTGTGCTTGTAAATTTGGAATTCGACCAGTTTCCCTAAAAGGATCTTGGAAGTTCATAAGCCTACACATCCTTTCAGATGAGTTAGGAACGATTTATGGTCCTGTACCAAAACTCATCTTAATATTTTAATGTGAAACATGGCAAAGGATGTTATTGTTTGCATTCATTGAAAACTGACAAACTTTTTTTTTGACAAGGACCAGTAAAATTTTCTCATTTCAGCTAAAACATTTACAAAAAATTTTTATCAAGAGATTGAGGATCTCTTCTCCTAAGTTATTTGTAGAGATATTTCTGTAAGTAATTATTATCTTGTAAATGGTTCAGAAAATATGTTGTGGAGTTGACACGTAAAACCATACGTATTTCAACATATTCGACCTTTTGGATGTATTATTTACACAGATCATTTTGTATTCCTAACTAGATGAATAGGATTCTTAAAATTGTATTTGTACTTTGCATATCCATATTTTGAAATCAACACAATTCCTTATTATAATTTATTAATTCAAATTTTGTGTGGTAGTATTTTCCTTAAAATAGCTTGGAGTAATTTTTACACTAAAATTAAAAAAAACAAACAAAAAACCAAAAAAAACCCATGTATATAGAAAAAATTCCAATGGGCACAATTTTGCTTAAACTTCCCCCCTTACCCCCAATAACTCAGAGATGCTAGTGCAATTTCAGGTGAAATGAATGAAACCACAGAAAATCTTCATATAAAGTTTTAACAAGTGAAAGCACTGTATTTTTTATACTTGTATGTTAGGTGACATCCAGATGGCGTATAAGGTTGTTTATAACATTAATCAAAGCAGTGTAGGAGTCAGGTCTTGACTCTCCTGGATTTTTTTTAATTTTCTCATTTCATCTAGGCTAGAGGTATCATTGAAGTAGCTTTGCATAGGGTAATTTTGCTAACACTTCTTCCTGGACCAAATTAAGTAGAAGACATTAAAACAAAAGATATACAGTCAAAAAATCTGCATAAAAGGACGAACAATTTCTCATGCAATAGTATTATGATGATACATTTTTGCAAATAGAGAATGTAAATTGTCTTCTGCATATGAGGATGAATCTGAAATAAGGTTCAAGGAAAGAAATAAACTTCTTAAGTGAAGCTGTGTTATCGTAGATTTCCCTGCTTATCTTATATTTTGTAAATATGTGATAAGGCATTCATAAAGAGATCCTTTAAAATTATTTTATTCATAGAATCATACAATTGCTAGAGTCAGAAAAAACTGAAAATCATCAAGTCCAAGCATAAGCCTATGTTCACTAGTAAACCATGTTCACAAGTGCCATATCAGCAGGTTTTTTAACAGTTCTAGGGATTGTGATTCCACCACCATGCTCTGCAGTTTGTTCTGTGTTTTAATGTTCTTCCTTTCCATGAAGAAACTTTTTTCTAATATCTAATGTAAATGTCCTCTGGTGCAAGTTGAGGCCATTTCCCCTTGTTGCTCATTACAGGCAAGAATTGGCCAACCCCCACCTTGCTACACCCTCCTGTCAGGTTGTTGCAGAGACCAGAAATGTTCCTCCTCAGCTTCCTTTCCTCTAGGCTAAACACCCCCAGTTCACTCAGCTGGTCCCCACAGGAGTCGTGCTCAAATCCTTCCCCAGCTCCACAGCCCTTCTCTGGACTTGCTCCAGCACCTCAAAATCTTTCTTGTCACGAGGGGTCCAAAACTGAACACAGGCCTCGAGGCACAGCCTCATCAGCACCCAGTACAGAGGGAACAGTCAAGTGCCTGGTTTTGCTGGCCCCACAATTGCTAATACAGAATGCCCCCGGCCTTCTTGGCCACCTGGGATACCTGGGCACTCTAATGGCTCTTTTTCAGCCATTTGTCAACCAACAAACTCCTCGTTTTTTCTATTAAACAAGATGGGCAACAACTTTAACATAGATTTTATTTCCTTAGTATTTTTTTTTAAGTAAATCTACTGTCTGCACAAATGGGGAACCAAAAATAGTGCAAAAGGTCTAAAAATCTAGACTCCCTTTGCACTGAGCAGTCCTTATGAATGCAATGTGATTATTGATGGTGCTGAATAAAAAAGGATCATCTCTGAACCCAAGTTCCACAAATGTCAATGTTTTAGTTTGTGTCCATTAGAAAATGATGGGTCTGACAAGAGATTCAAACCAAAAGATATTGTTCTCGTGCCTTTAGGACTGCTCACAGTGAAGGGGTTTTTTCAGCCCATTTCTTGTATTAATGCAGTCTACATTGAGAACATGCCAAACTCTTAGAAAAAGTAGACATACTTGCTCTGTAAAATTTAATCCTTTCAGAGAAGAAGAAAGTCATATCCAAGTTCCTTTGAACAAAATGTTGATTTGTAAATTACTGATGTGAGAATTTATGTAGTTCTACTTTATATTGAATTGACAAGATAATATTAAAAAATAATCTTCATTGTTTCAGATGTTATTTTAAAACATTTGAAGTTTTTACCTTATAAAATAGTTTCTAGCATTCATCTTATTACAATAATCTAGGTTTGTTTTATTTTTTTTATTTCTACACTAGTTTTCAAAAAAAAATTAAAAGCTTTATGTAATTAGGAGCACTGAATGCCACTAGCCCATAGAAAGGTTTTAGATGGATAAAGGAAGATAATTATAAGTTTTTTATGATTTAAGTCAGAAAATTGGAGACCATGAAATTATTTAACTCTAATCTTTGGGACCCAGTTAAGAGCTTATCACTGTCCATTCAAAGTCTTAAAGAACTTGTAAAAGAAATGCCAAGAAAACATATCATTTAAGAAAAAAAGAACGTTCAGACCTTGAAGATGAAGGTATTGTAACCACATAGTTTAAGACTATCAAATAATGTGGATGCCAGACCACCTATTCAGGACCATGACAATGATGAATTCTTCAATGAAATTAAAGACATTTCCAAATCAGCTGTCCTTCCCCAGGGAATCTGTCACAGCACCAGCCTGACAGAGCTCAAGAGGTGTTGGACAGTACTCTCATGCACATGGTGAGATTCTTGTGGAAGTCTTGTGCAGGGTCAGGACTTGCACTTGGGGAATCCTTGTGGGTCCCTTCCATCTCAGGATATTTTATGATTCTGTATTTCTATGTCATGGACTCAGATGTAAGAAGGATCTGGGAAAATGAGGTTAGAACACAAATGATGGATGGGGAGATTCCTATCATCATTATCTAAATTTGCAGCAGCTTAGGCTTTAATTTCATAAAACCTACTAATTTACTCACTAAGAGAGTGTCTAATGATACTGAAGCTAAGAAGAGAAATTAAGATAGGCCATAATTGTATGTAGGCCCCAACAGAATCTTTCACATGCAGTAGGTTACCCCAGCAACCTGGCATTTTCAAGTTGAGTGGTTATTCTGTGCAGTGCTCAGGGGAAGGCACTGCTCAAGCAGAGAAGGTTCTCAGCAGGCAGCTCTGTAGCTTTGTTTCCAGCCTTGGGGAAGCACAAATTTTTGGTTCTCATTCATCACTACACTTTTACCCACTGTGGTCAGTCCTGTGTTGCTTGTTGACACTTAAAATACCTCACAGACTTCATCTGACTAAAATCTCTTGGTGAAAGGGAAAAACAAGACTATTATAGTCTGCACTTCATGCAGGTTTTGTACATAGGGAGCACCAAAGGAAGCAAAGGAAGTAAAACAAAACCTGAAGAGTAGATATACTAAAAATGAATGTGTAAGAGGTTGGTGAGGCACCATAACTCTTGCCCAGTGTTGTGACTGTCCCATCTCTGGCAGTGTTCAAGGCCAGTGTTTAAGGTTCCAACACAAGCCATTATGCAACTTTATGATTCTATGAAATTTAAAAATAATCATGATGAAAATTAATGAAACCCTGTGATCAGTGATCATAGAAAAGCAAAACAGAACTCCAGTTCTCTTTGAAAAGAATTTAGGTTTGGAAGAGCAGTGCCCAGTAAAAATGCAGTGTAAATGACCATAAACAGCATAAAGCTGCTGTAAGGATTATTTTCTTATTACAATAATCCAACTGATGCAAGTGTTTTTATTAGATCATATCATGGCATCACATCATCTTTCATGAACTTCTCATTCCATGGTGGTAATATTGTACGACTTTAAATACAGAGGTACTACAGTCGCAGTCAGGTACCAAAATCCTCTATGTAGGATTATGATATATTCATATAGGTATCCGAATACCTATATATATGAGGTATCCTAATAATTATATATATAAACTATCTTAATTCCAGTATCTTGGAATCCTAACAAGGAAGCAAGGCTTGCTAGAGTCTGTCTGTCCTGGCATCTTGCATGAACAAATGTTCAATATTGCTAATAGCAGCTAGAACAATCTTTGAGTACAGTTGCATTCAGTACTGAATTTAATCTGATCACATTAAACTACAGCTTTCCCAACAAAGAACAGTCTTTTGTGCATTATTACATTATCTCTGTGCCATGGTTTGTAAGAATGAAATGGAAAAAAGAGCCACAGTCCCAGAAGTTCCAACCAGAAAAGAAAACCAAAATTAGAGGCTGACTTTATCACCTGCCACCTGATGATTTCAGGTTTGAAAGAGTTTTGGAAAATTACTCTAAGTAGTCAACTTGAATCCACTAGAAAAATTTTAATACATCCTGTCCTCTTTCATATTGCACAAAACCCCTTGTTTCAAAAGCAAACACATATATTACACACATTTGTATGTTAACAGAGAAAAATCTTAATTTACAATATAAGCATAAAATTAACAAATTAGGAAAACTATCAAGAGACTAATGGGTAAGACAAACTAACTGCATGAATTGCAGAAGTCTTAAATGTTGAATTAGCAATGAATAACTCTGTAATAATTGTGATATGCTGCAAATTAGCTGATGAGTACTAATGAATGAAAAATTTCACTTGAGGTATTCAGAAAAATCAGTGAGAACTGGGATCTCAAGGAGTTTTGGACTATTGCTTTCAAGAAATGTGGTTCCACTAGGAGGAAATCACATTTTAAAAATAGAGCAGGGGTTTTTTAAGCCACCTTTTTTAAGCTTTATAAACTTTCTGTTCCTTCAGGGCTCCACTGGTAGCAGCATGGATAGGGTGGCAGGGCGGTGCCACCAAAACGGAGGGGACGAGCCATTGGACAAGCTGAAAGCATGAAGGATCGTGGCTGTGCTCACCCTGCAGAGCACCGTGAACAGGAGAGCTGCTCCTTCCCCTGACCCTCACCCAGCCTGCTGTAACATCACACACGTTTTCAGTTCCCTGGTCGGCTAATTAAACCATGAAACTTGCAACAGGGTTGAGCTGGTCTCCTGTCCTGAAGTGGTCACACACTTGCCACTCTCTCCATAGGAGAAAAGAGCGTTGTTACAGGACCTAATTAGCAGAAGTAGTCATATTAAAAAGGTCATCTCATGATAGACTGTAACATCACTACCCACTTAAAATAGAAGAAATATCCACCCAACCTCTCCAAACACCTCAAAATATGAATACTTCAGCTTTCCCAGGGGTTCATTTAATTGCAGTTCAGCACAGGCAGTGAGGACAGGATGTTTGAAGGTTGCTACTAAGCATAAGGCAGCCTCACTTGATGTCAGCCTTCTCTTCTGAAAAGGACTTCAGCACTTTCCTCCGAGGGAATTGCCAACCCTGTTTTACAGAGCTATTTTTAAGTATTCCGTTTGAAACAAATTTGTGGTCACTCTGTCACCTTTATAAACTAAGGATGGCAGAGGCCATCTATGCCTGAAGTGCTCAGAAGTTTTTATTCTTTGCTTCAGAGGAACCCCTCCTTATGTATACATTTTATTCCTCCTTCTTAAGCATCTCTACAAGATTATTTGTTGTGTTAGGCTCACTATCCTGAATCTTCCAAAAGTTACAACTCTCAAGATTAGTATATATAGAAATAGGCCTTCTGAATTGTTGTGAGAGGATTTCTCCCAAAATGAGCATAATTTTCATTAAGCAGCATTCTAAGTAATACAGAAAGGCTAACAGATGCTCACACTCTATCTTATGGTCTAAGAAAATGCTGAACCTATTGATAGATGTCATAACAAATCCAGCTTTAAGTAAGTGGAACATCCCAAATAATCATGTTAAACTTCTTGTTTATTCTGGTAGGCAATAATAGGATTTAAACACAGAATGCTGCTGAAACTGTAAAACACACTTCAGTGCCAGGGGAAGAAAACGTCATTACTACTCAACACAAATCATGGGAGATTATTTAATTATGATCACTTCATCCTTTAAGCAAATAAAAGAACCTGACTCTGCCTTCCTTCTTTCTGACTCCCACCATCAATTCTCTGAATCATTTTGATCAAAAGCATGGTTTAAATCCACATAATGTGCTTCCATAACACCTGATTTACACTTATTAGCCATTTCTAAGCATCTTCTATACCAAATGGGGGGGACAATAACCATGTCTTCCAGAAATAGATTCCTTGTTAGTATTTAATCTTGCTTTCTCTTCTTTCCTCTGTTTTCTATGGTCAATTATCCTGTTTTCTGTTGTTATGTCTTTTGCTAACCACAACATTTTTCAGCCTAGTTCTCAAGGCTATATTCCAAACTATTAATATCTTATATATTCACACTCCAAATGCAGGAGATTTTCAATGTAGGTGCTATGTCTTTGCCATTATAGTAAATTCAGTGCCTATGCCTTCGCATCTTTTGTCCTGTAAAACTTTGTCTTAAAATGGTAGTAATCTTCGTAAGTTATTTATGCCTTAATGTATTATGAATAATTCAATAACTAATTATTATGATATACAGGTAAAGTATTTACAACTTTATCAGATATAACGTATTACAGGTAAAGCTACTTATGTATTAATGGTTATCAGAAAAATACTCGCTGAACCTTCAAAGGCATATTATCTTAGTGCACAGACATGGGATTCCTGTAAATCCTTTCATTTATGAGTCATTGTAATTATTTGTTTTCCCCTTATTCCTTTACTTTCATAGTTGAGTTTTGATCAATTCTGAGCTGTTGCTTTCATAATATTCTTTTCTCTCCTTTCCTTTCTTTTGCAGAAAGAAAAAAAAAATAATACTAGAGGCCAAAATTCTTTTTCATGTTTTCTACATTACATTACAGAATCAAAAACACCGTTGCTTTGGTATGTATGAACACCTCCACTGTGCATTTGGGTTGTAGAAGTGACAGAATTTGGGTTGGGAAAAAAATAAAAGGAATCCGGTTTTGTATAGTATTGCTAAGATATTCAGTATGATTTTATCCAAAGAGTGCTTTTTCATAAGTATTTCAGTAGCAGCACAATCGCTATTGCCAGCTAGTACCATTATTTCCAGGTACAGGAAATGAAGAATTCACTGTAACTTACCTTCTCTAGTAACAGGTATTGCTATGTTTCTGACATCCAGGTATCACCTGAAAGGGAAGTTGAAAGAGACATATCTATGTAAACTTTTTTCAAGTAAAAAAAGTAGGAATGTAAACCTCCTGATACATTGGAAAAATTTAATATTGTGGAATTACAAAAGAGCTTCCTTGATTAATTTTCCCCCATTGATATAGAGTGGAGGCACATGCTTCCAAAAATACATTAGGAAAAATTGCAAATCGGATTAAAATTTTTGGGAAATACAGTACTATTTTTTAAATCCCCAAATTGTTACACAATTCTCATCTAACCATTGGGTTTTTTTTAAATACCATATAATAACAAACTGAAGTCAACATGCAAAAGATGTAGGGTTTGTGGCTATGTGCATCATACATCTGTTGTCAGTGAACGGTACAGGCTTTTATGGCCAAGATAAAAAGAATTGCCCAGGTTTATATAGGCAAAAATCCTTATTCACTCAGAATAAGTCACCTTGAACAAAATCTTTCAGCAAACGGACAAGTGGTCTGAACCACCAGGATTAGGCAGAAGACTCTCTTTTGTTTCTTTATAAACAAAAGACCACTTGTATGAGTTAATCTTTCTCTCACTGCTGCACACTCATTCACAGGCTTTGAAGGATGTGTGATCCAAATTGAAAGCAAATATGGAGCAGAGTAGATACAGGGCAGATAAATATACTGCAGACTGAGACATTTCTGGATGATTTAGGACACAAATGAAAGGTGAAGACCAATGTATAAATTACAATGCTCCAAGCAGAACCTTGGTATGAAGCTGAATTTTTTCAACAGCAGGTTAGAGCTCATCATGGAGAAGTGAGTGACTGTTTACTTGATTAATGGCTGGGGTTACACCATGAAAAACTATTTCAATAACATTAGCATTTAAATGCTCCAATATTTTCATTTACCAGCTTATTGGTTTTGAAAAATACATTGTTTAATCTAGATGGAGATGACACAGTTTTTCTACATTGTGTTGAATGTCATCTAACTTGTCAGGGCTTGGTTAGGTACAAGGCTATTGCTGTGTTTGGGTAAAAAGATCAGGAAAGATCAAAACTTCTTTAGTAAACACTACAATGAGAGAATCTCACTGGAACCTCATCTCCAAAGTGAGTATTGAGCATACCTGTAGTTAGACAGAGCCTTTAGGACTTGCACTAGGTTTTTGATATCTGATTTACATGTAAAGTTAAAGAATGAAAGTTTGTAATAACAGCAGTAGTGCTGAGAAGTAATTTCATATCCAATGAGATTATTCAATTAGTCAATCCTGACCATCTTCCTGAGCACAAATAGTAAGAGGCGTTGCATGTATTTCTCAGGTTTAATTTTTGGCTTTGAGTTTATTTTGCTCTGATGTGCTATTCCAGGAGCCCTGCCAGTGTCCTGAGAATGCTTGAAGAGCATATGGTTTCTAGGCAACATCTTTTCTGCCAGTCCTTGCCCATCTATACCTCTTTTACACAGCAATTGAAGAACAATTGAAGAGTGCAGATCCCTTCTGGGCAGTTTCTACTCCGGCCTCCTAGGGTGGGGACAAAGACTGTTAAATCTTTGCCTTATTTGTTTTCAAATATTTCTCTGAAATTCAGTGCATTCTCATTTTCCTGGCATAGAATTCTGTGTCAACAAATGAAAAAGTATTATAAATGTAAAAAGAAAATCTTTATTTAGACCACAATCTAAAATTTTGCTGAAAATGATAGCAGGAAAAACCCCAATATAAAGTAAGCTTTCAAACGGATATGAATCTTATAAAAGAGACCAGTGACAGCTACTTGCTCTTCCCTCATTCATGGGAACGTATTGTTTAATTACGGATCAAGTTCAGCCTTTAGTTCCTTGACCAATGTCCATTATTCCTTCCATTTTCTTCTGTGGCATCATGCTGAGCAGGAATGCATGATAGCACAGATAAAATTGNAAAAAAAAACCCTTGTAGTACTTTGAATTAGGAAAAAAAGATAGAATAGCAAGAATTTGATCTAAAACAATAAAGTAAAACTCTCTCTGGGCAAGAGATCTGAGAAATACCGAAAATGCCCTTTCTTCTTAGGATTGAAATTAAAAAATATATACTTCTTTGATCAAAATATATAAAACTGAAGTCTTGTAATTTTAACAATGTTAATGTTGATCCAAAGCAGTCTACGTCTGAATAAAGCATTTTATAATTTTTGTTTTTAATTTTTTGTTTTTATTTTTATGCACAGTGTAGCCCAAAGGGCAGCTTATTTTGGCCTAAGATGGTTATCCAGCACAAGAAAACATCTTGTCCCAGAGGAGGCATTTGGAATATTGTTAGTCCTTGAAGTGCCAATTGAATAAAAGAACAATGAGTGTTTGCCATGTAAACCCATGGGTTTTAAACAAAATTTCTACATGCCTCAGCAGCTGTTGCTGTGGTTTCAGAGTTTTGCACTTATTGACAATTCAGGAAATTTATAGGTTTCAATATGGTTTATCAGGATCACTCCTGTGCACAGCATCCTTTGGATAGAGACAGGAAAATAGCTAAAATTTATAATATGCTCTTATCTCTGAACTTCAGTGAATGTCTTTATGTTACATTCAGTGTTTGTTTCCTCTCTGAGAATGCAGTTCAGTATGATTTCACCAGATATGTTGATTTCCTGTGAGATAAAATATTTTTAACAATGCTTTATCCCAAATATATTTTAATTTATGTAAGTGCAAGAGAAGAAAAAATTGGGAAGTTTCTGCATTCTAGCCACAAGAAGTCATACAGACTTGAATCAAAGCCAGTAAGGCATGATTAAGGCTGTCAGCTTGGCCCGAACAATTGGCAGCGGTGCACAGAGAGAAAGTGAGTTTTAACTAAGTATAGCTAAGTACAGGCCACTAAAGCTGCTAAACAGATGTATCCAGCTGTGTATCTTGCACCGGTCACACACCATTTTGTCCTTCTGGAAATCACTACTGTTAAATGAAAACAGCAACCCCAACTAATTAAGCAACGCTAGTTTGTACCTATACAGAACAACAGGAACTGTGTCTTCCTATCGCACCTATGTGCTATTTATTTCTGCCAGTACCCCATGTGTTTTTATTAGGCTTAGAATTCCTGAGAGTTTAAATGAAAATATGGCTGAAATTCCCAGCTTACACTATGCAGCAAACATAGTCATGATAAAGCATTATTAGTAAAATAATAATTCTTAATT
>VZTR01000974.1:16958-32241 GCA_013400775.1 Chaetops frenatus | reverse complement strand
TAAAAATGACCTGACTTCAATCCACTGTGCTGGTGGCTGTTACCAAGTCTCTGAAAACAGATACCATTATTAGATACCCTACTTGCTTTCTTACTACTCCTCATGATGATCAAAGATTGAAATTATATAATTTTTGAATGAAGTATACAATTTTCAATTTCTTGCTTCTTTCTCCCAAAAGAGATTTTAACTAGACATTCAAGCATGTGATTTTCCTCCTGACAGAGTAGCTGGAGTAAAATCCAGGTATTTCAGTACTGAAAGCAGCTGGTCCATTTATTCCATCTGCTGTGCCTGTGTGCGTTAATGAAACAAAGGGGTTCTCACTGTCCCATTTGTTCTTGAGCAACACAGGTTTTTATTTAAAAGTCAATCATTTGAGCAGCACAGTGTAAGAAATCAGGAGAATAGGGGAAGTCAGAGTAGGAACAAGTGCTAATGTTGAATGGACCTTGCAGGTCAGCACATTCACCAGCCCAGGGTGGTCATGCCAGGGTGCAGCTCCCATCCTGGAAGATGTAGAGCCCCTTAGCCCTTCAAGACTGCCCCAAAAAAAAGACCTGTTGTCAGTGGAAGCACATGGCACATTGAGGATGCTGGTAAGACCAAAGCACAGGGCACATCATCCCAAGTGGCAGTGACCATGGACACCCCAAGGCAGCCGTTTCCTCTGGAAACCATAATGCCCCCCATCGACACTGCTGGTCAACCACTCTTTCTGCCCCCTGATACAAAAAAAATTACTTCTTTTTTCAGTTCTGCATATCTATCTGCTTCTCAAAGCTTCTTTTCTCAAACTTGAAGACTTATTCATTTCTTTTGCTTATGTCTTTACACAGCATTGGTGCCTGAGACTTCACTGGAAGTCAGACATTATGAGAGCCATACAAAATAAGTTGCACAAATTGGCAACACAGAAATTCAACTGCTGCAGTGTACATTTTTATGCTACAAAAGTGGATTAGACCTTACTCTATCTTGAGAAAANCCAAAAATTATTTGGATGGAAAATTCTTATTGCCCCTAATGTAAGAAAATATTTATGGGCTTTTTTTCTGCCTTCAATAAGAACAAAATAAGTAAAATGATAATACATTATTAATTGATTTCTTTTAAAAATTTATTAAGAATCCCATTAAAAATTAGATTAAAATTACAGTAAATGGATTCATGTACCTGTATGCCTGGCCAACATACAACACAAAATACCTTTGTGCTTCTTCCAGCATCTGACAGAGGGAAGCCTATTGCTTAGTCATTGGTGGTATGTATCTCTTTTAATTGCTCTGTTCACATGCATCAGTCAATCTGGAGTTAACAATTTTAATATCCATTTAATCCTTTGTATGAGAACAAGTTAAGAAGGTCTTTCAATAGCACCAATTCAAGAGGTTTTTTTTGGCCCTCAGGAGTGTGGAGGGGCTGACATGCCTTCAGTATAGGCTGCCTATATAGGAGATAGCTAGAGAATAATATTTTTAGACTAATGCTGATTCAGAAAATCCATGTTGAGTAGTGTTAGTGCCATAGACTTGTGCTTGTAAGGTGTTTGCCATAGAAAGACTAAATTCTGTGAGGCTGTTTTCACAAAAATTTTTCCTGCATGACACCTAAGGAAAGAGAAAGTAAGGGTTTTGACCATAGAAGAAACCAAACCAAGGACTGACTGTAGTACATGTATTTCCAATCCACTCTGTGTGCTACCTCCTAATATGACCAAACTCATTATGTAAATTCAGGCACTTGCTGTTTCTCATGAAGTGAATCTACTACATAATTACTTCAAAATTTGTAAGAAAAGAGTATTTCCCCCCTTTCTCAGAAATTGCACTGATTTAAGGTTTAGTTAACAGTGTAGTCAGGTCTCAATTAGTACCATCTCATAACTCAGATCTGCAGTTTGTTGTTCAGAATAATAACACTCTTTAAGAAGGCACAAAGACTGCTTTTCATTTTAATGGGATGTTGGATCAGATGCTGAAGAGCTTAGAATCCCTGTTAACCCAATCACACTGACCATTCTCTGCCCTTCCTGCTGACTATGGTCGTATTATTTTTGCTTTAACTTGCCTTCAATGTCTTTCAGCTGTTCTCTCAGCACTACAGGGACTTGAACTTTTGACAACGAATGAGATGTGCCAAGCTAGGAGTAATTACTTTATTGACGCCACTTCAGCTTTCAACCCACTTTTACCCAAGCTGCTACTGTTTGAAACAGTAGGTCATTTGTAGCACATTATGCAAATCTTAGAACTAATCTTTTGCATAATACATAAAAGCTCAGTTTGTGCATTAACTAATTTATCTGCCTACACAGAAGCAATGAATGCTGATTTTTATTAAGCTCTTCATTAAGTCAAAATGTATCTGAAGTGTGCACGTGTATATATATATATATATATATAGTTACAAAATGAAGTTGCTTCAGAGGTAGAAACAGTCACTTAATACATGGTGTTATCCACTAATAAATGAAGATCCCTTTCACGTGAGATAAGCATAATCTGAAAGAAAACGGATTCTCCCTTTGCAATAAATGGATGAGTTAATGCACACAACGCACATCCTTTCAATGGATTTTGAAATAGTATTTGTATACGATGCAAATAGGCTGTCTAGATTACCAGCTATCATACAACTCTTCCCTCTATTAAATCACTGCAACTTGGATCAAATCTCATCCATCTCATTTGTAGGATGTTTCTAACATGGGAGAAATAGAAGAAATGGAAGGAATTATTTTTATTCTAGAGTTAGCTACTTAACATTCCAGGAAAAAACCTCATCATAAAAAATATTATCAAAATAAATTATAATTTCAAAGTGCTGCATTGTCAACAAATGCAGATGTCACACTACATGCAACTTTGCATTCAGTTATATCATCGCTGGATAGCTACTCTATTGATCCTGGTGGGGAGAATGTTGCACATCTAGGACCTAGTGATAAACAGAACAGTGAACTTAAGGAAACACAGGACTGTGCTGAACTGTGCTGTACTGAGCTACACATAATGTGAGGCCTTCAGGGCTGTACTCTGCAGCAAAAGTTCCTTGGCTGCAGCATAAACTAAGTTTATACATTGCAAGAGAGAATTTTGTAGGCAGCTACCACTGGGTACTGTTTATTGGACAGCCTTTATGGCCTTGTCTTTGCCTAAAAAGAAAGCAAAATGTTCTCGTTAGAACAGAGTTGTTTTCTTGTGAAGAAATTACATGACCAAAAGGGAGAGCTTCTCTTCATGGACAGATCAGCTCTGAACAGTGTGATGTGTGAAAATCTATCTGGGCTCTAACAAATGCTGCACAAATGCAGGGTGTCCAACAAGTGAAGGGACTTAAGATTTGCTGGGTATCTATATTCATCTTCCTATTAAAACTGTTACCTTATTACAGCATTTGTTGTTGGATCTTCCTTGTTAAGATCTAGGAAGAGTCCTGCACTGACTGCCTTTGACCCCACTGCTCCCACTATCCAGTGCTGAACAGCTACTGTTGGAGAAGATCTTAGATCATTCAATATGTTACATTCTACTGTCAGAACAGAGTTTGCCAAGGCTATGTGCAAAAAAATTCCCCCACAAAATTCTCATGGTACTGTTTCAAAACCATAGTTATGATCAAAACATAGAAATAATAATTTTTTGAAAAGTAAGGAACACACACACACACACACACACACACACACACACACGTCAATTGCAGCAGCTGCCTTCTCATTCTGTTCAGTTGCATCCTCTTTCAAGACAAATTAATTCATATTTTCCTATTTGTTTCCTTCTGAGCAAGCACTGAGAGATGAATGATTGCTTTCAGTCTCCCATAAGATGTATATTGACATTGCAGTCACTTCGCCAGGACCCTAATAGGTCAACATGCTTCAAAAGAGGTAATAAGAGATCCTCCCTCCTAGTACTCAACAGAAGTATCTAACAGGCTGCAACAGATGAAGTAAAAGGAGGGGGATGTCAACTATCTTCCTAACTCCTGAAAGTTCTTAGATGCAGTTCATTAAAATTAATGACCNTGGTTAGTTTAAATTGTATCCCTCCCCTCGGTTTACCCCACTGGACTGCACTGTTGTCCCTCTGCCTGGACCCCACCCTGAGGCCTTCCCTGCTCTCCACTGATTGGACTCACATTCAAACCCTCCCTCTTGAGATCTGAGCCCGGTAAAACCCGCCTGCATTCTGTACTTTTTGCCTTTCGGTAGTCAGACCCTCATGGGATTGAAACCTGTTGGAACGTGAGCCAAAGGTCTCCGTTGGCTCCTTTGCTCCTGTGCTGGATTACAATCTGCTCTCTAGAGCAGACAGGGAGTGCTGGCTGCTCGTGTGCAGCCGGAGGATGTCTGCCTTCAAAGCACCTTAGGCACCTGGGCAGCCTGAGTCACGGCCACTAGCAATCGCCATGTGTTAAGGATAAAACCAGATCATTTTTCCACTATCTAGGTAAAGATAAAATATTGTGTTACTATTATAGTACTCTGTGCACAAACCACTCTGGGATTTGGCCTTATGTCGCACTTTACACCATAATATTTATTAAAAATCTGTGGGCTGATAACACTCTCAGTTTATTGTAACTGTGAAATATTTTAAGTTTTGAAAACACAGTAAAGTTGATTTAATAATCCCTTAATCTTATGCACAACTTCCCCTAGACTTTTCTTCAATTACTCTTCATAAATTATAATTTACTGTATATTGTAGAAACACTAAAAAATAAACGCTTCGTGAGAATTTCACTGGATTAATTTCTTTTGTTGAGCTAACCAGAAAGCAAAACAAATTCACACATGACCTCTGAACTCTGAGCACAGGGCCTCAAATTCAGTCTGCCATCAAGAATATCCAACTGCCAAAGATAACAACTAAATGTTTTATTTAACTTCAGCCAAGATATTTTGCCTAATGACTACAGTATGGAAAAAGCAAACAAACAGAAAACCAGCAGAATTCCTTCTGTTTTATAAAAACACCATTGAAGTTCAAAGAGTTAAAGAAAAACAAAAATCAAAACACTATCTCCTCTCTATGATGTTTGTTTAGTAAGGATGTGTCACTGAAAGTAGAAGCAGACAGATTTAGTAAATCTAAATGCAAATCGTTTGTACTATGTGAGTAAGAGATTTCATTCCAGTGTCAACAACATCACTTTAGTCAAGTACCTTGTAAAAAATAGTGCCCTGATTTGTTGTGGTAGAATTTGTAGAATTGTTTTGCAGTTTGTTGTACTCAGTTGTTTTACACTGCACCTCAATGTAACACACCTTTTAAAATGTTCCAGAAAAAGCCATGGTGAGTTTTGCAAGGTTCAGAAAATGCAGAACGTACCACCTCATTTTGGCAGAGCCAGACTAGCAAGGAATTTATTATAAAATAGTGATTGCCAAAGGATCCTGTTAGGCCAAATGATTTCTAACAGTGATGACCATTGCCTGATAGTGAATAGTGTTCCTCATGAGTCTTGATGATTTTACAAAATTTCACAGTATTTAAGCTACCGCGCTTCACTTATATTTGTTCTGGATCTCTCTTCTTCGGTAATTTTTCCCCTTATGTGTGACAATGCGTAACAGCATATGGTACAATACACCAACTCTTGCCTCTTTTGGTTTATTTTCTCTTTGTTGTAGTAACCAGCCATTCCTAGAGGACAGAAAAACTACTTTAAACCCAGTGCTGCTGCATCTTATGATGACTGTAATTAACCTTGTTGACTTTAATGACAGGGAATCACTTAAACACCTCACTCCAGGATAAATTATATGATAATCTTGTTGTATTTATACCTATTCCCAACAAGACTAGACAGTAAGGTAGTTTTGCCAGGTGGCAGAAAGAGATGTTTAAAGTCATAAACCAGTGTTTTGAGTTGCACTACTTCAAGCGTATAGCAAACTAAAGTGCTTTGTCATCATGTCCTCTTTTGAAGGCAGACTGAGAGAGCTGGGGTTTAATCCAAAGAAAAGAAGACTCAAGGAGACCTTATAGCAGCATTCCAGAAAGGCCTACAAAAAAGCTGGAGACTGACTTCTTCCAAGGGCACAGGGGAAAATGTCTCTAAACTGAAATGGGTAGACTTAGATTAGATATCAAGAAGAAAATCTTTCCTGTACAGGCGGTGAGGCAGTGGAACATGTTGCCTAGAGAAGTTGTGGGTGCTCTATCCCTGGAAGGGTTCAAGGCCAGGATGGGGCCTGAACTAGTGGAAGGTGTCCCTGCCCAAAATGGTGAGTTGGAACCATGATTTTAAAATTACCTTTCAACCTAAATCGTTCTATGATCCAATGATTCTGTGCCCATACATGGGAAGACCACCTCATGATGGACCATGAACTTACTCAGATGATCAGAATAAACAGCCTGTCTCTTTTAAGAGCAGCATGAGAATTGAACACAGTCCAAGGGTTTCACACAAATTCTACAGCATACACATAGTCTTCTTACAAGAACAACCCACCAGATTTTTCCTTATAATTCCATTTATTATCTTTTTTGTTTTGTTTATTCTCTGTTTCATTTTATGCCCAGTGGGGCACAATCACCAATCTGACAAACACCATAGATGTGTTCCCATTTGCTGCTATATTTTTCAGTAAAGTCCTTTAAGGTACTTGGCTTTCTCTAGAAACTTCTTCAATAAAGGCATGTAGGAGAAGGCACAGCTCCTTTCTACCTGCAAAAATTCATACACATTTCTGTATCACACAGATACTTGCAGTTTAATCTTAATTTTAACAGTTACAGAAAATACTTTAGCCAACGATTTATTCTCATTTTTCTTAATTAGAGAGAATATTAACTCACACTTTCACAAAAAAACAACTCAAAAAATTTAAGAAAAATATGCACATATAGATTCTGAATCCATTAATATGCCAATCAAAAATTTTACAAAATTTTTAAACAGTAGAAATATTTTTACTTCTGTAAACAAGCAGTGCTATTAATAATGTACAGTAATCCCACTGCAAGGTTTGTCGACTGCTACCTATAGCTTTAATATACTTAAAAAAATATTGTTCTGCTGGTTTTCCCCCTCTGTGAGAGATGGTCCAAAGATTATCTGTCTCATGACCATCGCCCAGGAGAGAGCCTGAGACCCCCATTCTGGCCTGAGTGAGGTGGGATGATGTCTGCCAAGTATTGCCTGCAGGTGTGCCCTGGGACTTCTGCCAAGCATTGTTTGCAGATATGCCCGCTGCCAGAGATGGAATGTTTGCCAAGCATTCTGTCCACTGGACCAAAAACCCAGTGCAGACCACTGTGACTGCAGGACGTGAGCTTAGTGTCCTGTACCTGTTCCCACCTGCTGTTGCTACAACAGAACAGTGACTAGAGACTCTCCCAACTTTTTTGTCCAGAAGCCCCTCGTCTGTGAAAAGACTATAAAGAGACCCTCTGAAGTTGACCAATTTGAGATCTCCCCACGGAAGAAGGCAGATTGGCAGAAGGCCACGAGGACTTGTCTCTGTGTTGGAGCTATACTCCCTTTCTCTATCCCTCTTTACTCTTTTAGTTTATTTTATCTCTCTCTCTCTTCTATCACATTATTATGGGCAGTTAATAAAGGTGCATTGTTTTGATTTAAACTGATTTCCTCCTGATTTGTTTGCACTTTCGAGATCGGAAAATGAACTATCACAACCCGCGCTTGTGTTAAGCGGATTGTGACACCCTCCTATCAAAACATCCTCACTGTGAAGTGTAATATTCTGCAGGATCTGTTCTTCTGAGTGATACACTCTTGCTGTAGGTGTACATCCCCAAAGGCGATCTGCAGCAACTTTGACTGGATCTACACGAGCACTCAGAGCAACCAAACAGCTCTGTGAGGCTGCAGCTGATGGCAAGAACCTGAAACAAACACAACACACATTCTCAGGCATGAAGTGAATTTTCCCAAGTGTATTTCATTTTAGTTTCATCTAAAAGAAATCCATATTGAGCAAGCTGATGTCTGTGTGCTGTGAACCAAAGTGCCGTAAGTAAAGACAACCTGGAGATGTGCTGCAAAAGCACACTTCTGATGAAAACTAAAAGCTCATGTAGACATAGTCAATGTTTCCTTAAAGGAATAATAATGATTTGCAAGGTCATTTTAGGGAACACTGCTGAATTGATACGCATAGGGTATTTATAACATCTGCCTTTGTATATATATTTTCCCATTTAGGAAATGATGTTTGTCTTTTGGGAGCCTACACATGGTCTGAAATATGTCAGTTGTTTTTCTTCCATGAAGTACCATTCCAGGTTCTTACACTGTCTCAAAGTTTTCAAAAGTAATGAATCTATTCAGTTCTTTCTGAAGCTTCTGCCTTAGGGTGAAATCAAGTTATTATGGGAAGCAAGTTTGGAGATGGTTGGACTCTTTCAGGTCTTTTCTACACTTTACTGAGATTTCCTTGGAACACATACATACTGAAATCTTAGAATTAGTATTTGATCATTATACCTAAGGATTGTATTGCAATACATAGGAACAAGGAATCCTTATTTACAGCAGTTTTTTCTGTAACATTTCTTCTGATTGTAATCTTAATGCTATTGAAGGGACATACTTGAAACTATATTAATAAAGATAAAATCCCTCATTGTCACCTCTGTTTATAGAATTGAAAAATAATTTGAGGCAATAAAAATGTTCAGGCTAATCCTTGTTTTGGGTGTCAGCACACTAAGGCTGGATCTTGCACAGGACCATGGAAGGGTCTCTGGAGGAGATCAGCCCTTGGTATCCAGACTGAGCACATCATTCCTCACAAAATGCAAGGGACCTGGACTCGTTTGCCAGGACTGTGTTTGCAGGAAGGGTTTTGGGTTGACTTTAGCTGATGTGCAAGGACTAAAAGTCAAAGGAAGTTGAAGTCACAGAGCCTTCACTCTTCTCCTGGCTAGAAGTAGAGTACACACATTGCTGCTCTTGAAAACCTGATAGATTGCATATGCCTCAGAACACTGAATTTCCTCACTGCCTCCAAGCAGCAGCATCACCTCATGCACCCTCACCTTGTTGTTTTCACTGATTGAAGGCTCTAATGAGAATCATAAAATTGGAATAGTGTATCTCACATACTAACGCTTTAAATATTTTAAAACCAATTATGACAATAAAAACAGCTGGACACATTTTGAAACCATGCTAGCAGCAAGAAATCAGTTTCTATCATGGGTGACTCTTTTCAATTTTAGATTTTAGTTATGAATATTGACAGTTTATGCAACATGACAAAATAATAAGTAAAGTGTTTAGTAACACTGAAGGAAAATATAATCTAGTAAAATAATATACAACGGCTTCCTAGGAATTGTTTAGTGATATTTTTAAATATCACAAATACATTTTCAAATGAGACTCCACTGAAATAATTGTTCATGCTAATCAAATACAAAATCACACTATAGTATTACTCTGAAGGAAATAATCACTGCATTTCTAGTGAAAACAATTAAATACTCCTGCAGGAAATAGACTGGAACCATTTTTTCACCCTTTTAAGAGATTATTAGCTCCAAAAATTCTTTCATAAGGAAGTCATCAAGTTACATATTAAAACCATGATATAAACATTTATGGCATAAGAAAGATTTTTTTTTTGTACCACAAATCTCTTCTGTTTTTCCAAGTACACAAATAGGCCTAACTAAAAAGAACTGTTCACTCAAAACCTGTCCTTGTACAGACTTTATTTGTTTAAAAACTTGGTAACCTGATCTTTGTTTCTTAGCAAATGTTTCACTCTGTCCACTAGCAAGATATTTTCAAATCTTCAGAACATCAGTGTAAAAAAATCCTTTTTTCTACTGGAAATGAGAAAATGGTAACATTTAAGGGACCCATTTGAACCACTTTGACATGAATAACAGCTGTTGACACTTTGGCATGAAGACAAAACACTAAGGCACCATGATAATAAGTTTATTTAAGAAAAAAAAAAAGGAACTATAACAAAGAAAAAGAAATATCCCTAGACTTTTCTTGAGAAATGGGAAACACTTATGTCCCTAGGTAGCTCAGAAGGCCACATTAGGATATAAGGATAGCCACCTGTGCAATACGCGTATCACAGGACAAATATGAATATGCAAATCCTTGCTCCCAGTCAAAAATCTGAATGATACAATGAATGGAGTTTCTTTACAAAAAACAATGTCAAGAAATTCTGAACAGCAAATGACGGAAAAACTAATTTGCAAATAATTTGTGAATAAAATCCGATTATAAACACATCAAAAAAACTGTTATGCTATTTGCTTGCTTATGAGTGTAAGCTAAACCCTTATCACATTAGTAGTATTCAAAAGACTGCAGCTTTATACACAGTGATTTTGTTTACAAAACATTTCAACTCCTATGTGCACTACAATAGCATAAGAAATGAGTGTTCCCATCATATTGGGGTTAATTTCTATTCATTTGCTGCTTCCTTTCCCCATCTGCCAGTGAGTCCAGAGAGAACTGAGGTAAAATGTTTCACCCTTATGCATATATTTTTCTATCTTGAACTCTGAGCCCACTCAAAAGTATTTTTCTCTCCACTTAGTAGAAAGATTTCTGTCTAAGCTTCCTAGCTACATAGAAAGTCTTCAAGAAAACATAAAGCTTCAGAGCTGTCTTCAGAAAAACTGCTGGTATGCTTAGAAAAAGCTTTTTGCAGAATATAAAATTGCTACAAGCTCAATGTTTTTGGTTTTTGTTATCATTATAGTAATTTAACAGAACTTAACATATAGATTTATTCCTTATTTTTTCCCAAAGAGTATTAGAGCTGCTGTTTTTGGAGAAAGACTCTATTTACATGTATCCACGTCTCATGCTTGTGGACAAGTTTTCTTCTAATAGATGTGCTTTGAATATATTGAATATACATTTGAATGTATTTTGAATATAGATTTCCAGTCTGTATTTTGAATAAAGTTTGCTATCCCTCTTGTTCTTATTTTAGTAGAGACAATTCTAGCTGAGATTTTTCAGCTCTAGCCAATGATGCGATGAGAACACCTTTCCAAGATACAGATGTAGTTCACTAAAAGGATTTTTCTATACAGTTATGTTCTGTAAAAGACACAGCTGGTAAGATGATACTTTTTTCTGCTGCTTCTATCATTATTTTATCTGGGAGAATTTTGATTTATTAAGAAATATTTGGCCAACTTCTTCTATGGTTAATACTTGCAAATAGTAAATGCTATCAGAATAATTTTGGCATAAACAGATGCAGAACTGCTGAACCATCAGAACAATTTGAACCCTGAGAAAAGCTATCATCTAGCTATGGTTGATTTTTGCTCTGACCATGTGCATTTGGTGGTTAACAGAGCAGTTTGTATGTGCTTAAAAAAAAAGGAGCCCGGTAGACAAACAAAAAGTACATTTTATGTTGAAAATAATTGGACTAGGGTTTTTTCCTAGATTATAGCCATTTTAATCCTTTTTTTATATTTTCTATAAGCTAACAAACTCAATAGCCTTTAACTCCTCTAGCCTCAAACTCTTCTAGAATTACAACCACACAGCCTATCAATGCACTTACAAATAGTCTCCTGGATTAGAAAAACTGTTCTTCTACATGCAGATGTGTTCAGGCGCTGGCTGGATTAGAGCAAACAGATGAAAGTGCTGCCTCAACAGGAAAGAGAAGAGAATAGTCACCCCAGGCCCATGGTGAGCTGCCTGTAAGGGAAAAGGTAGTGCCCCCATGAGCAGTGAGTACAAACAGGTGCCACCCCTGTGGTAGCCCAGGGCCATAAGGAGCCACAGGCTCAGCCGTTTCTTCTCCCTCGGGGATCTTGTGTTTGCAACTGGCTGTTACAACATCCCTACAGCTGCATCATTTCCTGGGCAGATTTTCTCCCTTCCCTGCCAGAATTTAGCCCTATATATTAATATTTAAATCTTTACATACATGTCTCTCTGACTAAAAGGTCTGTGTCTGTTAACAGCATACTAAAAATGTCTTTCCTGCTGGAAAAATACTTCAAATGAACCAGAAAAACACAGCAAAATAAAACTCATATTAATGAAACATTGCCTTAAAGAACCAGAGTGACTAGCTAGTACCTCAGCAGCACACCACAAAGTATGCAGAACACCATGAGGAATGTGTTGTTCCAAGTGAAATCAAGCCAGAACCATTAAAGTGTCTATACTTAACAATTCGTTTCCTGCAGATTTGTTACCCATTGCAAGTTCTATATCTGAAAACCTACTTTAAGTGTCCTTTCATCAGCCAAGGCTGGAAGAGGAAACTGTGAAAAGTTTCACCAGTCTAGAGGGATTTGACAGCAGTATCATGCATGATACTCATAAAAGGTGTATCATTGGTTCAGTGCATCCTCACACTTCCAACAGAGCTGTGTCTGCTACTCAGTACTACCTTGTTACTCTCTTGTTAAGGCCCTCGTTAGACTGAGCAAGTGGTCAGTTCTCACTGCTTGTCCTTCCTGCTTTAGTGCTTTTCTTTGTAGTTGTATTTCCAAGCCTGCCTGCGCACAAGCTTTGGAAGATCACTCTTACCACTCATGTTTAGAGTTAAGAGCTATTTCCAGGACCAGTGACTCTGAATTTTTATTATCAACATAACCCAAACAAAACCTGGAGACAACTTTCAATTTCAGCCCTTGTAATGGGTTAAAACATCAGAAATTTTTTTCAAGGTAAAGTAATAATCTGGCATGAAGACCAAGGAGGACCAAGCTTGTCCTCATATCTCAGATGTGTGATTTATTTTTGTTAAGATGGACCTTCTGTCTTGGACAAGAGGAAAAAATCAATATTAATCCACTCGTAATGGAAGGATGTGGTTGCATAAACTGTCACTGAGTAGTGCAGGATTACAGCCAGAGTTTGAAGACAGATGTTATAGGTTTGCTGTGGAAGAAATAGACCATAACAATGTATTTGATATGGAAAAATCAATCACATTACTACTAGCTGGAAACTGCGTCTCTTTAAGGAAAAAATTTAAAGTACTTCAACCAGTTGGTAAAGTGAAGAGGTTTCATATTTATTTAATCACCTTAGAAGTCAAACAAATTAAAATACAATTTGTCAGTATTTTCTCTGAGATTTGTTTTCATGAGGGGGGAAGAGGAGATTAATGTTTTCTTAGTGTTCATTGTCTATTTAAATGGCAACATATGGAGATAATGAAATACACTGCCAGCCTAGATGCATTAATGGAGTTTTACAGCTAGAAGCTGTGTAGGGTTTCTATCTGAGAAACAGAAAAATCATTTTTTAAAAAAAACTAACACATCAAAATCTCTTTTCTTTGGCCTGAGAAAGGGCTATCTCTGAGAATATATACTGCCAAATTACCAAGAGTAGCTATGAAGTCTCATGGGTTCCTGTGCACAATGGATGCTGATATCTACAGTCTCTCTAGCTGCAATAGTCTTGTTACCATAGCTGCTGTAGTTCAACGTCAATTACCATTTCTTCTAAAAATAAAAAAACAAACAACCCTTGTCACACAGCTGTGTAGGCCATTTTAGTCATAGCAAGCCAAGCATCAGTGACAATATTTACCTTTGATGAGCTACTCTGAGGGGGTGAAAATACTTCCAAAAAGAGCAAGGAAAGGACACTGCATTTAAAAGCATACTTAATCAGCTACGTGAGATAAACAGCAGATCGTAGTCTATTTCTGAGTTATGCTTTCTGGATCATAGTACAAATAATACTAGTATCAATAGTGATGGCAGGAATATGCAATTTACTGGAAATCAGCAGTTAGTGACCCTGTTCAAAATGATTTTCAGAAAGTTCTTCTGTAATAGTACTGAGGCTGAATTACAAATTATAAGAATTAATAACAAAACTTAAATTATAGCAGTCCTGGGAATGGGTTGAAGGTCACACAATCATAGAATGATTAAGGTTGGAAAAGACCTCCAAGACCATTGAGTCCAACCTTGGACCAAGCAACACCATACCAACCAAACCATAACACATTGTGCCATAACCATAACACATCTGTTGCTTGAACGCTCACCAGGGATGGTGACTCTACCACCTCCCTGAGCAGTCTGTTCCCATCCTGAACCACCCCTTCTGTGAAGAAATTCCTCCTCATTGTCCAAACTGAACCTCCTCAACACAGCCTGAGGATCTGTTGTCTCATCCTGTCACTGGGCACCTGGAAGAAGAGGTTACTTCCCACCTGGCTATAACCTACTTTGAGGCATTTGAGCCTTCTTTTCTCCAGCACAAAATCCCCCAACTCCCTCAGCTGCTCATGAGGGGAAAACACCACTCATGACTGGCCACCAGCTGGATGTAACTCCATTCACCATCTGGGCCTGGCCATTCAGCCTGTCCTTAACCCAGAGAAGTGTGCACCTGTCCAAGTTGTGGGTTTACAGCTTTCCCAGGAGAATGATGTTGGATGGCAACATTGAAGGCCTAGCTGAAGTCCAGGTAGATTACACCCAACCCTTTTCCTCATCTACCAGGCGTTTCACCTGGTCATTAAAGGACAATCAGGCTGGTCAAGAAGGTTACCAGCAGATGTCTGAGGATGGCCTAGTTCCCATTTTCACTAACACAAAAAATTGCAGTACTCCAAAGCCCCAGCTGCTTTTGAATATATTTTGATACAAGATGGTGTTACTGCACAACAGGAGCTCTTCTCCTGTTAAAATGTTTACATATATGAACCTGGTAAATAAAAAAAGCATGAGCATAAAGTTGCCATTCTTTCTGACTCCTGAAAATAGAGTACATCACCCTAGTAAAGATTATACACTGAAAAACAATCTGAAAGATTAATTAGTCATGATTTAGTATCTATTTTGTCTACTTTGTACTTTGACTTTTTAGTCTAACAATCAGAGAGAACATTATCAGATAATATAACGTGAGAAACCAAAAGAAACTGTGACTAGCAAGTAGTCTTAGTGAGCAGGTCACTGATCCTCACTGAGATCTTACTATCCAGTGCATGTCTGCAGTCATCCAAAGGAACATATAGATCAAATTATTTGTGACTCCCATGATGTTCTATAAAGGGAGCTGGAAGATAAAATACTTCAATGTCTTACATTTCTAGCCCATTGCAAAAAAGGTTATAATTTCAGCATCATTACATGAAGCATTCAAACATCTTACTTATATGGGTACGTGTCTCATTAAGTCAGTGTACATATTGTCTCCTGTGTGCACCGTATTTTTCCCCAATAAGTTCACTAGCATTTTTCCCACTCTCACTTGTCTCAAATATCTTCATGCACCATGTGATGGCGCATTTCATCTCAGACTAGATTTTTTTTTT
>VZTR01000972.1:52672-141138 GCA_013400775.1 Chaetops frenatus | reverse complement strand
GGGCGGCCGGCGCGGAGCCGGGACGGGCGCGGGCGGCGGGGCGGGATGCGCTCCGCCTGCCTCCCGCGGCACTGAAGCCGCCGCGGCCGCAGGGAGGAGAGCCTCGTCCGGAGAGACGCTTCGCCTGCGCTCCGCTCCGCCGCGGGGGCTGAGGAGCCTCCCTGCCGCCGCCTGCTCCCGGCTCTCCCGGGGCGGCCGCTCTCGCCCTTGGCACACGGCCGTGCGGTGCCGGTCCGTGCGTATGCGTGCGCCGGGAGCCAGGTCCGTGTGCGTGCCGCTGCCCCCGCCTGCCCTGCGGGTTCCTGCCTGCCTGCTGCCCGCGCTGCCTTCCTCTGCTCCCTCCTCCCGCTCCTGCCCCTGCTCCGCCGCGGCCTCTTTTGTTGTGCCGTGCCGGGCATGTGCCCGCGGCCGGCGGGCGCAGGGACAGGCAGGGGCGCGGCGCGGAGACGGGCGGGGGTGCGTTCCCCGCTCCCGACTGTCGGTGTTGACAATAAATCCGGGAGCGCTTCTGCCAATGTAAACCCGGGCCAGGTGGGTTTACGCTGTTTGTCATGAAAAGTTAAGCTCGTTCCTAAACATGCCCTGATCTTGCCCTTTCGTGCCCGGGGAGAAGGAAGTGTTTCCTCGCAGGCTGCGGCGGGTTCTATGACAAGATGTTTTCGGAGCACCTTATGAGCCCGTGTCTCTCTGTCGTTGCGGCCAGCTTGGCTCCCAGATGGCCAATTCCCTCAACGGCCGGAACCCGCGCAAGGGACGGATCCTGGGCTTCATCGATGCCATTCAGGATGCTGTGGGCCCCCCCAAGCAGGCAGCTGCCGACCGCAGGACTGTGGAGAAGACCTGGAAGCTTATGGACAAAGTGGTGGGTGTCTCTGTGCGTCCGTGTATACACACAGTGAAGAATAGTGCTATTTAAATAGGTACACAGAGGCAAACAGCTTCTTCCTGCAGCTCTGAATGCTGTGCTGCATGTGCCTCGGGAAAGCAAGGGGGCTTACGTTTTAGGTTATTTAAGCATCATTCGTCTTTTTTATTTTTTTCTTCCTTTCCAGTGGCCTCTGGCTATGTTTTTTTAATCTTGGTTTGTGGAAGGAAAACAAATGTGTGTGTTTGCCTTAGGCTATTGTTATTTTCAGATCCTTTAAACTGACTCAAAGTTGAAGAGCTGTCCTAACCAAAAGCTGCTTAACTTTAGACTTGTAATCACATATTCTGTATGTTTTGTGTTGGATCACACTGTTAGTCTGCAAACAGGACCTCTGAAGTATTAAACTTCAGTTAAGCTAATTGTCCTGCAAGATGTGTTGGTGATGGCAACATAGATGTGTTTGTGCTTTTAGGAATGTGCGTGGGGACTGGGGGATGTCACTCTTGTCAGTTTAGTAAACAGATTAGTATGGCTTGCCTAACTTTTTAAGTATGTGTTCTGCATTTTAATGACTTATAAGTACATCTACTATTAATTTTGAAACTAGAAATACACTGTACTGAAACTCCTTTTTCAGGAAGTGGGGGGGATAGACTTTAGCTTTTTAGCTCTTCTGGTTCCCCTCATCAGCCTGATACATTTTGTTTAATATTCTATGAAATTACTGCTTGTATCATGATAGATTATCTAGGGAAGTGCCTTACCAGTGGTAGGAAGAGTTTGATTGTAACATGGCTTGCTTGTTCAGGAGATGCAGGCACTCTGCTTTGCACATGGGATGATATTTAAAAGCTTCCTCTTGAAGCTGCTGGGCAGTGAGGATTGCTACCTGTTGGCCTTGGGTCTGTATGGCGATACAGTTAGCACTTCTAAACTCGGTGATTCTCTGTGATGTAGTGTAACTCTTTGCTTTCCCTGGGGCTCTTGTGAAATAAGATGTACAACGTTTCTTAAAGTTCATGATCAGTAATACTAGCAGGGTGGAGACTATTTCATGTAATATGCCTTTACAAGTCTTAAAGTAGTTTTTAAAGTCCTTGTAGGCTCTTTTTTGATGCTCCAAGAATAGTATCTGTATTTCCACTGCATTTGCTGATAGTGATTATAAACTAAAACCCCAGCTTTGATAGAAATGGTTGTTATCACAAAGACTTTGTTGACATTTTCCTGTCAGTGGTCAGGATGCTGTTAACAGTGGGTTCTCTTGTACTAAGAACTGTAAGTATAAATACTTGAAAGTAGGTGCTCTTCTTCAGTAGGAGGAAGATTTCAGCTTGGAAACTAGGAATTTGGTTTGTTGCTGAAGCCACGTGGGGAATGCATAGCTCTGATTTCTCTGTGTCAGGCCTTTTGCAGATCTATATAGTGAGGTTATACCCTGATTTGTTTGCATAATCACGGTTACCAGAAAGTATTTACCCCACTGCTTAGACTTCTGGGTTGCTTTCACTCATCCAGTGGAGGATAACTGTATTTGTCACAGCCCATCAGAACAGCCAGGAAGGCCTGTTTGGTAGAAGTGACTGGAAAGGCTAGACATTGTGCTGTGCTTCCTTTTTCATTTTACTGGATAAGTGTCCTCAATTTGGATCTTTAATGTATCCTCTTTAAGCTGCTCTCAGTTAATCAAATTTTATTTCCAAATTGTATTAAAGTATACCAGACAGGATGATGTCATATTGTGAGAATGCTCTAGCTTGTTGGTTGAGTTTTTAGTATTTGGTACTTGTAGTGAAAGGATGTGTTTGAGAAAATTTAATATGCTGGCAAACAAATTTAAATCTCATAGCCTTGTGTGGCAGTAGGCACAAGAAGGTCATTTTTTTCTCTGCCTAGATCAAACCCAGGGATTAAAATCAGAAATAGAAACCTGCTCCATCAACTGTTGTTTTAAATCCCATTTCTGGAGTGTGTCCTATGACTGATTTCTGTGGCGGGTCACTGATCAAATTAATACCTAGTGAAGGCAGTAGCTTTGCCAAGTCAGTGAGGTGCTACACATAGTAAGGTTGTGGCTTAGAGGCCTATTTTACTTGTTGTAATAACAGTTATTATGCTTGTTTATTCTTTAACTATAGTAGCTGTGATAACCATCTTATTGCTATAGTAAGGTAGCTGAAATTTCTTCCATTCTGAAGATGTTAAGAAAATGAATAATGGAAACAAAGCAAAGCTATTATCTTGACCAAACACTGAAAAAAGAGCAGCCTTAAAAACTAGTGGCAGAGCTCAATAACTTCTGGTTTGCATTTATTTCTTTTTTAAAATTGCCATCTTTTACCTTTTCTTCATTTCTTTCTGTAATTTTGTCCTCTGGCAGATGAGGTTTTCTGTATGAATTACTTGTTTGCAACAATAAGAGATTAACCAATACTACGAACATTTGTACTCTACAAGAACTGTACTATGGGAGTGGTCTTGTGGTGTATGCAAAAATTCTGGCTACCTAGACACCATGCAGGCTTCTTTGTCTAGAATTGGTTATGTGTCCTGCTTTCAAATTGTTCAGACTTCATGATAATGTCAGTTTTCCATGGGCTGGTACTTTAGGTTGGAATAGGCAAAATATTGCGGTTCTGTTTGTGTGTTTTTAAGCTTTAATTATCAGTCTGAAAATAATAATGGATTTTGAGAAAGTTCTTTAGCAGGACAGTATGTTGGAACAGTGCTCTTGCCTTGAGCCTTGTTTGTAAAAGTTACCATAAGCAACATCCTTGCAGGGAATTAAAAAAAAAAATCTGCATGTAGATAATCAGGGACTGCAAATCGCTACCTGCCTATGTATCTTTCCTTTTTATACTTCATACACTGGGATCCCTACTTTTTGTGGCATATTTCTTTGTCTCGTGTGAATTTACAATACTAACTGCATTATTGAAGGGCAAGCAACTGTTAGCATCAAGGTCAAGTTCCCTACTGCTTTTCTCATAGGTAAGCAGTAGCTTTACCATTAAGAACCAAAAAGACTTTAATTCCTGTGCAATGCAAAGAATAATGTTTCTTTTATGGTTTAGAAGGCTAGCCTTGCTTTCCAGTGCATGTGTTGTATAAGAAGTTTGACGATATATCTCTGGACTTGTAGGAAGCAAATTACTGTTTTTAAAACAGGATGTATATTTTAGAGAGTTTGTGTCCTGTAAATAAATGAAAAATTAATATTGTTGACAAATAACTCAGGTCTTCCTTTAAACTGTGTATAAATTACATGGGTTTTTTTTTTTTTTTTCTGAGATTGTAAACCTAATGGCTTTTAAAACCTAGACCCTAGCCATGTATTACTATTAAGAATAATGGTATGCTGAGACCAGCTTTGGGAGAGAATTACGACTATGTAAACATTAGAGTAGTTAAGTCAGTTTACTCGTTGGGCTATTTAGAGTAGTCAGTACTATTTTTTCACACTTCACCCTTATGGGATGCAAGCTGATCAAATTGTGACACATTCTGAACAGGATTTTTTAAAACGGGTGTATTTCATCAACTTTTAATCACTTTTCATTCCTCCTATGTATTGAGCTTGAAAATAATTAAATTTTCCACTATGAAGATGAGCAGTATTGCCTAAAGTATTTGGGTGCACTGTCATGGCCCACTAGTTGCTTGACTCTGTATAAATGGGGATGGCATTGATTTGCTATTTAGTAATTATTTAAGAGCAAACTAGAGTGCTTCTCCAAAGCTTATTCTATTGACTTAGTGAGTAAAAGCTGGGTTACCTCTGCAGCTTAGTGTTGTGGTTTTCTTTAAATTAACATCTGTCAGCATCTGAGTATACAGAGCATGGTAGTTGAAATTATGTGTGCATTGGTTATCCTTTGCAAAACTTCATGTAAATGATTCTATGGTCAAAGTTGGTAGGAAATCTTGTGTCCTGCATGTGCTGCTTATGGAAAAAGAATACAAAATTAAACAGAGAAACTGAAGCTTCTCTCTTTCTAATTGAAAGGAAGTAAAATTACCCTCCAAAGTCAACTGTCCTTGTGTGTCTGTGGCATCAGCATTCTTATTGTTTATTCTTCCACTATGGAAACATATGGCTCAGTTGCAGTGTGGTAGCTGTTGAACAAGCACTTACTGTATTCTCAAGCAAAAAGATTGGGTCACCTCTACTTATTTTCTGATTAATGGTCTGATGAGAGAATTTTTTCTGTGGAAAATGAAATGCATTGCAGTTAAGGTAACTTCAGGCAGGAAGAAATCTTTGTTGAAGAAGCATAATGTTCAAACTTAGGCCATTTTCTTTATTAGCCCCTCCTGATTAAGTTTTTCAGAATTCATTGTTGGTTGCATTGGATGTTGTGGATTGCTGGAGAATTTTTATGGTATCTTAACTGCAGAGCTGCCTTTATACTGTCTGTGGTATGTCAAAGCGTTTTTTAATTTTTTCACTATTTGGTACAGCATGGCAGGAGACACTGGTTCAGTTGAGCAATTTGGAAGAGTAGTTTTGGGAGTGTGTGAGCACTGATGCTCCAGTTGTTCTGGCCCATTCACTGCAGCTGAGAACAGTGTTGAGCGGATGTCCTACTCATTAGATACTAATTCTGCTGTAGCTGAGTTACTTTCCTTGTATTGTCTTTGACTAGTGTTAGGTGTTTAAACAGATTGTGTTAAGGCTGCTATACTTTGCTTGAACAAGGGTCCTTTTGTCAAGTGAGCCAAGGGTTTTCAACTTTGCTTTAAAAAGTGAATAGAAGATAGTTTTTAGCAAGAAATTTTCTATGTACAATAGGCCTCCGTTACTCTCATCTCCTATGATGCTATGAAATAATGCCTTATAATTTAAGTCAAATATCTCAAAAGTGTTATGATTACTGGCATTTATTTTGGTTAGGGATGGGGGAGCAGAGGTGTGAAGAGGAGGTTAATGTTCTTTCTGCAAAGGAACTAGAGTTAACTTGTCTGGAAGTTCTGTAGTTAACTGTTTCAAAATCAGTTTCTGGTAGATTAGGGTAATGCCTCAGTTTTCCCAGAGTTGCATTCTTATTGTTTCTGTGATTCTGGATTAAGTGCTTGGATTTTCCCCAGGTGTGAGCTAGTGAAAGGAACTTAGTTTTGTCTCAGTTTGCCTCAATAAGAGAGATAGTTTTTACTAACTTGCTTACTGCTTTTCATTTTTCACACTGAGTACTTGCTAAATATATACATGCTTACTTCCAGTCATAACAATACAAAAATCACACTGTGATCTGATTCATGTCCACTTCTAATGTGTTGGTGAGACTTGCCTTGTAAAGTGCAATATAGAGGCCTTTATTCCAGGGGTATTGGGGGTTTTTTGTGTTTGTTTGTTTTGAGCTCTGTTTTCTTTTGAAGAAAGGTCTTGGCAAATCTTTTGCGTCAGCAGGTGTCATTTCTTATTGCTTACTTTTAATTGTGAACTGCTGTGGTATGTGTCAGGACATCCTGACTGGAAACCATATGGTTTACCAACCATCTCCTTACAGACTTACTTCCTTTGAAGCCTTGTGTACTCTGTAAAGTGAAGGAAACCTTATACTACTTCAGTGGATTGCTGATTTGAGTGTAATACTACTATTTTTTTGAATTATAATGTATAAAACTAATGAAGGTGTTAAAGAATTTTTGTGTGGCTTTCTTAAAAATGGAAAGGTTCTTGTTCTAAAATGGAAGGTTCTGGTATTGTGCTGTATTTATCTCTCCAAATTCAGCAGAAAGTGAAGTCTTGTAAACCATTTTGTATATAATGATGTGAGACTGAAGAAAACTTTCAAGAACTTCTGGAAGAGAAAATAATTCTTCCTTATAACTGGATATACTTTTTGTATGGCTGAATAGACGTGACTGTTGGAAATACAGCAACTACTATAAGCAAGTTGCTTTTTCTTGTTGTTATAATATTTTTAATGGTATTTCTAATATATATGAAATCACTAATATTCTGCTTGTGGCACATCCGATCAAAAAGATAGGCTTAATTCTTTGTTCATGAGACTTAAGCTAGGATAAATAAGTAATTCAGAATGATTGCAGCCTTCTCTGCTTGTGGTCTGCTCTCATTACTGACTATTCAGAGAAAAAAAAATTTTGATATTTGAGATGCTTTTTTCCCTTGGGCTTCTTACTTCAGAAAGCTGTAAGGCCTGATTGGTGACAGATTTTTGTCACCTGTAGTTGGTCTTGTGAAGAATGTCAGTCTGGTTTCAGGTTTTCACTAAACCAGAAATCACAGTGAACTCAAAGTTCAGAGGAAAAAAGTCTGGTTTTCATAAAGATTTTCACTTCTGTATTTGGGATTCCAGTTCTTCTTACTCTTCTACTCAAAGAAACTCATGTATGTCTCTGCATGGATGATTTTCAGGTCTAGATACACATGTAAGATTCTTTGCCTGTGTTTCTGACATCTCCTTAGAGAATTCTATCTGTCAGCCTAAGTTTAGTGCTTTTCTGATCCTGAAAGAATGCTATCATATACAACCTTTATTCTTTGAGAATCCTGCTTTAGACATCTAATGCACAACTGGGGTCCTGTTGTCCCTTTTTTTCATCCTGGTGACATTATCTTTATCACATAAAATATAAACAAGTTATTTTCAGTTTTGAAGTCTCTTGCAGTTCTGGGTTGCAGTTTCAGACTTCATTACCAGTTAAAAGATGATCAAATACCTTTATGCTTTTTTTTTTTGTTTCCTTCCAGCTCGTTCTCAACTTAAAGGATTTCCTTAATAAGCCATTAAGTTATTTGAGAACTTGGCTGTGAAACTTTGCTGTTTATGTCTAGAAAAACCAAATTGCTAGTTTTCAGTCTCTGAACCACCCTTCAGCATGTTGAACAGTTCATATATTCGTATTTGCCTGCTTCTGTTTTGGTTTTTTTTCTTACAGAGATGCAAATTCCTCTGGGATAAGGACTGTTCTACAACACATCAGAAAGCTTCCTGATGTATTACTTGGTCTAAAAGTTGAAAGGATGATATAAATTGCTAAAATAACAATCAGTGAAATGAGGAGAGCTATTTCAAATGTCATGTTTTACATACTGTTTTGAATGGCACTAGACTTTTTAAAAACTTCTGACTTTTGTCCACTCTGTCTCCACTTTTCTAACTATGACCCCTTGTTACCTCAATCTAATTGCCTGGTTGTGTTCTCGTGCATTGTACGTTTCAGAGAGTAAGAAACTTTGCTTCGCTGATTGGAGAGCATGAAGGGCTGTTATTGGCAGCAGTCTTAAGGCAGTGAATTTCTCTAATAGTGTAGATGTAGAAATTGCAGGAGAGGTCAGCAATAGTGATCGAGCTTTGAGTTTAGAGAGGTGAGTGTTACAGGATGCAGGTTTGTTCCCCTCTCACCCAGAAATGCTCAAGACTTTACTTTTTTCAAGTTGATAGATTAGTAGGAATAGGAATCTACTTTCAGCAGTATTAAGATGTTTTTATAGCCTCTTTAGTTACCTCAAAAGAAGGTCAAAGTCACTAATATATTAATGTGGCAATCTCCAAATAATGCCTATAAAACTTCTATGCCACATGGTCTTAATTTTTTCATAAGTATTTGCATACATACAGCTGCACACACATCTAGAATGTGTCCCTATGCAATGTTTTAGCTGAGCCTGAATAGCTCAGTGGAACAGCAGTCAAAAACTACCTGTTAGTTTTAGTCACTTTTCTTTCTAGAACAGAACAAACTATCAGAAAATTTAGATTAGCCAGGAGACAATTCTAATCTTGTCATGTTAAGGATGTGTAGGAAACAGAATACCTTTCTCTTCCAGAAACATTTCCAGTGGAAACTAGATTCAAATAAGAGTATTTGATTAGTCTGAACTTACTCTTTGAGTAATATACATTCAATTAATATTTGTGCCACTTCAGATCACAGCAACTCCACGTCCATTGAGATGTTTAAGGGCAAAGTTGTAGTAGTGAAAGGGCTACAGGGGTAGTTTCTCTGAGACACTGCCAGAAGCTTCCCCCCTGTCCCATAGAGCCAGTGCCAGCCAGCTCCAAGGAGGACCTGCTGCTGGCCAAGGCTGATCCCATCGGCAGCAGTGGCAGCTCTGGGGTAACATCTTAGAGAAGGGGCAGAAAAGCTACTGTGCAGAGGCAAACTGCAGCCAGGGAAGAGGGGAGGGAGAATACGTGAGAGAAACAACTCTGCAGCCACACAGCTCAGTGAAGAAGGGGGAAGTGTTCCAGGTGCTGGAGCAGAGATTCCCTTGCAGCACCTGGTGAAAGCAGGTCCACAGTGGAGCCAACATTCTGTGTAAGCCATGGAGGTCCCCATGCTGGAGCAGGCTGATGCTTGAAGGAGGCTGTGATACCGTGAGGAACCTGTGCTAGAACAGGCTTCTGGCAGGACCTGTGGCCANGTTTTGAAGTCTCTTGCAGTTCTGGGTTGCAGTTTCAGACTTCATTACCAGTTAAAAGATGATCAAATACCTTTATGCTTTTTTTTTTTGTTTCCTTCCAGCTCGTTCTCAACTTAAAGGATTTCCTTAATAAGCCATTAAGTTATTTGAGAACTTGGCTGTGAAACTTTGCTGTTTATGTCTAGAAAAACCAAATTGCTAGTTTTCAGTCTCTGAACCACCCTTCAGCATGTTGAACAGTTCATATATTCGTATTTGCCTGCTTCTGTTTTGGTTTTTTTTCTTACAGAGATGCAAATTCCTCTGGGATAAGGACTGTTCTACAACACATCAGAAAGCTTCCTGATGTATTACTTGGTCTAAAAGTTGAAAGGATGATATAAATTGCTAAAATAACAATCAGTGAAATGAGGAGAGCTATTTCAAATGTCATGTTTTACATACTGTTTTGAATGGCACTAGACTTTTTAAAAACTTCTGACTTTTGTCCACTCTGTCTCCACTTTTCTAACTATGACCCCTTGTTACCTCAATCTAATTGCCTGGTTGTGTTCTCGTGCATTGTACGTTTCAGAGAGTAAGAAACTTTGCTTCGCTGATTGGAGAGCATGAAGGGCTGTTATTGGCAGCAGTCTTAAGGCAGTGAATTTCTTAATAATGTAGATGTAGAAATTGCAGGAGAGGTCAGCAATAGTGATCGAGCTTTGAGTTTAGAGAGGTGAGTGTTACAGGATGCAGGTTTGTTCCCCTCTCACCCAGAAATGCTCAAGACTTTACTTTTTTCAAGTTGATAGATTAGTAGGAATAGGAATCTACTTTCAGCAGTATTAAGATGTTTTTATAGCCTCTTTAGTTACCTCAAAAGAAGGTCAAAGTCACTAATATATTAATGTGGCAATCTCCAAATAATGCCTATAAAACTTCTATGCCACATGGTCTTAATTTTTTCATAAGTATTTGCATACATACAGCTGCACACACATCTAGAATGTGTCCCTATGCAATGTTTTAGCTGAGCCTGAATAGCTCAGTGGAACAGCAGTCAAAAACTACCTGTTAGTTTTAGTCACTTTTCTTTCTAGAACAGAACAAACTATCAGAAAATTTAGATTAGCCAGGAGACAATTCTAATCTTGTCATGTTAAGGATGTGTAGGAAACAGAATACCTTTCTCTTCCAGAAACATTTCCAGTGGAAACTAGATTCAAATAAGAGTATTTGATTAGTCTGAACTTACTCTTTGAGTAATATACATTCAATTAATATTTGTGCCACTTCAGATCACAGCAACTCCACATCCATTGAGATGTTTAAGGGCAAAGTTGTAGTAGTGAAAGGGCTACAGGGGTAGTTTCTCTGAGACACTGCCAGAAGCTTCCCCCCTGTCCCATAGAGCCAGTGCCAGCCAGCTCCAAGGAGGACCTGCTGCTGGCCAAGGCTGATCCCATCGGCAGCAGTGGCAGCTCTGGGGTAACATCTTAGAGAAGGGGCAGAAAAGCTACTGTGCAGAGGCAAACTGCAGCCAGGGAAGAGGGGAGGGAGAATACGTGAGAGAAACAACTCTGCAGCCACACAGCTCAGTGAAGAAGGGGGAAGTGTTCCAGGTGCTGGAGCAGAGATTCCCTTGCAGCACCTGGTGAAAGCAGGTCCACAGTGGAGCCAACATTCTGTGTAAGCCATGGAGGTCCCCATGCTGGAGCAGGCTGATGCTTGAAGGAGGCTGTGATACCGTGAGGAACCTGTGCTAGAACAGGCTTCTGGCAGGACCTGTGGCCACATGGAGAGAGGAGCCCACATTGGGAGCAGGTTTCCTGTCAGGACTTATGACCCTGCAGAGGACCCATGGTGGAGCAGCTCCTGAAGGACTGCACTTTGTGGAAGGGACATGTTCTGGAGGAGTTAATGAAGAACTGTGGTCTGTGGGAAAGACTCACTTTGGGGAAGTTCAAGGATGGCTGTCACCTGTGGGAGGGATGCCTGTCTGGAGCAAGGGAGGAGTGTGAGGAGTCCTCCCACTCACGAGGTAGGAGTGGCAGAGACAAGGTGTGATGAACTGACCACAGCCCCCATTCACCATCCCCCTGTGTTACAGCAGGGGAGGAGGTAGAGTGGAGAATAAAATTAGGCCCAGGAAGGAGGGAGTGGTGGGTGGAATGTGTTTTTAAGGTTTGGTTTTATTTTCTTGTTACCCTACTATGATTTGACTGGTAACTAGAAGAATTAAGTTCCCCAGGTCGAGGCTATTTTACCTGTGACAGTATTTGGTGAATGATCTCTCCCTGTCCTTGTCTTGATCTATGAGTCTTTCGTTACGGGTTTGGGAATGAGAAAGAAGCTTTGGTGGGCACTTCCTCATCCAGCCAAAACCAAAGCACTGAACTTCTATTCCAGCCAGGAGCTGGAAAGCAATGAGTTTATAATATTTCTTTTTCCTGGTTTACAGTATCTGTTTTTGAGTGACCTGAAGTCTGTCTGTTGTAGCTGATAACTTTTGAACCACTGCCACAGCTCAGACCATTTTCTTATGTGCAGAGTTTTCAAAATTAAATTTCCCTAGAATCTAAGAGGCTATATTGTTGGATAAAGAGAGCCAGCAGATGACTAAGTAATTCATGTCAGTTTTTAGTAGATATTTAAACATGTGTAGGTAAGTTAACCTGCAGCAAACAGATCTGTGTGAAAATACTGCTCTTGGCATTGGTTGCATGCTGTGTTTTGATATGCTCCTTAGCATATATTAGGCAGGAAAAGACATACTTTAAGGGCAAACCCACAAAATATGTAGGTAAGCTTGTTTGCTTTTTATAGATGTGACAAGATTAAGTCAAATTTTGCCTCTTTTGACATTAGAGACTATTTGGAATTTCACAGAATATAAATGAACTAGGATTTAATTCTTTGGGACTGGCAGTTTGAGAAGTATGTTATACCTGATAAGTTTGACAATATCACATCAGTTTTTGTCTCTATGTATTTCTTGCGTTTTACATTCTCTTGTTTTTGCTTATAGGTAAGATTGTGCCAAAACCCAAAGCTTCAACTCAAAAACAGCCCACCTTATATACTTGACATTCTACCTGACACTTACCAACATTTGCGGCTTATACTGAGCAAATACGATGACAACCAGAAACTTGCACAACTCAGTGAGAATGAGTATTTTAAAATCTACATTGACAGTCTTATGAAAAAGTCAAAACGGGCCATACGACTCTTTAAAGAAGGAAAGGAAAGAATGTATGAGGAGCAGTCACAGGACAGGTGAGTAAAATACTTAAATATAAAGTAGGTTGTCTGGTCTGTCTGCATTCTTAGTACTGTTGTCTGCAGCCGTTGTGTTTTGACATTTTTAATTATTCAAAGAGCAGAAATATTTATTGCTTGGATTCATTGACCCTGCAGGTCAATCAGTAATTTGCTGGATTTGTTTCACTGTATGCTCTTATCTGTCACTTTGTGACCTTTAAAACCAAGTGCATTTCCTTCATAAAACATTCATTTAATTCTAATTACTTATTCACAGGGCTTAGAGAATGTAGCTTTTCCTGTGGTAGAGAGTGACTGCTAGCTTGGATTGAGCTTGACCTCCCTCCCTACCCTAGATCCTTAAACTTTGGGAGCCATGATGGATATTGACTTAGAGTTCTCACAGGTGGTGGAATGAAGCAAAACAATATTCACACTTTTCAGATATTACGTGATGTTATGGTAAGGTCATGTTAATGTTAGTTTCTTGCTGAGGAAGGAACCTTTTCAGAAACCTAATGGATTCTTGATTTGCAATGGTTCAGTTTTAATAAAAGGAATTAACGTCCACTTTATCTGCACTCTTGGTGGTAACTGAAAAGGTTTTTAATATTTGATTTGATTACCTAATAATATAAAAAATAATACTTCAGTAAATGCTGTGCAAGATCTACAATCTTGTTTTGGGAAGAAGGGGATACAACATTGTTGTGGCCATTAGTCTTTGCCTTGTGTGGTATTACTTCAAATCTATTCAAATGAAAGATGATGCTCTTTCTGAAGTCCCCTCTTTTTAAAGGAGATAGTGGGGAATGAGATGTCAAGTGAAAGGAGGATTGAATTCCTGCTGTTCTGTCTGTCTGCACCTGAGCTCTGAGGCAGGCGTGGTGGCAGTATAGTTTTACAGCTGGTGAAATTGTTGGTAGAAGCAGTGAAATGTCTACATTCTTGTAAATGTCACTGCTGCTATGTTTGAATTATACATATGTTCCTTCCAGATCTTTGGCAATGATTATAGCTACTCAGTCTACTGTGATAGTCTTTTGGGCTTTGTAGGGTGTCTGAAGTTTACTTGACATCTAAGAAATTTTTTCTTAAAGTACATCAAGACTGTCCAGGTGTGAATATACTTAGGCAAAAATGCTCCAAGAGGAGCAAAGTACACTGTTTAAGCTGTTTTAGTGATCAGTAAAGATTCTGATGAATGAATGTTTTTAGTATTTCAGTTTGTGTGTAGAGAGCAGTGTTTTCACTGTAGCTGCACTCTTACCAGAACTCCTGAGAGTTGTTCATCACTGAGCCTATGGCTACCATTTGGTGTAGGTACAGAAGTCATTGTGTTGCAAAGCAAATATGAACTTGTTATGATAAAGGAAATTTGACAGAAGTAATTGGATTATATAAGCAGGTTTTATTTTGACTTACCTGTGTTGTATGAAACCCTAATCCAGTTATAGGTTTTCTTAAAGTTAGAAAAATTAAAGCAAATTTCTTTGTCACTTTTTCAAAATACTTGCTATAAGCTCTGTACAGTCATTCAGGCAGTATGTTAGTAACTCTGTCTAGGTGCTAGTATTGCTTCTATCCAGTTACCCATTTCATTTCCTGTGTTAGGGTAACAGTGGTGATAGAAGGATGTCTTTTGTTAAGCAGAGAGTTTTTGAAGAAGGTGTAGTTAGCATGTTTACTGTCTATTTGGGCCATTCTTGTCAGATGGTTGGAGAGGAGGGGTTTTAAAACAGTTCATAGTGATGAAGTGCACTGAATCACAATAACTATTTCAGGCTTTTAAAATTAGTATTTCAGAAGGTGACAACTATCTTTTTTTACCTCACTGATGGCTTTCAGAGCTCGAGAAAAGGAATGTAATAGAAATCTTTTTGTTGTGTTCAAATTGTTAGTTGTGTTTCCTATATGAATTGCATTCTGACTGAATGTTAGAATGCTTAAACAAAAAAACTATAAGCATAACTCCATTAGCTCAGGACCTGTGCAATTCCAAGTAAAAGTTTGTATCTTTATTATTTCAGTGCATCTTCTTTCATCATCTACTGGTGATGTTTAATCTGGGTGTTGCCTAGTTTGAAGTTGAATGAAGGTGTTCTTGTTTGCTGAGCCATAGGACTTAAGTATCTGAGCACTGCAAAGCAGTGCTTCAGTGTACTTGATCGTGCTAATTCTTGGTAACTGGATAAAAGGGCATAATTGAAAAAAGAAATGCTTCATTCTTCATAAATTTAATTGGTATCATTTTAACCTATTAGCATTATTGACTAATTCTCATTTCTATAGTGATAGTACATTTAGGAACCAGTAGCAAGATACATGTGATTTTATTTTTGTGATGACACCAGAATTACTCTATTGTCTATCCTGTGAATGAATTTTAGTTTTAAAAGATCTGTGGATGAAAGAAGTTACAGAAGCAGCATTAATGCAGTGTAAGCTTTTGTTTTAGCCATTTGTACATAATGTGACTGGCACAGCATCTTTTTTCAGTATCAAATGCATATGATAGCCATTTAAGAGTAGTTGGTGCTGTCATTCCACTGGATGAGTCTTGCTAAGAAGGGAAAATAAGGTTTGCAAGTTTGTTTCTTGTGCTTAACTGTATCTATTTTCAGGGTATGATGTCTTCTACAAAATTATGTCCTTTCAGTCTTCTTGCTTAATGAAGTAAGAGGTAATGCCCAGTAAGTTCTGTAAACTGTACTAGATATAGGCTGCACAGAAATCTTTCTGTGAATGAAGTAATTTTAAGATCTTTTTGTCACAGATTTTACGTTTTAAAAGTAAAACACAAGTTTATTAGAATTACTGATTCAGGCTCATCTACTCTTGAAAGGCTTTCTGTGTCTTTCAGGCTTTTAGAGTTGTCTTTTCTTTTTCTAGTTCCTTTTCTTTGCTCCCTTTGTTTATTGGGAAGTAAACTAAAGCTGGAAAGCATCATTTCTGTGAAGTCCAAACTTCCTTCCCTTTTGCTGTATTCCAAAATTATGCATTCAGAAAAAATAAGAACTTTGTAGAATGGCAGTTTTTGAGACAAATGTGTTATCCAGGTGTAGAAATCAAGCACATAAGTTATAATAATAAGACTATAGGAGGAATAAAGTGGCAGTGGGGAGATTACATTTGGATTCATTCAAGGTGCTGGATATAGTCTTCATTTCTTACTAATGGAGACAAGTGGGAGGTTTCCTGTGATTTCCTGTAAATCATATCCTTAGAAGAATATGTCTTGAAATGGAGCTTATTCTCTGACTTTTAATATTGCTTGCCTTCTGCTATAGGCCCTTTATATGAGGAGAGGCAGAAAAGTATAAAACCAGGGTGTATACTTATTTTTAATAATCTCTTAAAATGCTTCTTGGCTCAGCCAGAGTTAGTTGGCTGTTTGTTTTAAAGTGGTATTCTAAAAGTGGAAGATGAAATATGGATATTTCTTAAGCAGTGGATAGTAAGGATGAAGATGTCAAGAGGAGAAGACCTGTGGTGGTTTTGTGATCAGTGTAGAAAAGTGTGCAGGAAGAGAATGTCAGTCAGAGAAGTCCTTCAAGATGATCACAAAACTACTTCTGTTTCTTCTAGAAAGTCTTATTAAAATTCTCTTGTGCATCCAGCCATTTGGTGTCTTCATTCAAATTATGTTTTACTGTAGTGTACAGCTTGTTTAAATGTTGGTTCAGAATTCTTATAGTCTCTTAAGTCTTCTAAGGAGATCTTGTACCTGCAATTCAAATGATAGATTGTTCTGCTTTGTTGCTGTTCGTGTTGGTTGCTGGGTTTTTAGAGTTTCTCTTACTTAAGTCTGTGTTGACAGCTGAGATCAGTTATGGTTCTTGGATCAAGTCCTTGAACTGGTACATTAAAGTACACAACATTCTTTCTGCTGCAGAAATTTCTCACCTATTTCTCCTTATCCTAAACGTACAAACTTGATAAGAGGTTAAAATAGTATCAGGATGGGTGTCAGGTGTGCCATCTGTAATGCAGTAGCCCTTTGTGTACTTCTGTGCTGTGGTAAGTGTGAGGTAACTTGCCCTGCTTCCTTGGATTACCTCTGCTTGTATCACAACCTCGCTGTTTTATTTATAGGAATTTAGGAAGTTTATAACTTAGCTAGCCTCACAACTTGTTTATGTCTCCAGAGAGGGGAGGTTTTGTTGATTTTGGGAAGGATCATGAAGAGTGAAGTTACAATTCAGGATGATTTTGTTTGGAGAAGTTAAGATTGTTATGGCTAGGTTTTTTTTGTTTTTGGTTTGTTTTTTTTGACAAATAGAATGTACAGATTCAGAAAAGGATGTTAATGGCCCTTTTCATAGAGCCAGTTTTGGCTTTTGGTTGACATCACATAGGTAATTGTTGAATAAAAGTTATGGGCTCCTTGGTATCCTGTGATTTGTTCTGTTTTCCAAGCCTATTATGTAGTTTTTGGTCTCCAGTAAATTCTGAGCTAAGCTATACATACCATCAATCTGTTCTTAACATATGTAAACCCCTAAACTTAGACTGTCTCAACATGTTTTAGAGGTATAATATATTGACTGTTTTACTCTAATCTTGCTGAAGCTGAAAGGAATCTAGTATTTTTTTCCCTATAGTGTTTATTTGCCTGTACTTACAGATGATTCCTTCACGAGATTTTTAGTTCTTTTACTAAAAATCTCGTGAAGGAATCATCTGTAAGTACATGCCTTAGTCTGCTTGAAACTCTTCTGGAGTGTTGGCTCATTGCTCTGCTGTCGCTAGAAAAAGGAGGGGACTTGCTCTTTCCATGTGTAAAGTATAATAAGGTAATTGACAATGGAACTTGGCTACAATAAATAGCCTCTAATAAAGAGACTTCTGAGGAAGAGTGAGTGTATGAGTGATTAGATGGGGTTGCATGGGAGGAGGAAATGCAATGAATTTTTTTTTTTTTTTAAGCTTTTATGTTATGGTGAGAATTTCCACCCTCTTTTCCCCTCCTGTTCTTTAGATGTGATGTCAAAGCAGATGTAAACCAAACAGCTTTAATAAACCCTTTGGTGTACCTGACCCACACGAGTAGTTGAGTTTCAGTGCAGACTTGATGGAGCACAAGCCGTTTGCTATTTTTGGTTATAGTTTAAATTAAAAAAGGAATGTTACACAAACAGACTTTTCAGACAAAGAGACTCTTGTTGCAGAGGGCAGGTGAGAACGCGTGGTGGTTACAAATGGTAGAGCAGTATTATGACAGCTTGTTCTCAGCGTAAATGCAAACAGGCTGTGTGACTGCAGTTGTTGTAAGGCAGTATTTAAATTTTAGGCGTTTTTTTAATCATCTTCAGTGCTTGGGGGTGGGTATTGTCAAATGAGAACAAAGGAAGTATTAGTACTAGAGTTACTTAGAGGCAACTATTTATTCAGATTGCAGAGGAAGACAAGGATTTTAAAACCACAAAAGATCCTAATGAAAAAATAATGGCTTGTAAATTCTTATAATTGATTTATAATCCTTGATTCATATCTTGTTGTGTAGACAAGAGAGATGTGCACTTTGTCTTTTGCTTTTTACTCCTATAAAATCAAACAACATTTTGTATGTTAGTGCAAGATCTCTTTTAAATATTATTTTATAAAGTAATGTGGTGTTGACAGTCATGTCTGAGTAGAGTTTAGCTGGTTGTAAGGGGATATATACAGTTTGATATCTTCCTTGTCTTTTGTATAATTATTTATGCCTGTGAAAGTGTGCATGATGCTGTTTCCAAAGTTTAAGGTACCATACCATTTATACCCATTTTGGGGAGGTGTGAAAGCTCTCAAAAAGCTCAGTTAGGGGACTCAGTCCTGCAGGCTTTCCATATATTAGTTTCCTTTATGATAAAACTAATGATAGTTCAATTGCTAGGAATATACAATATGACTGTTGCAATTCTAAACTGACATAATTTTCTATATGATTTAAATTCATCTTTAGAGCATAATATAGGATGGCACAATGAACTGGGGGAAGTAGATGGTTTTCTGAACATACAGCACTTGGGCTCAGAGATGTCTGGAAATACTCTGTTGCAGTGAGGATACCAGTACCGATTTCTGGTCTGCATCAGCTCTGTGTCTCACATCCCTTCCCCATTCTTGCCTGCAGGGTCTGTATAGGGAGCAGCTGTGCTCGTGGGGGTGGGCCGTGGTCACCAACTATAAATAGAGCTGTGTTCTTAGGTATGATAAAGCCCAAGTTAGCAACTTTGGGAACTTTCTGAAGAGCTGAAAGCACTGACTCCTGAATTTAACATGTAGAAAGGAAGGCTCCTGTAATGGACCTGAATGCATCTTTCGTCAACCACTTCTCTAAGTGCATTTGATTTTTAGAAAATTTGGTCTCTGCTTGTCTATCTCAGAAGTATTCTATATTCAGTGATAAAGTACTTGTTTTAAGATGCCTTCAACACTAGCCTGCATGATGGAAGCTGCTTGCCATGCAAGTAGGAACACAGCGTAAGATTATAAAAGAAAGGATCCATTTTTATGAAATGTATGCCTAAACTTATAAGCACATCTAATTTTATTTTCAGGCTATAAAAATAAATGGTTTCCTTTTCCTAATCTTCTGTGGCATTGTTTTCCTTTAAAAATCAGAAACAGGAAAGAATAAAAGTCTGCTTATATTCTATAAAGAAATGAAAAAAAAGTTGGGAATAATAACTTTCAAGTGCTACACTTCTGTTTAGTCAGTAGAAGCTCTTTGGAAGTAAAGCCAATTTATAAAAAACAAACGTGCTGTAGTGATAATCCTTTGTGCAAGGAATGCTTGATCAAAAAATCAGCCTAGAAGACATGGTTGCTATGTATCAAACCTATAACAAAGACAGTTTCACTAACCTGTAAAGTGTAAGAAATAACCTTAATCTGAAAAAGTGGCAGTATATGTTTTGATTAACACAGTTGAAGTTTTAGTTCAAAACAAAATGACAGAGTGGGATATTGATGGAAAAGCTGATGGATTCAACTGCTCTATTCCATTCATTAAAATCTGGCATGCTAGGGAGTACTTTGATAATGTTACGGAATTTTAAAAATACTTTGTGATCATTTGACTTCCTATTCTATTCTTTGCTTCAGTTAATAAAGTTAATTAAGTTAATAAAGTTAATTTACTTGAATCATGCTAAAAATAATGGAGTTTATATAGTTATTAACAAGTGTTTATCAGTGGCTGCACATTTGCAAACTAACTTTGTCTTTACAGATTCTGCAATAATACTGCTGTGCATGTTCTAGAATGAGGCAAAGCTTTAATATTTTTAATTTATATTGGAGGAACAAGGATTTGGGGTTAAAAATGTGGGTTTGCTGTTGTCTGCACAGAACAGTTTTATTGCTTGCAAGATGAATATGTTGGCATGTTTCATTCTTTTATATTGAGCAATTCCAAATGATTTAAAAGCATGTTATCTTGAGAGCCAGTTTAGGAATATAATTTGCTTGACTTGAAAGAAACTGTGGTATTTACACAAAAGACTGTGCATTTAATACAACTATATAAAAACTCCAAATAAACAGGATGAGTAATACATAGAAAGGTTTATGCTTTAGAGAGAGTAAACTCCGAAAAGAAGCACATCTTAACAGATAGTACAAATGGAAAAATAGGTCAGTAAGTGGATTTATATGAGGGATAAAACTTCCTGAGCAAACAACCAGGTGACTGTCATCAGTGTCTTGTTCATAGCGTAGATGACTAAAAACATTTTTAATCTTTCTGGTTTGAGTGCAACCAAGGTATTCATTATTAAAATGTTTTTATATTCATCTCTAGCATATGATAAAATGCTGAGTACTTTTACCATCATTTGCTTAGATTTCGTGTTGGAATTAATGAACTATCCTGTCTCGTAAGGGGAGATTTTCCCCATAATCTGTTTTGTTACCTAATTTTTAATGTTGTGTGAAGCGAAATACGTATTGAATAGTATATTGACTTTATTGTATTTATATCTTGCAAATATTTTGGCAGATCAGAAAATTGGTGAAGAAGTAATTGTTTATTCATTTTAGTAATATTTGCTCATAATAATTATTATTTTATTGAACAGCCCACCTGATGAGCTAGTCTTTCACTGCTACTAGCTGATTTTTGGCAAGCTGTGACTCTACAGTGGGAGAAAAAAATTTGGGGAAAAGTAATTAAATTTTTTTTTTTCTTCTATTTGATACTATTTGTGGGAAGATTCACAAAAAACATTCTTACTTTCCCCTAAGATAAAACAATGAAACTATGTGGCTTTGAAATTTGAAGCAACAATAAAAAAGAAAATGATTCCTATCATCTGTACCAAAAATGTGTGAAGATTACCTTTTTTATTCCACAATTCTTACTTGAAGTTATCACTACTAATAGTTGGAGCCTTCCTTTGTTTTGTCTGTGATACTGAAGAGATGTCTGTAGAAATGAAATCCACAACTGTATCTCCTTTTAAATATTAGCTCCAGTTTTGCATCAATACCTTGTACAATGCATATGCCTCCTGGTGGGGAGTAGTACTGAGCAATAAGCTATGAAGTTTTATCAGCTCCTGATGAGCTGCTATCTCTGTCTCTTGAGCTCCAATCCAAAGTATTGCACTGTGTCTGCTTATGTTGATATGACCAAGAGTGGAGAATATCAAGACTCTTGAGAAAGTACTTGACATATTGAGGATTGGATTAGACATGGGTTACTGATGGCAGAAAGAGAAGGATCCACGGGCTTGTTTATAAGTGAGTAAAATAAGGGTCTCTTGCAAATGCTGATTTTATCTCTTTGTCTCTTGCTAATTTTATCTGGGGCCCAGTGTTCACCTTTTTTCCTAGTATCTGTTGACTAGCTTAAGTTGTTGGTTTAGGANGTACTGAGCAATAAGCTATGAAGTTTTATCAGCTCCTGATGAGCTGCTATCTCTGTCTCTTGAGCTCCAATCCAAAGTATTGCACTGTGTCTGCTTATGTTGATATGACCAAGAGTGGAGAATATCAAGACTCTTGAGAAAGTACTTGACATATTGAGGATTGGATTAGACATGGGTTACTGATGGCAGAAAGAGAAGGATCCACGGGCTTGTTTATAAGTGAGTAAAATAAGGGTCTCTTGCAAATGCTGATTAATTTTATCTGGGGCCCAGTGTTCACCTTTTTTTCTAGGATCTGTTGACAAGCTTATGTTGTTGGTTTAGGAAGCACATTCCCCAATTTAGTGTTCTCACAAACCCCAAACCACAGGCTGCCACTCACTCCCCTCCTTTCCTCCTCTCACTCCTTGCTGCTGCAGCAGGTTGAGAAGGAGAATTGGAGGCACAAAAGGCAAAGATAGGAACAATTTACTGGAAGCAGCAATGAGATAAGAAAACCAACAGTAGTAGTAACGATGTTAAAAACAAAAGTTTACAAAAGGGAGAGTGCAGAGCTGGACCTGGCCACAGCCATGTTCCCTCTGGCTCAGGAGCAGCATTCCCAGCTCCCTGACCAGAAGGCAGTGACCTGGAGTGGGATGGAATAACATTGGGGTCCTGGCCATGCCCCCATCCCAGCTACTGCAGAAAATTAACCCTGCCCTGGCTGGTCCTGCTGCAGGACATGCACTCCAAGAAGTGAGACCTCCATACTTAGTAGAAGATCTGTGATCACTCCCTGGCTTGTGTGGAGAATTATTCTGTGACGAATTCTAGTCTTAATTACAGTAAGAATAAAGAAAAATTTTCATCATCTTAATTATTTCTTGTGTGTGTGCTAGGCCTCAGTAATGTTCTGAAAGCTTTTACTAACCTCTTTATTTGTCCTGAAAAAAACCCAAACACCTTTGTCGGCCCTGTATCAGAAATCTTGTTACTTTTTAAGAAGTGATAAGTTCATTTGTTAGTTATCACTCTTAAAATAGGACATTTTGGGCAATACAGTGCTGTTTAAGGAATGACTGCATGAGAAAAAAATTGCCTCCCATTACAAGTTAAAGGGAATTAATGTAAGACAGACAAATGTATTAGCATCTGTTTTCAAATTGTTCTAATGGAAAATGGTCCTTAGCCAACAGAATATTTTGTGAACTCATTTCAGAGTTGATTCTGAGTCATGAATGTCTGTCATGGGAAGTATAAAATACAGGGTCAGTAATAAAATGTCTTGTACCCAAGAACATTTGTTAGAACAGTGTTTAAATTTTTTTTTTAAAGCAGTCATTAATTGGTGAGACCTTACAGGTGTATATCCTAGAGCAGGCCTTTAATTCTAACTGCTCTCCAGTGGGAGAGCGTGAAAAGACACAGAAACACCTTCAAATGTTTTTCATGTCAGCATTTTGAACAGTTTATGGGCCTATAGGGAAGTAGTCATTGTGTAACTTGTAAAAAATTAAATTACTGTGTTACCAGATTACTCTAAGGTTTAATATCTAAGTCCCTTATTTTTTGGAGAACGCTTAGTTTTGACAGAAGAAAAATAATTTCTTCTAAGTCAAAGTTAAAAGTTTCAGCAAATACAGAGTGTCAGCCTTCCATTAGTACACTTAGGGTAGAGCTGTGTAATTTGTATTTAATACTCTTTAAATGTCATGCATGTTGAATGCAACAAATAGAGACTGAAAATATTTGTGTTTGTTCAGATATACAGCCTGTTGTGAAAATCCTGAAGTGGAGAACCTGTGTTCCAACTGTTGATTGTCATTAAAAACGATGACAGTCTCTGTTAGGAACATCTGCTCGCCTAATGTGCCAGCAACAAAGGAGATGTCTATGTTGTGTTAACTTAGCTTGTTTTTGCCTCTTCAGTTCAAAGTATTTGGTTTTAAAATACTAGAAAACACCTAATCTTTTTGTAATGAGATATTGTTCTAGCGTTCAGCTCTGAAACAATATAATAGGAAAAGGACATATTGAGTTGCTAGATCTTCTCAGTAACGCTGAGTTGGTCATAATGAATTGGCTGTGTCTGTATTTTTTGTGATGAGTTTGAACACTTATGCTTTATTTGTAGTTAGGTTATTTTTTACTGTCTGCCTGAGTCATAGTATGTCACTTAGATGTAAGTATTACACCATTTAATTTACAGTACAGCAGTTCCAGGTTTTTCTAGAATTAAGAGTAGTATTTACAGTTACATGTTTTTTGGTTATAGCAGCAGAGTAATGGTGGGTGATAGGAGTGCTGATAAAGGCTTGTGTCTGTTCTAGCTTCATAAGAATTTTTAATCCACTTCATAAGTGCATCTTACTGACAGCTCATTCCCAGTGGCTAATGCTCCAGTGGTTTTACAGCTTAATGATACATATTCTGTGCTGAAATTGGGAAAATGCAGAAAATGTGGCATATATAGCCAACTTTTTTTGTCTTGCTTAGAAAGTCATATGTCAGCAGGCTGAAATACTCTCTTCCAGTACTTTTTTAATGGGCTTCTTTTATATGGCAGATTGGAAGACTGTATTATGTTATTTTGTTCAGATCTCTGCAGATCCTTTTTGCTCCTTAATTCATAGCTGTAGCAAATACACAAGAATTCAAAGCAAAAAAAACCCAAACCCAACAACACCAAAAAAACCCAATAAAATCCCACCCCAAAAAAACCACCTAGAACACCAAACCCACAAGTATGTAGCATCCTGTTCATATGTTTCCTTTTACTGTTAATCCCTGTAATTAATGCCCTATGAGGAATGGGGCTCTAATCACTTACAGAGCACAGTAATGTAAGAAGACAGTGCTCATCTGGGGGGTGTTCAGCAGGATGGATCGGGGTGACCCAGTCAGTGCCCAGCTGTCCTCCAGTCTATGCTTATGTGGGTTCATTAACTACACCCATGTATGACTGATAGGCTTGTAATTATTGTCTGAAAGGAATCTTGCCTTATGAAGTTGTCTGAAGTGCCACTGGGAAAGACTTGCTTCTTTTCTCTCATTTTTCCACTTCCTTTGGGAGGAAGAAAAGAATAGGGCAGGGAAGCTGTTCTGTGGGGATCATGGATCCCAGCAGTCACTTTGAAATAATCTTTAATGAATCCCAATGCCAGGAAGCGTTGTGTTTGAACACCACATAGCAGTTTTTTAGTGGCTTAAGAGGAATATGAGTAGAAAATGCTTTTCTGAAAGTGCGAAAGGTTTTTTCAGGGTTTTCATTTGTTTGTGCTGCATAAATTTAGTGTTATTAATGCTAAACTGTCATGGACAACCTAAAAGATAAACACGGTTTTTTAGAATCCTACAATATGTCTTTCAATGGACTTAGAGGACAGACTATTGGATATTTGGTTTAAAAATCAGTCCTTTATTAAGTGATTTCTGAGAATGCAATTTGTTATTGGAGTGGATGACTAAAATAAGTTTTGACATATCTTCTCAAAACCTATAAGCACCCAGCCTACTGGAAAGGGTAATAGCTAGGGAAATATTAGTGAAATAAACTAGCTTATGTTTACTCAGAGTAAACAAAAAAGAGCAAGGCCCATCTCTTCATATCTGTTCCAACATGGTAAAAGTGTCTAGCAGCTAAGTCCTTCAAACATAATGGAACAGAAGAGTCCTATTTGTTACACCAGTTCGAGGCACCTGTTGGGAAAAAGAGACATGCAAATGTACTGTTCCTTTGTTTATTTGCACTTTGGTTTCCGGTCACATTGTACTATTCAGAAAGTCTTTCCAAGGCAGTCTTTTCCTTGGGCAGTTATCTGTTCACACTTGTTTTAAGCCTATTAAGGAGTTCTGTTTGCCTTGTGCTTGATATGCCTAAATAAGCTGGGAGGGGGGCAATGACGAGTAAACCTTACAGTAAAGTCAGCTGACATCTGTGAAGACATTTAAGTTGTGGATATTCATGGATATGCAGTTTAAGATAACTATCATATCCTTCTGTACATTTGTGGAACACCACTTCCATGAATGCCAGCCATTTGCTGTATTAACAGAAGAAAGAGTATTTGTCACTGGAAAATTGGTATATGGGTTAGAGTTGCCAAGAAAAGGAAGAAAATGTCTCAAAGGATGTTTCATGTTCTTTTTTACCTTTATGTATGCTTGTGTCTCACTCTTACAGCTTTCCTGTGTGGTGGCCTTTCTTGTTTGTTTTTGTTTTTAAAAGCTTAGCTAAGAATCTGTAGTGAAAGTAAATTGAAAGGTAGTGCTGATTTTATTACAGCTCCCATATATTCTGTTCCTGGATTTTCAGTTTGCTTTGTGTAACAGCAGATGGTCCATCTATTGTTTCATTATTCTTTCGGGAGTCTGACCCTCTATAGTGGGTGTGTGCTTTAGTGGAAAAAGAACAACTGAAGTAGATCTTTTTGTGATGGATGTAACTCAATTTATTAAACTGTTGATGACCTCTGCAATTCTGGCTCTTAAGATGTATTTTTATTTGAATGCTTGATATTGAGTGTAAGTTCTGTCATCAAGGTGTTTTTTCTTTGTTGAAGTGTCAAGGGAAGCTTTGATTCAAAAGGATTGTTCACTGCCGTAAGTGCTGTTTTGTGAAATGGCATAATTTTGCCATATGCCTTGGGGTTTCGTTTGAGATACTGTGAATAAGCAGTGTGAGTGCTTTCAAAGAGGCATTCCTGCTGTCCCACATCAACCATGTGGGCTTTCAGTTAAGCTTCCCAGGAAGACAGCAACATATGTGTACACAATGTGTGTATTATATTGGCGCCCACTCACACTGTTAAAGATGTGTCAGCATTTCCAGAATAGTTCCCTATTTTAAGGGCCTTGTTTTAGCCTGCATGTGAAAGTTGTCTGTGTTGGAACTTTACACACAGTGTCAGCCATTGTAGTTTTCAAGTGTGACTTTTTGCCAGGTGAATATAAACTGAATTAAATTAATGCATGCAATTTGAATGGAGTATATCTAGAGGCATAGTGTAATGATAGACTCTTAACTCTAAAGCAGCACCTTATCACTAAGTGTCCTGAAGCTACAGTGGATACCACTATTGTTGAGGAATTGTAGGGGATTTGTGGTAAAAGAAGATGGCCTTGGGCTTGGGCTTGTGACGATTGTCTAGGCTGAAAACCAACTGTGGTTTTCTAGTAATTACATTTGAGTATGGGGAACCTCCAGTTTCACGAATTTCTTTCAGCTGACTGAGGTTCTATCCCTGCAATAGTTTAGAATTAATTGGTGTCTGCCTTATTTGTCAAATCAGTCTTTTCTTTTATACTGGGAAATGGGGTAAGTCCGTGGCATATTTAAACTGTGTTCCCCTGAGTTACAGTGTTTTCTTGCTAGAAACCTTTGTCTAATTGAGAAACAATCTTGTTTCATACATGCAGCAGGGCAAACCATGGGACAGGACATGCTGATTCTGTGGTGTGTGGGTGGCTGTGTAGCAGCAGAGTTCAAATTGGATGTTGAAACAGGCAGACTTCAAACATTTCAGTTTGTGTGCGGGAACAACAACTTGCTACTATAGTTTCAAAAGCTGAATGCCGTAAACAAAATGTTGGGTTATAGCTTGGGTTTTAGTTGTGTGGTTACATTTGCTGGACAGAAGTTATATTTTAAATGAATGTGTTTTCAGCCCTCTTTAGCCGAATGCCATCTACAAGCCTCCATATAAATGGCAAATGGTTTCATTTGAGCAACAACAGGCCAATTAGACAAGCCTGCAGTTTGAAGATAAGCAAATCAATGTTCTTCCACATTTTGAAATCCGAGTTGAGAACTGACACCCCTGGAAAGAGCTCCTCTGTGCATCCCTGATAGGAGAGGTGGGTGGGTGGGGCATTTCTGTAAAAACACTTCTCTTGTGCAGCTCTACTGGCCACGTCAGGACGTCCAGTGGTCCCATGTTTCTGCAGTGGTAGATTATTCTAATTATTGTTTCATATGGAATGAATCCTATTTGTGGCTTATGTGAACCTCTTGAGAGGAACTAGATGTGCAATACATCAGGTAATATGCATAGTGACAGCAAGTATGCAAATTGCTGACCTTAGTTTTTGTGCCTCTCTTAGGATACACCAGTAAATACTAGTAAAAGAGTATTGAATTGACAGAAACCTGAGATTTTCTATTCTGAACTCCTGTCAATGCACTCCCACCAACTAACCATAACCCCTCCCGAAACTTCGAAGTATCTTCTGGAACCTGAAACTTTGACTGCAAAGGACAATGAGCCCAGATGTTGCAAGAGCTTATCCTCTGTGAGTTGGAGAGGTTAAACCCTGAAGCAAACAGTAGTGTAACCTTTTGTCCCTTTTTGGGAGTGGGTGGAGGTTGCAGGGGAAAGAATGGTCCAGATGATGACCTGGTCTTGGCTGTAATCAGGTATCTAGCAGGGCTCATAAAGCATTGAAGTGTTGGATACTCAGTCAAACTGCCCTTCTGATTAGATGAATCACTGTAGTCGAGTTCCTTTTAATGTTAGTCCAAGAGAATTGCATGTCTGTAATGAAGTCTACAGGTCACTAAGGCATTAAATCTTGGGTAAAGATCTAATTTAGAGTGCAATAAATATGCATAGATGGTCAGCCACTACTGTGTCCTGCAGCAAATAGCTTTGCACGATGATGGCCATAATTTGTGATTGGAACGTTTGTGTCCTATTTTCTCCATCTGCAAAATGTGATTGTTTACTTAGTTTACTCATGTTTGTAAGTGCTTCTGTCTTTTTAGCATCAGACTGCGCTGATGACAGATTAAATTCCTATGGCTAATGCCTAAGCTCATATTTACATGTTTTCTCTGAATGGTTCACATTAAAGATAGAGGGAACTTGCACAAACCTCAGACAAAATAAAAATTTCTTTAGCCTTTTACTTTTTAAGAGACTGTCTAACTTGAAACAGTGATGGGCCTATGTGTGAGTCTGAGTGTTTGACTATATTCTGGAAGTTTGAGAGTAATTTAAATTTCATATAGATTTGATTCTGCTTAATAAAGTCTACTGGATAGCATGCTAGTTTTATGTATCCTTTGGAGTTTTTCATAAAGACCATACACTTTCTGGGTTTAATAATACAAAATTAATTTTCATGTATAACAGCATGCTCATTTCAAGAGTAACTAGATGGACAATAAAATGGACACCAATCATGATAACAAAAGAAGGTGTTCAAATAGGCTTGGATTAGTCATATTTCTTACTTTGCAACTACTTTCATTTTTGTGTAAGTCCTACATACCCTGGAGCTCCCACTGTAATGGTTCTGCCTCATTTTCGTAATTAGCCTTCCCTCCCCACTGCAGTGTTGCTAAAATGTCCCCAGGGTTCCTTCTTCCACAAGGCTTGACTCCCCTGTGAATTTAGGATGAATGTATGGCCCCCTGGGGAGGAAAAATAATATAGTCAGCAAATACAGCTGTCCATGACTGCAGTGTTATAACATAGTTTTACACTGACAGCTGGGATTTTATATACTCTTTAACTTATAATGGAGAGAACTAAGTAGTAATAATGCTGTCCCATCAAGGACTATTCAAACAATCACATACACTTAAATAGATACTCTTTCATCTTTGAATAATTAGAGAACATTTCTATTTTGCCAGTCCAGCAAATGTTCACCAGACCTTCACAAAAAGCTTACTTTATTCTTTTTGATGTTGTTAATATTTGAGTGGCAGTTTTATTTGTGCAGAACTTTAACTCTTCAAAGTGGTGTTACAAAGGGTAGTTAGGTTTTTATGTTCAGAGAGATTTATTTTTAAACAACCATGCTTTTTAACTTAGATACTTGATTACACTGAGAGTTTCGCTCTGCTTCACAAGTCAATGTGCCCTGTCTAGTATAATTTGTTTGAAGAAATCTGCACATGAGCCATTAGAGGATAAGTACTTGATACAGCCTGAATTTATGCTTTCCAAATTAAATAGCAGAAACCGTTTCTTACTGTTCTGTTCCCAACAAAATACTAGTAAGATTTTTAGCTGCAAATTAATTTGAAATTTAGTTTGCAAAGTGTGGGGCAAAGCAATGCAGTAGAGATGAGTATTATAAGAAGACCAATTAACTTCTTCTCATTAAGTAAGTGGACTGAATTTGGTGCAGTCAGAGTTGGGATATATTATGTTGGGCTTTGTGTTGCTCTTGTAACAGTCTTAAAAGGTTTTAGGTATGGCCAGAGAGGGTTGGAAGATAAAAGCTTGCAGAAAAAGAGTGAAGCAGGGGCAAGATACATGAAGTCCTGACTGATCCACTGAACCTGATATCTTTGTGGCCTGTGACTTTTTAGCAGCTCAGTAAGCATGAAATGAATATCATTATTCTGTGTTCTGTTATAACATTATACATTTAGTAGCCTATGATCAGGTATTTAGTTTGTGTAAACGCAAGTAACCCCTCAGATTTCCTGCTCCTGGAATCTCTTTATGGATAGAGGCAGTAGAGGCACGGTCATTTGGAATGGTTAGTCGAATTTATTAAGAGTTCATTATAAAAACACACAAAATACATATGTCTTCGTTTCCCCTAGCTATATGTGACCTCAGTGTTTTGTTCCTAAAAAGTCAACATTTAGTCAATAGCTCTCTCTGAGGATTGCTTCAAGTGTGTAATTTAATTTGATACCATTAGGTTTATGGTACCTACTTAATCTGGAATTTGTGGCTAAATTGAAGAATGATCTAAGTTTATGTACTTCTTTTAAGTTACAGCTAGTTGGAGAGTTTAAGTGTTCTTTGAAGTGAAGAATGAAGTAAGATTTATTAGTCAGCTGAATGTCCATTTACCCACCAGCAAAGTTCTAATTTGTTGTGTGTTCATTTTAACTTGAAGTGATCTAATTAAAGTGCTTTGGTTTCATTTTCTCTGTCCCACACCATAAGTTTTTAAAGGAAATGCTGGACAATGGCTGTCCAGAAATCTTCTGAATTGTGAGATCCAAAGCTGCTGATCCTACCACCATTCATTCCAAAAACTGTTCGTTGTTAGCGCATGCTTTTGGGTGTCAGTGTGTCTTCTGGTTTGCAGGATAAAACGTGCTCATTTTCAGGGCAAAGGCTGCCTCAGTAACAATGCATCCCAATTTGTCAACACACAGTTTTGCTTCTGAAAGGTGGTATTATCCCAATATATTTGAGTCAGTGAAGTTATGCTCTATGTGTAATAGTGGCGGAGGGATCGAGTTAAGGATGAAAGAAGTTGAGCTTTTGCTTTTCTCATATGGAACTGTTTTGTATTGGAGTGCATGGGGAAATAACCCCAGCTGACACAAAATATAACACAGAGCTGCATTCTATGGTTTTTATTGTATTACTTATCTCACTGTTGGAGATGCAACTGCTCTAAATTTTAGTGTCTGACTTAGCAAAATAATTTTATAATGCTAAAGTTTTTTGTCAAAGAAACTCCTCCTGTTTAATTCTTTGCATCATTATTTTAATAAGCTTATATGAGGAGATGGTTTATATCATAGTTAATATATATTTTCATGTCTGTCTAAAACTCAACAAAAGATGAATGCACTTGAAGACATGTTGCTTTAAAACATTATTTTAAAAGAATTGTTGCATTGTGTTTCTGAAAGTTGATTAAGAACCGTATCTAGTAATGTTTAATGTATAGATAAAGACTTGGAAGCATTAAATTCCCACCCTTACATGCCAGTGGTTTATGGATTTTATGCAAAGACCAACCTGTTAGTGTTATGTGTGAAATAAGTATAAGTGAGATTTTGGTCATATTCCTGACTTTTATACGCTATTTAGTTCTTAATACAAAAGTGCTTTTAGATTTTTCTTCAACTAGAAATTGTGGAAATTGAGGTATAAAGAGGTGTGAAAGTAATTTTCCTAGGATTATGTAGCTTGTTCAGAGTAGTGCCAGGAAGAATTTCTCCAGCTCTTCAGGCTTTTGCTTTGATTTCTGTATTACATCATGCTGAAAATTTTTCTGCTTCCATATTTTAATTAAAAAGGGGAGGATACGTAAGAAGATATTTGCCTTTGTTAAACCTCTTTCTGATCTAGGGGTTTTCTGTAAGACCAGGATGATCTTTGCTGGAGAAACTAGCACATTGGATGTAGAGTTACTAGGACAAATTTGCTTTTCATGTGGATAGCTACCAAGCTCAATTAAAAACTCTTTAGACATTGCCTGGCATCAAGCTTATACACAGTGGATATAATGAATAATAGTAGAACCATATTACATAACTATATTTCCATGAAAAGTTAGATTTCTCTGGTTTTATTTCTTGAGCAAAGCAGGAGTAAGTGAAATTAATCAGTTGTAAGCATTACTTTTTAACTGCTTGAAAACAGGAGAGTAGACTTAGTTTCTGCTACAGTAACAAGAAATAGAGCATGTTGGATTTAGTTATATGTAGTACAGGTAAGATGCAATGTTTTGTAACAGCATGTGAAAAAGGTGCCAAGTTGAGCAGTAGGCATCAATGACTCACTCTTGATTAAACCTACATTTATATCACCACTCTTGTATCTGAGTATTCAAAAGTCTTTGAAGAGGAAGTGAAGGTTTTAAAGCTAAATTGAGCAGCTTTTATTTCCAGAGTTCATGCTGAATTTTGTCTAAGCATGTACTGAATGAAGAAATGCTGCTCTCAAAATGCCCTTAGAAAATAGAAATAGTTCTCCTGGAGCTGGCTGTTGTTGCTGTGCCTGCCTGAGTGTAGGAAGAGCAGCAGCATCTTACGTTGAGTGTCTCCATTTCAGTGCAGAAATGGTCCCAGCTGAACTTTAACTCTTGAACAGATAATGCTCCAGGACACAGTTGGGGATACACAGAAACTAATTTTAAACTTCAGTTCACACAGCTTGGGAGTTGGGTCTCATGGGAATTTTATCACTTACTGCTTTTTGAGTTGATATTTTAGTTAGCTTTCTATAATGGAAATTCAGTCTTCTTCTGAAAAAGTGATGTTGTTAGGACTGAGCAGTCAACTCCTCAATTTTGTATTTTGTCAGACTTGCATTTCCAAATGGACATGCTAATCTTGGGATTTGCATAACTGAAGTTGGAAGGGACCTCTGAAGATTATATGGTTCAACTCCTCTGCTCAAGCAGGTCCACCTGCAGCCCATTGCCCAGGGACAGGTGGGAGAGAAACATTTAATTTTTGTCACAAGCTCGAGGGAAGGTCCATCTCCTCTCTTTTATTTTGATTCTTGCAGAGACCAGTAATAGCTATGTATAAATAAATGCCCTAAATATTAACTATTTTAATGTTACAGCAGCTGGCATCAGATAGATTTTTTTCTTTTTTTTTTTTTTAATAGACTCTGATTTCATTTTAACACTTATTGAGTATGTGTCACATAGGCTCGTGAGTGAAGTTAACAGGATGTCATCTATTGATTACAGAGATTTCCTGTCCCTTTCTCCCCTGCCACCTTTTTTTTTTCCTTCTATGGGGAGCTTGGGGGTATGGATACATCTGATGCTGCCTTTGCTGAGCTATGATCCACTGCATGTGTTTAATAGATACCAGCTGGATGACAGTAGCACTGAAAACAGACTGGGTACAGCTCACAGAGCCACACAGAGAAATTTGGTTTTAAATGACTGGAGAGGAGACCTTCCTGCACACTTTAGTTTGGATAAGGTGACATATGAGAATGGAGTGATGTTGGCACAGAAGAAGAACATAGTGTGAGAAAAGGCCTGCTGAAAAAGATGTTCTCTGGTGATGAGGAAGTGGCTAAGGCACTTAGAGTTTTGTTCAGTCTTTAAGCTATAAAAATTGTTGAGCTAACAAAATTCCATTTTGGACGGAAGAAGACAGCCAGCATGATGCAAGGTTAATTGATTTTGTCTGCTAATTTATATGTATGTTTTATACAGAAAGGCGTTTACAGTTGAGGTGCAAGGAAGCAGATTGTAGATGGAGGACCAAAGCCTTACCAAAAAGATGTAAATAGGTAAAAATCAAGAACATAATTTTCTTTTCTTTTTTTTTTTTTTTTCAGCCAAGCAGTGAGCGTAGGCTGTTGGGCCTGTTAAGTCTAAAATCAGCATGAGACTTTGAAAATAAAAGAGCATAGAGCAAGAGACAGAGCCACATGGTTTTCTCACCCCTAGTTTGAATAGGGAAGAACCATGGAAGCAACCTGTGTTCTAGATGTGTCTCCAGAGAGGGCATTGTTAGTAACATTTAGACATATGTAAGAAAAGGTAGAGTTACAGAAAGTCTGGAGAAATGCTATGGCACTTCATGGAAGGGTATGTCTGAAGATGACAGGCCAATAATATTGCCTTGAAGTCCTTCATTGTAAGGGCCTGTCCATGCGGAAGGTGAATGTGGCCCTTCTAAAACGTTGTACCTCAAACTCATCAGCCATGCAGATTTTTAAGCTGCAGGGTTTAGTTATGCTTAGAAGTGCTGAATATTAATTTGCTAGACTATAAATATAACACAGGAGAGGCTAATGTTTTAAAGCTCAGGATGCATTTTGATGTGTAAGACATACTTATTTCCTTGAAGAGCTGCTAATGGACTCAGGTCTCTAATTCACATGTACTTCTACTGATTGGAAATAACTCCAAAGATTTGCTTGACCAGTACCTTGTTTTGGCTCCCAGGGGTTTAGTTTCTCACATTGTGTTCTGAAGGGAAGTATATAATACAAACAGTCATTAAGGAAAGGTAACTAAAGTCTAATTACCTGAGCTGCTCCATTATGCCTGCTGACACAAGAAGTTTCAGTCCACTAGATTACAAATAGGGAGGTTGTAGCCTCAGTGACACAATTTTCATGCACAACTTTATCAAAATGTGTATTTGTCAGTAAAACACAGAAAAATGGCTTTTAATTTTGACAGGCAGATCGAGATTTAAATTTCTGAACTGCTTCTCTTCCTATGCATATTATTTTGTGTTTCTTTTTAATATGACAAGTATTGTAACTCCTTGAGGTTTTAGTCCTCTGTTGAATCATTTCTTTGTATTCAATACAAGGTGTTTATAATTTCTGGCCAACATTTGGAGATACTGCTATTTGTGCTTAGGCCAGGTGTATGTATAGTTAAGCTCTCTATATGCATGCACATTATCATGCCTGCCCATGGTGATGGTTCTGTGTGTTTAATTGTCTGTCAAATTTACCTCATGTAGAATTTGAAAGCAAATGTATAAACTTGCCTTTGGACAAGTACGTGTGTGGAGAGAACTAAGTCTTTTATGAAGAAGAATGTATAATTCTAAGTCAGGTTTGTCTTTAGACATTTGGGTTTGGGTGTTATAAAAATGAATATAATGCTTCCAGACCACCTTAGAAATTACTTGAAGCCACCATGTGGGTAGTTATTCTAGAACTATATAAGAATAAAATATTAGATTGCTTTCTGTAAAAAAAAAAAAAAAAAAGCACAGAACGTTATCTTTTGAAGATAGTTAAAATCTCAAAATGTAGATGTTCTGTTTATTTTATTGCCATAAAATGTTTTCAGTCACATTGTACAACTTTTTGCCAATGAAAAGCTCTATTATTTTGAGTAATCATTACTCGCAATTGGATGCCGCTATTGAATTAAATTTTATATCCTAATCTTTAAAAATATTTATGTCTGTGTTCCTTCTTGCCATAGTGTTACATTTTCTGGTTTTTACTGTAAATGTTATGTCTGAGGTATGCAAACTAAGCTGTTCTGTAGGGGGAAATAATTTTAAAGGCCCTATGATGAAACATAACTCTTCAAGCAATAGTGTGCAGTTCTAGTTTTATGCTTTTTAAACTTGGAGACTTCAATATATGAAACTTCAATATATTGAAACTTTTCATGACTCCTTTAATACAGCAATTTCTTTTTTGGAAATTTCTTGTGGTTCAGTCAGTAGAGGATTTTATTGATACTACACCTCCCAGAATACTTCTTATAAATTCAGTAGGTCTGTCACTGAATTTGCTTGCTGTCGCAGCTACACCAGTAACCACCATGATTGTTGGTAAAGCAGGCTTCTGAAAGGGCTTTTCGTGTGGGCTACAGCAGGCAGAGCAGTCTTGTAAGAAGGCTGTGAGGAGGGAATCCATGCCTTAAAACATCAAATAAATTAAACTGGTGAGGATTGATCTGTGTGTGTCAATGCCATGCCCACTGTGAGGCAAGAGGCTGTGGGAGCTGGGGTGCAGCCCCTGGTCCAGCATCCCCAGCTGCAGGAAGGCTGTGCCTCCCTCAGATGGTTTTGTATGTCATCCTAACACTGTCTACAGCATCTTCTCCATAGCTGCTTACCTTAAATTCACCATTTTTTGCATTTGCACTGTTTATTACACTTTGGCAAACAGGTTGCCGTTAATGTTCAGGGCTGTGAAAGGCACGTAGTGAGCGTATAGAACCCGTAACAGTTGTGCCCTTCAGTGCAGAGTGAAGGCCAGCTTTCATGGAGCTGGGAAGTCTGCTCTGTGGACTCCAGAGCTGTGCCAAGCAGCAGCACAGAGCACGTCAGTTCAACAGCGCCTGCTGCCAGAGAGCTCAAAGAATGACTGTCCTCCTGCTTTTGCTGAAAATAGTAGGCAGGTTTATACCTCACTGTAACAGCTGTTCATCTCTATGTATAGTGCCAGTGAAAAGAAATATTTGTCATGGTCTGCTTCCTCCCTGTGACATGTTTGGATGAATTCTGCTAGCGCAGCAGTCTGAACTACATTTCAGATACTGTTGATTAAATCTTGCCTCGACAGGGGCAGCCCCTTATTGAGCTGTTACTCACTATGTGCTGAGCAGGAGCCTCTCCACAGTTCCAAACTTCCTTTCCCCTTGGAGACCTGCAAGACAAAAGTCTATGGGTTGCAGTGTATGGGAAGGTATTCAGGGTGCTATTGCATTACAGAAGTCTTGAATAGGGAGGAATTTTGTAGGTTTCTAACAGTTTTAAAAGAGATATTTAAGCTTAATTATTAAAACTTTGTAAGACTTTCGGTTTCTCTTACCCGTGCCAAATGTAGGATGAAACTTTGTAAGCTGCGAAAGTTTAACCTTTTGCTCCCCTTTTCACTTCTAGAGCAGCTCTCTTGTGTCTGTTAAGCTGATTGGTTTTTCTCTGTGTCTATAAGGAAATGTTATTGGAACTCTGTGACCATATCCTGAGCATGATTCAGTCAGGAAATTTGTGTCCTTGCTTGACTAGCATATTGTTTTGAGCATCAGGCATGCACATAACCAGCTGAGTCTTTATATACACAGTTGTTTCCAAAAGAGATGCCTCTCTTTTGTTTCAAAGTTAAGGATGTGCTTTCCTAAATCTGGTGTTTAAAGCAAGTAGCATTTTCTGGAAATTGAGATACCCATCGTATGACATGTACTGATGAAGATTGAGCTATTAATTTGAGGGAACTCAGGCATGAGTTTGTTTATAATGGTAAATGACAGTCAAAGTGAACTGAGGCTATTTGGTAGAATTAATTTTTCATATACAAACATTGTTTAATGTTTCCTACATGGTCTTACTTAGCTCTGGTATTCTTCTGTACTGTTCTCAGATCTTTAATGTAAATGAATATATATATTTTGAAACTTCCGGGTCTTTCACAGACTGACCTGGGATCACAATCAACTAAAATACTAATAGATATTTGCACCTTATTACATTAAATTAAGCATAAACTTCTTGGTATTGCATAAGCTTTGTTCTTAGATTACTGTCACAGTGTGATACTACTGATCATGCATTTATTCCTGGAATTAATGAGTCATGTGATTCCTTACATAACAATGTTGAATTGAGTCTGTGAAATAAAAAAAGGATCACAGAATTGCAGAATGGTTGAGGTTGTAAGCGACCTCTGGAGCCCATCTGTTCCAACATCCTGCTCAGGCAAGGCCACTTAGAGCCAGTTGCCCAGGACCATGTCCAGGTGGCTTTTGTCCAGCTCCAGGGATGGAGACCCTACCACCTCCCTGGGCAAACTGTGCCAGTGCTTGGTCACCCTCACAGGAAAGTGTTTCTTGATGTTCAGAGAGAACCTCCTGTCTTTCAGTCTGTATCAATTACTTTGAGCTCCTATCTCCCCTCCTTGTACCCTTTGTTTATGTATTTTTGCACATTGATGGGATTTCACCTGAGCCTTGTCTTCTCCAGTCTAAAGAATCTTGGCTGTCTCATGTGAAATGCTCCAGTCCCTTAATCTTCGTGGCCCTTTGCTGAACTTTCTGCAGTAGCTCTGTCTCTCTGTTGTACTGGAGAGCCCAGAAATGGAAGCTGTGCTCCAGGTGTGGCCTCACAAATGCTGAGTAGAGAGGAAGGGTCGCTGGATGGTAGCACTCCTCCTAATGAAGACAGCGTGGCATTAGCCCTCTTGGCTGCAAGGGCACGTTCCTGGATTGTGTTCAAGTCGGTGTCCAGCAGCAGCTCACATCCTTTTCTGCAAAGCTGCCTTCCAGCTGCGTGGCCCCCAGCATTACTGACTGCTGACTGAGGGGCAGTGCCTCCTCAGGTGCAGGGCTTGGCATTTCTCCTGTGGAACTGCCTGAGGTTCCTGACAGCCCATTTTCGAGGTCCCCTCAATGGAAGCACAACCTTCTGGTGCATCAGCCACTTCTGGGGTTCTTTGGAAGCACTCTTGCTATTCTGTCCCTACTGAGTTATTTTATGGTGGGTGAAATTTTTTTGAAACATTTGATTTTGATTTAGCTTTCTAGACTAGGTTGTTGTCTAATAAAGCTTTTAAGAAACATTTGTGTTTGTAATAGAAAACTACATCTACTTGTAGTTTCTATAAATATTTCTGGCTAGTCAAACAAAAACATCAGTCAATTAAAATGAAATTGTTTTTGAACAATCAGGAAAGGGTTTTTCACCCAGAGGGTGGTTGGGGAACAGGCTCCCCAGGGAAGTCCACAGCACCAGCCTGACAGAGTTCAGATGGGTCCCTCCCAACTCAGCATTTTCTATGATACTATGGTTCTGTGTGATAAACCAAAGGTATACTGTTAAGTGAGGAATATGAGCTACATCCATGACTTGAAGCACATGAACTAAATGGAAGAGCCAAAGTGAGTCTCTTAGGTACAGTTGTCTGCCTTGTTAGGCTTTCTTCAATATTATATTAATATTTCAAAATACTAAAGACAATAATCTTGAAAAAGATTACATTATTTTGGTTTCTCTCTGTAGAAAGGACACAATTTCAGGATCAGTGTTTATACAACCTCATGACTGAGTTTTAAGTAGAGGTGGTCTTGGGCTTAACACACTCAAGTGACATTCAAGGCAATGGCAGAATTTTTTTTCTTTTTAGTGCGATCTTTTATCTTCTAGTTATGATTTTTTACTGTATTATGATTGCTTTTATGTTTTACTATTATGATTTTCTACTTTTATACTATGATTATAGTATAACCAGTAATGTAGTTGAAATATTTCTTTATTCTATTTATGTTCCAGTTCCACAAATACAGTCCAGCAAACTCTGTTATTGCTCTTTACTTCATAGACTCTGTGCTAGAATGAGAACTTTGAAAACTGTTAGAACCACTGTGGACAATTGGTACATGTTATTTCTACTGGTATTACTAGGAGCTTTATCATTAAATGTTTCAACTTTTTAACACCAAAGGGGAAGATCAATCTGCAAAATTAATCTAAAATAGTGTGCCTAAATATGGGCAAGAAGAACTTTTCGGATATTACTGACAAATGTGGTACATGCAGAGAGTGAAAACTTTCAGTGTTTCAGAGAAGTGCATCTTCTCACATATATCATGACCATTCACTAAAATCTTACATGCTGTCTTCTAAAGAAATGCATTTAGATGTTTGTGTAGGAGGATCTATTTTTGTGTGATTTGGATTTTTAATTTTCTGGGCAACAGTATCACCAGTGTACATCTTCTGTATGTGCTTACTGGTCACAACACAAATGATTTTCAGCTTTTAGAGGAGTAAGTAAAAGATTAATTCTTGAAAATTATTAGGATGAGGAGAAAAAGAGCTCTCATTTGGTTTAATACAAAAATTAATCTAATTAACTACTAGCCAGAATAGCTTAAAAAACAAACCCAAAAAGAATGTCATGAATAAAAAAATCAAATAACCTACCTTCCATCTTCCTACCAGATTAATTCTGAAATAGGGTTCATTATAGTAATCATCATCATAACCTACTTGTTAGACAGCCTTTGCCTTCTCTTTTCTGTGTCTTGTAAAAATTCTGAACTAGTTTATTACAAGGATGAAGTTTTGAATTACTGAGAGGTGTTTTTTAATCACAATTAAAATCCCTTGATATATAATTTCTCAAAAATGAATTGCAGCCAAAAGTGAGATGAAGCTGACATTTTTCTGTGTCTAGAGATGTAATTTGGAATGAAAACTAAGCCCCATCTCAAGGTATGAAAATGTCAAACACTGTATTAGAAGCAGGCAAAATAGAACTCCAGGCTTTGTATTTGTTCCTTAGAGAAAATGCTTGCTACTGCCATAAATAATGGACTTGATAATTTTAGGGAAAGTAAGTATTCAGAAAGAAAATATTCGATTTTCTTTGCATGCAGCAAATTAATGAATGAAGGAATTGGTGTTCCTAATGGGAATGATGTTTCTGAGGGACTCCCAGGAAGAGAGGGGGTAGAGCAGCACTGTGAACTTCTGAGATGTATAATCAGGGAAAAAAAAGGGTGGGTGAGGGAGGGAAGGGCAAGTTATTTGTGGGAAAGAAAACTGTATCTATTAAAGTAACTGTGTAAAGTACCCAAGAAATGTCATGATGATTTTAACATATTGTGAAATGACCTAACAGTTACAAAAATGGTTTTGAATTTGTCAGACTTTCCACGTCATGGCAAAAGCTGCTGCTGTGACATTTCTGTGGCCAGCTTGCAGTACTTGTTATCCTGTAATAGATTCAGTTCAGATCCAAGGAGCATCCATGCTGTGTTCTATGTAGTGCAAAGTTCCAAATGCAAGTGGCGTTGGACATGTACAGTAGCAGAAAAAATGGAAGGATTACTGATAGAAACTGCTATCAGAAAAGGGTAAGTATGCTGGAAATTGTTGCTTTACTTGATATTACCTTATTACTCTGATAAATGTTGGTCAGGATTTTCTTGAATGCTTGCATTTTAATCAAATTTAATCAACCTGTAGTAGTTTTCGATGCAAACAAATATGTGATTATTTTATTCTTTGGATGTTGGTAGTTTTCACATACTTTTTGCTGAGCATTGAAGTAAGAAGTTTTCATTGTTTCTCTGTTTACGGATTATTATTGAAACTGTTGCCAGTAGCCTGATGTTTTTACTGTCTCAACTTTTTTGTAAAAATATTAACATGTGAAGAAATTTACTGAAACAAAGTCTTACAGTTAATGCGTAATAAAACATTCCAAGAGAGATGATACTACTTTTTTTTTTGGTTTTTTTTTAATCTTTAATGATTTAAAGCTGACAAGTATTAGTTCTTAAAAATTTGTGTCAAATGAATTTTCTGACTCTCAGAATATTCCTTCAGGAAATGTGATTGCACAGTTGGAAATCCAATTTTGAAATCAGTCTTGTCTTCCTATTTATTTATTTATTTATTCCTATTGCTTCTATTTATCATTTGGAAGGAAAAAATAAATCAAACACAAACTTTGTGAAGTATTTTTAGGAATCCCCCTTATCCTCAAAATCTTCCTTATTAATTGAAACAAGCATTCATTTATTTTAGCCAAATTTTGGCTACTTAGTAAAAAAAATGCCATCTAAGCTCTCACACGTATAGGAAGCTTTCTAATGCCAATAAAAAACTTTAGTGCTCTAGGTAAAAATTAATTCTTTGTTTATGGTATAATTTTAGTGTTTGGGGTGTGGTTGGTTTATGAAACAATTTATTTACCAACACCAAAATATGCCCAAACAGATGCAAGAAAGGAGCAAGTTGTGCAAGGTTACCATTTCTGAAAAAGAGTGGTAGTAGAAATCAATGAAGCATTTTCAGTAGTGTGTTTAAGCCAGCCATGACTCTGTTGGCTTTTCTTCTGCCTTTCCTTTCCTCCTGTAGTCATAAAAATACCTGAACCATGAGCTGATGTTATGTCTCAGCAAAAAGAGTAAAGTTCCAGTGTTTGATATTATTGGGCAGGTTTTTGCTACAGTAGTTTTAATCTGTTTTTAAGCAGTTGCAATAGTCCTTTGGTAGCTTTGCTTAAGTTTTAAAAGTGAGTAACCTAACTTGGATTAATTGTTTGACAGATTTAATGAGATGAGTATGCTGTGACACTATTTGCTCTGTACAGTCTTTCTTTCTTACTTTTCCATTTAATTTGGTTGAAATGAAAGCAAAGATCTTCAACTTGAAATAATTCACAAAGGAAAAAAATATGTGGTAATTTTAAGGCATCTTTAACCATTTAATCTTTTCTTGGAAGAAAACCGTATTTGTAGAGATAGACATAGCTGGAATTTAAGATCTTAATATTGATAAATTTTCATTCTGAAAAGTTGTATTACTTTGTAGTAGTGCTTGTAAATATGTACTTAATGAATAGTAAACAAAGGAAAACATGCTTGGAAATTGTTTAGGAAAAAATCACTGAGGTTCAGGTGTTCTGGGTAAAGAACTGTCAGCTCTGGATGTGAAGCAACTCTGGACTAATTCAGAAGGTCATTTTTGATACTTTGTTAACTATAATATGTATTCAACTCACAGGAAATACAGTAATATAGTTTTAATCATGTCTAATATAGTGCAACTTCTGTGGAAGACTTTTCATAGGCATTCTAAAACTTGGAGTATGGCTAAATATGCCCTAAATATTCCCTCCAGTGTTTTTTGTTGTTGTTGTTGAAATGAATGGTCATCCTCAGGGCTCTGAAGGGCTCTTTAAAAAAAAAAAAAAAGTATGTTTTGTACATGATTATATTTGCTTACACAATGAATAGTGCACTGTTTCTGATTATGTGCTGTCTACTGTTTCACAGTAGAGCTAAATGATCGGTGTTTTGAAAGCAGAACTAAGTGGTGCTCATTCATGTGTTAAGAGAGACTTTGCTGTTGTGTGATTGAAGTTGTTGACATTTCTGACAGTGTAGTCTGACTTCTTGGTCATTGCACTGGAACGAAAAAATAAACTTAGGGCAAAACAATTTGAGAAAAGATTAAAACCAGTTAATAAGACAGAGACACAGAGAGAAAGAAGAGACTGAGGGAAATTTTAAATTTTATCCTCACAATAACTGAGATGCTGGAAATGAATAAATAATAAAATACTTGGAAAATGTTACCAAAAAAAAAAAAAGTTGAAACATTGGCACAGATAGAGAATGTCTCCTTACAAAAGTGTTTGAACATAAAAGTTTTTATTAAACTGATGAGCTTTTTTTTGTCTCATGAGTGTGTAACTTCTCTCAGTGCCCTTCCTGGTGTGTATTATCTCCTCATCTGTTTGCCCAGCCTACTCTGCCATATTGTGTAATCCTTCCACATGCCAGGGAGGAAACCTTCATTCCTGAGACATCTATAAAGTATTTCCATCATTAACTCCTTCTTGGTTGCAGAGTGCAGTCCTTGATCTGTCACTTAAAATACTTTCCCTGCTATTCTTTTTCACCTTACTCGGTGACTGTCAAGCTGCACAGCAGGGTAGCAAAAAATAACCATGTAATTTATGTGGCTTTTTAATTAATTGGCTCTTACTCTGCTAGTTTGCACTTCAGCCAAGTGGAAGGATAATTATTCTTTTGAAGGGGACCTCTGTGGTGTTTTGATTGAACTTCTTTTACATAAGGTCTTTGGTCATTATCATCAAATGAGAAAAAATCTGGCAGTGTATTTGCAGATGTAGTGAGTAACCTGCCTTGCTTAGGAGCATCTGGGCACTGATACACCACACTTGTTATAGTGGTTATTTTTTCACTAAACCCACTGTAGGAGACAGAAAAGAGCAGCTTGAGTATCTTGTGGTCTGTCATCCCTATTGTTCAATTTTGTGGTGGTACACGTTGGGGAGGCCAGAATGGTCTGGGCCTTATTTTTGGGGTGTCTGTAGAGAAACTGGGTGCATAGAGCAGCTTGAGAGCTGTTTTTGTAATGGTCCTGACTTGAATAGGTGGGTTTCCTTGCGTTGGGATTTTCTTAGTGCTTTCTGTTTGAACTCAAGCCAAGCCACAAAACCATGCTTGGGCTTTCGGCCCATTTCAGGCTTTACCTTAATAATGTTAAATTTAAAGAAAATTTTGTAGATTCCAAACAGATTGCACTTTATAAGTAGAATGGGAAAATGAAAATATATGAAATATGTTTTAAATACATGAAATCAGAAATTAAAATTTTATCTAAAATGACAGGTGAAGATATCAAGACTAGGCTCAGCTGTTATTAAGAATTTTAAGCTGTTTAGGCAAATAGGGGAAGGGTCTAAGTTATGTGAATAATATACTGTGCTAGTGTTAGACCAAGAGTAGTTGCTTCATTTACTGCAGGGTCTTTGGCAAATAGGTGAGTGTTTACTTCTCCCATGGCAAAAATAGTTTACATGAAGTTATGGATTAAGAGGTGGCAAAAAAGCTTTTGCAGACTATCAGAACGTTGCCTGTTCTTAAATTGCTGTTGCAAATACCAGCAGTGTGGTCTGGCTCAAACAGCAGGGCAGGTACCTTTTTCTTTGTTAGCCAGTGATTTTTAATGTGTGGAGAAAGGTCCTGGAACCCTGGTTTTCAGCCTCCATCTAGTTTCACCTTAGCCTCTTGGATCACCTTTGGTGCACTTGCTTTGGCTTCCTGTTGGTCCATTTCCTGTTTATAAAATAAGGATCTTGGGAGGGCTGCATTTCTTAATTCTGTAGAGGATACTGACCGAAAGAACTGGCTTTTCATACTAAGAATTTTTGTTTGTTGAGTAAGAATATGCTATAGATAAGTGGAACACAGCATGCATCATGCTAATTGATTTTTATCTAGAGAATATTGTTTCCATTTGCTTAATTTGCCGTATGTAATTCCCAATAGTGATTTATTTTTAAAGCAGTTAAATGCAATGCATCTTTTTAAGGTTGGATGGAACTTAAGAGGCCTTCATGGGCTTGTTTGTAAAGATCATATTCAGTAGTTTGCTACTGTGTTTTTATTAAAGAATGAGGACCTACAAAATATATATTTCTATAAATGTTTCATCTCCTGTTGGAAATTGAAAATGCATTCAGAATTGTTTATCAGCTGGAGGTGAAATGTCTGTTTAGTAAAGTGAACTGAGTAAGCTGCTTTCTGTATCGTGTGATATGGGATAACCTTTTACTGCTTTTGCAAAATGATTCTGCTACTGATGATGCCAGTTCCATTCTTGTTCATGGATGAGGAAATCAGAAAGAGATTTGTAAACTTGCACCCATGATAAGTGAAGGGAGTGAGGTGAGATAGTGCTGAACCTTTTGGTTTTGCTGCCCTGTTATTTTTGGGTTTTTTTTCCAGACAGGAAGGGAAGAGAGTGGGAAATGATATTTAGATGGGGCTTATGTATTTTCAGTACCCCTCTTCCAGTGGTGAGGTATAGCTTCCAAGCAGTTTTCCATTTATTGTGTGTTTGTATAATCAGAATCTTAGTTTGATTAATGTTCTTACTCACTTTGTCTCCACTTTCTGCTCTTTATAAAAAGTAAAAATAATAATTAAACCCCTCATCATTCTCATCCTATTTGCTGCTTAGCAAAGGTGAACTGGAGCTTCTCTGTTTACTGCATAACTACTCTGGTCACTTGTGTAAGACAAGTGCTAACACTTTCCTTACCCAGAGTGTAAATGATCCACTTGAAGATGCACGAGTAGCATTACAGAAACACCAGTCTTGATTTGTGAAGGCTGAAAAGGCAGTTAAGTAGTCTGTGATTCAATGTTAATAATCTGGGGGGATAAAGTAAAATTGCAGCTTCCCACTATATTTATTGTTACAAAAGTGAATTATAGTCAAATATTATAGCGTTAGTGCAAGAGTCAATGGGAAGTTTGGAAAGTAACCAATTTCTTTTTGCACTGGAATATAAGCAAAAAGAATTGCTAACTCTCCAAAAACATTTAAAATACAATACTTTTGGCACCAAAGTATCTACATAGGTCTGTATATCATGTGGCTTTAGACTGGCCAATTACCCCAGCAAGCTTTTTTTCCTCCATTACTTCAACTTATATATCCAAAGTTGTTCCTGCTTTCTATTATCACTTCCCACCTTAACTTGGCAATGTCTCACATGTGCTGGATGCAGAAAGTGCTAGACATCTGTCTTCTCTTAGCCATTAGAGAATGTATTCATTTTTCTCCCCCTAAAAAAGAGAAAAAAGACAACAACTTATGCAAGGCAAGAGCAACTCAGTGATTTTAAATAAAAAGGAAAAACTATCCTAAATACAGAATTTTTCAGGAAAATTATGAAAAAGTAAAATGCTTTTAAACAGAACTTGAACAAACCAGTACTGACTAGGGTGGCTCTAACTAAGCATGTGCCAAAATTTCCATTAGATACCTGTTTTGAGGGATTTTCCAACTTGCTAGTTAAATTGTTGGGGGAAACAAGTTGCTCATATTTTTTTGCTGAAAAAACCACATAAAAATTAAAAATTAATTTGGTGTTCTGAGTATTATGCTGGAAAATCAAAATGCCAACAGCAGACACTCAGACCAACCCTGGCTCCCCAACGCAAAAGAAACCCCAAACCAACCCACCTAAAATCCAGACCTTTATTCCTGGTAAGATCTGTGGTTGGGTTGTTACACTGAGACAAAACCCCTTTTACATCAGCTGAAGGAGCTCAATTACATAACTGCACCCCAAAGTATAATGGCTTTAAATGATTTCCTGTGTGGTATGTGCAAAAAAAAAAAAAAAAAAAAAGTTGCAGGGANGTTTTTTTTTTTTTTCTGGTGGATTTGTGAAGTTTCTCCATGCAGATAAGGGTCTGGCAATGGTATGCTTCCTTTTCATGAAGGATGTGTTGTTTCCTGCCCACTTGAATTCTGACCCTATTGAACTGGGTAGAAATTGCTGTGCATTCACTGGGGTGACTAATTATCCTTATGGAAACTACTGCTGGTTTTGCAACAGGAAAATTTGGAACAGGGTGTTTGTAAGAAAAGGAGATTTAACACAGTTCTCCCTTTGGGAAGTTCTTTTGGTTTTGCCCCTTCTAGAGGACAGATTTTTCCCTATAAGTTTGTATTGATTGAAAATCTAATCTTAGTGACAGGAGAATTCAGCTGAACGAAGTAGGTACAAAAATTTCACACTCTTAAATAAGAAGAGTATCTTCAAGTGATCTCAACTGTTGGATATCAGTAGAATAAACAAGTATCAGTTCTTCATAAGGTTACTTTCATTTTACAGGTAATCCTAGAGTATGTAGCATTGTTCTTTAGTATTTGGGTTATGTTTTGTTTTAAAAATATTGTGGTCCACTTTAAACAAAATATGCACTTTGTATCTATATGCAAAGGAGACATTCTTTCATACAAACTCTCATGGTTTTATATTTGACTACTTTCCTGTAAAAAGAATGGGAGTGTTAGAAGTTCTAGGGGACTTAATGAAGTTTGATGTTTCTCCCTTCTAAGGGTCTGTCTCTTCTTAGAGCAAAATTTAATGCTATATAAATTCCAGAATAGCTCAGTCTTTATCAAAATCTCATGTTTTCCTTCTGGATTTGATAGTCTCATGCATAACATCTTTAGATACTTTACTTTAGATAAAAGCTACAGATGTAATTGTATTTATAGTTCTGTAGATTTGTGTCATAGTTACATTCTGAGATAATGCAGTGTTTTCAACAGATGCTGAAATGGCTTTGTGCTTTTGAGAGTGAATATTCAGGTTTTTGCACTGTAGAATTTCTGGTACATTTTTATTAGAAAAGGTGCAGGCTGTATTGTTTCTTGCCTTCTATTTTAAAACTCAGTCTGTTCTCAGTTTGCTCTTTTTTCTTGGCAACATATGCTGGTATTCACAACTGACATATTTTCTTCAACAGAAATGAACGTTACAGAAGTTTGAGTTGAATTATTATCTTGTAGGTTAACTCTAGTATTTTTAGGCTTCCTTTTTAATTGATCAGGCACTTGTACATCTGCTGAGTTTCACTGTGAGCCTTAAGAACCTACCTGAGTTAGATCCCTGGTGACCAGTTTTCCCTAGATTTCCATCCCAACACTGATGGCTATTTTTGTGTTCAGTAATAAAATGGGCCCATACTCATGGTGTGAATCCCCAGGACTCACTCTGTGCTATGACACCTGTGCCAGTGTAGTCAGGGCTTTTGAACTCCTGTTAAAAGTGTAACTTTGCCTTCACTTTTTCCTTCAGTGACGCAAGCAAACATTGGCCATGTATCTGCAGGATATAGCAAATTCTGTTTAAACCGTTCATTTTAACACCCTAGTTAAAACAAATTGTTACTGTCTTGCAACATGTTGCAGCACTGAAGTTCGTGAACCCAATAGTAGTCTTTTTTTTGTGAATGAAGGAGCAAAGACCGTGTGGAATTGAGGGCTTAACCGGGAGCGAATTGTTCTCCCTGTGTGAGGAGCACTGCCCAAGCTGTGACCCTGCTTGAGGCAGTAGCAGCAATGGATCTGCTGCCTGATCCTGCCTTTTTTTTGAGGTGCTTTGGTTGCACAGAGCATGAGAATAATTTATGGTTAGTGCAAGGGAAAGCTTTTCATTCCTGAGGGGACAAAATGTGTAATCTGATGCATGGTATGTAAATGTATTATTGGTGTCTGATTTTAATATGTCATGCACCTTAGAAGTCTTAATTGCAGCTGAGACCATGAAAGGAAGTGTGGGACTGGGAGCAACACTCAGCATGTATCTGGAGTCTGAGAGTCTTAACAAAGAAATGGCCACTTCAGTTTGGTTTACAGTGTTGGAGAGGAAGTGGCCTGAAACACAGAGTGGTTTAGGTTGCAAAAGGCCTCTAAGATCATCGATTTCAACCTTTAACCCAGCACTACCTTTTAAGCTATCTGCCAATTACGTATAAATACATATATTGTCACGTGTGTATCTCAATGCTCTCTGGTACCAAAAGGCATACAGAACAGAACTAGTTTATTAGTTATATAGATAGCTGATACTTACCTCCTACTTGTAGCTGAAAAATACCTTTCAAGTCAGCTGAATAAATGTTAAAATTAATGCAAGTAATCTAAAGAAAATACCAAAGGGCAGAGGTGAATGTGGTAGACTAGGCAGATAACATAAACTTAGGAATAGAAGAGAATGTTATTTTTGTTATATACTGTGCTAATGTGACATTTACCACGCAGAAACAGCACGCTGTTTTTATGGCATGGGTTTCAGGTAAATCCCACCATATATTGCGTATATTCTTGGTATTAGGGTTTGTATGAATTTTGTAATAAAAGGATCACCTTGTCCTGTGTAACGAAGGATAACTAATATCATGTCTTGTTTCTCTGTTGGAGAGATGTTTTGCCAAGCTGCACTGTCTCCAGAGGGTGAATGATGATGCACAAGGGGCAGTAAGTGCCCCAAGGGTATTCCAGAACACACTTAGTCTGAGGGGGTTTCAGGAAACCATACCTCTCCCCTCACCACAAGCTGAAACTTTTTCAGACATGGAGAAAACTAACCCCAGGAAACCTGCATGAATAGTGAAGCTTTAGATGAGGAATTGTTCAGTTGAGGAAATATTTTTGGTCTTGGGTTTTGGCTTGCCTGTCACTATCTTTAGAGGGACCTTCTCTTTCAGTGTATTATAATGGAAGCTAATCATTATAAAAGTCAGTAGTTAAGGATTAGTAATTAGGAAAAGGATTTATTACTTGTTGTCAGAAGACAGATAATAAACTGTGGAGTAATACTTCTTGTAACCTCTCTCTTTTTTATCCTTGTTGTGCAACAGGGGCAAGATTTCAGTCGATACTGCTGGCTGTTGCAGGCTGTAGCCCTCTGTGAAAAGAAGATTTCTGGTTTTGTTTGAACCTACATAGGTGGCTTTACTGTTGAGAGAGATGGTGAGGGATGCTAATGAGCTGATGGAAAGTTAATGTGAGATATTTGCTTCACATAAAACTCTGTCACAGGCAGGGTACCTGCAAAGAAGTTCTTTATGTTAGACAAAATCAGCATAACCCTTGCCTGAGGTTGCCTCATAGTTCAGCTCATTAGAATTAGAGATCTCTGGATTAGGAATTTATAGTACAATAACTAGTTCAAATTAACTTATGGATACAAGGCACACTCACTTAGTACTGGAGATGAAGAGTTTGTCCCTTAACATTTAACCTGTTGGACTTCCAGGTCTTGTGGCTCCTATTAAAGAAGTGTCACTTTAAGTTCTGGACCTGGGAGTAAATCCTTGCAGTCTGAGAAATGTTGAGTGATGCCTTTGGACTAATGCTTCAGTGACACATATTGGTGTTTCTAAGCCCTGTTACAGCAAGTTGTATGGTGATTTAATTTCTGTGCCTTTCCATTATATCAAATTATTTCCTGAATTTGCAGATTAAGAGTCTCAACTTCATGGTGTCACAGAATGGTGTCAGCTCTAAGTTAAGTTTTATAAGTTTTATAAAAGCTTCTTTATAGTGTTTACCTGACAAATACTTGATCCAAAGCTTTTTCAAATCTTCAATTTTTAAGCAGAAATTTTTAGGCTGGACTTGTTTTAACAGAGAAAGTTGTAAGCAAGCAGAAGGAAATTTTTGGTTTATCCTAAGTGGAAATATTTGCAGTTCTGTAGGTTTGTGAAATAGTATCCATCTAAGTAGTATACAGTCAAAGACTATTAAAATAATATGCTGATATCATAATTCTTGAAGCAAAGCATAAATGTGTATGATTTTATTATTTTTAAGTAGAAGGAAGTCTTTTTTCTATACGATCCTTTTACCTGGGGAAAAAGCACAATTTTATATCAAAGGCATTTAGTGCTGTTTGTTCCTTTTTTTTTTTTTTTAAATGTTGTTGTAGCTTCTCAGTGGGCCTTCCGTTCAGGAATTTTCAAAAATAAGCACTCAGCAAGCTAGGTAGAATTTAGGCCATCTGAATATAGCACCAGATTTGTAGTGGGATGAACGTTGTTTTCAGCCAAGGCTTGTTTACAACAGAATCCATTCAGTTCTGTGGATTGACTGTGAAATTACTTGGGTACAGCTTGAAAGCTCAGGTTTCCCCATGTACAAATAGGGTGGATGTTTTTATTGAATGCTTCCAAGATCTCCTGCTCTGGCTCCCTCCCTCTGCCCTCAGCCTTGATGATAAAAATAATGTTGTGTTTAAATACCCATTTTAGAGGGGTTGGCTGTGGGGGCTGTATGAGGATGAAATGGTGGTGTAGGATCATGGCATTGAACATGTTGGCTCTGAGCCACAGGGAAGCAGCACCTACGTACTTACTTACAGCTGTACAGAGTTGGAACTGATGTTTTACCCTTGTTGGTGGTTAATTTGCACAGGCACAAGTGTGGAAAGCTAGAACAGAACATGACAGGCTCAAATCCCCAGCCTGCAGCGAACATGTCTGTGACCTCCCAGCACCTGCCCAGAGGATCATGCCTGTTGCAGAAATGCTCTGCAGTGTTACTGTTCTCCATTTTCACTGATTAAACATTTTAGTTGGAGGCTCATCTTTGGTCTGCAGAAAAAACAGTCTCCCCCTTGAACACATTCCTATGTCGACAATGCTTTGTCGTCATTCAAATTTACCATTGAGTGACCTGAGAGTTTAGATAAGAAGTGATTTATTTAGCATTGCATTTTCTTCCAAAAGAAGCTATGTTGTCCCAGTGGCATTTTCCTTAAACATACTATTAAAAACATTAAAGGGAAGCTAATGCGGACTCTTCAGAATTAAGTACTTTAAAAGCATTTTCTTATTTCCACAGTTGTGATTCTTTGAGTAGTGTTACAAGTTGAAACTGCTGCCTAGCACAGTCTGAATCCAAAATTATTTACATGGTTCCTAACATATACTAAGGGCTGGCTTTTGGAAAGAAATAGCTTTCATATTCTCCTAAGAGAGTTATGTACAGCTAGTGTGAGATTTTGATGAACTGCACAGTGTTAGTACATTGTTGCTGTTATTATTAGACTCTTTGCAGCCAGACTGTAGAAAAAGCAAGAAATGGAAAAATCAAATTGAGAGTTCTTCCTCACATACTTGTGCATTTTGACTGAAATAATTTTTTCAGATATACTGAGGTCTTAGCTGTTGAAATCAAAACTTACTATGCCTTCTTAATCATGAATCTTCTGTTACTAGCGAGTGAGCCTGATGTGAATCATATGTGCAATTAAGGTGACTAAACCTGGAGGAAAATGTGAACTATAAAGTTCTGAAGGAGGAATTAGAGATATAAATTTTGCACTTTTCATTTCTACCTTTTCATCCTTTCCTCATTTTCAGTTTTCAAAGGGTTTTATTTTATCCTCCTTTAATCCCCACCTTTTAAAAAAGATATTTTTAAATGTCCTGCTCATTTCCTCCTCCTGTGGTTTTTCTCTCAATACCTTCTCTAGATCTCTTGACCTTTTAATTAACATCACTTATGGCAAAAGTAAAGTTTCTTCTGGCTGGCTTATCTTTTAATATGCTGGATTTAAGCAATGAGTCATTATGACATACTAGCCAGGCCTTTTAATCCTCAAGCTCTCAGGAAAAGTCTTGGGGAATTTTTGTGTTCAGGATATTAACACAGAATAAGGTTTTTTCTCCTCCGAAATGTTTACTGTGATCCAGTGGGCTTTAGACTGGTATGAGCACATGAGTGCAACACACTGGATAATTCACATTTTGCATCAGTCTTTTCCATGGATGAACATTCTGTAAGAGAGTGCTCCATGTCAGATACTACTTTATCTTCTGCACTACAGAGGGGTCTCTCCCTTGTGGGGCTGTGGAATGTGGCTTGGTGGGTGGGAAGCAAGAAGCTCCAGGATAGCTATTCGGCCTTTGCCTTCTCTGTTTCCCCTTTCCTGTCTGTCTCTCACACTCTTTCCTTTCTCTTCTCTGGGAGCCAGATGAAAAATTTACTTTTAGTCATTAGGGAATAGGAGGAGTGAAGGAGTACTGTGGGACTTCTGGTGGAAGCTGGTGTACAGGATGTTGCTTTTTTCTGGGAATCTTCCAAGGACAGGGCAGGCTGTGTGGGGACTTGGGCACAAAAACTTGCAAGAACTCTGTCTTTTTGCTGATACAGATTGAGATGCTTTTCAAGTTGGCTGTACAAGTTTCTCCAGTATTCTCTCTTGTAGTTAGTAATAGTTCTTTTTTTGGTAACGGTCCGTTTTCAGTCACTAGCAGATTGAGGCTTTGTAATTTGTTTGACTGTAAGAGCAAACAATAGCTATTGATCACAAGTGTATTTTTTAGTAACTCAGATAAGGCTTATTACAGCAATCATATTTGTCATCCCCTTCACATCAGTTGTCTCTTATGTGGGATGAAAACTGCTGGTATGGGTGAAAGGGTTTCCAACACCAAATATGCCTCACCAAGTGAAGCTCTTTGTCAAGGGTATTTCAAACTCTGCCAAACCTCAGCAGGCTACCTGTGGTACCTGGTGCCCTGAGCTTTCCGGAGATGGAAAGGATGAAGTTTTAGTTTTCCAGTTCTATTTCCCTTCAGATCTAAACACTCATTATTCACAGTATCAAAGGGTGATTAAATACATGGGATACTTTGGTAGTTAATGCTCCTTTCCTATCCCAAGATGGCTGATCTGAAAATACAGAAGTGCAAATATGTTTTCGACTGTGAATATTTTAGCCCAATGGCTCTTAAGAGTATATTTATATATTTAATTTAGCTACAGCATTCAAGTAATAAGAGAAATTGAAGTGTTGGGTCCACAAACTAAACCACACTAAAGATAGTACAATTTCATATAATCTTAATATAAATATTTTCAGGTGGTGAGGATATTTAGTGCAGTGATTTTAAGAATGATTAATGAAAAAAACAGTGATTAGAAATTTGCAGCTGAATGTCTTAGTATCCAGAGATTTTTGTTTGTTTCAATTTCTGTCTCCTCCTCTTACTTGCTTTGGTACCAAGAGCTGGAATGCTTTGGTGTTTGAGAGAAGAACAGTATTGTCTTTAGGTTTACGTTCCTGTTTCAAAGCAATTTGTTTTCAGAGGCTGATGAATTGTTCCAGGAATCCATAATCGCATAGAGTGTTTACTTTTGCAAGTAGCAAAGTTAACTGTCTTGCTAGGCAAAACTGCACAAGTGTTGTCTCAGGGGAGTCAACACTTAGGGTGTGACTCCTAGAACCTTCATGCTTTAAAAACTATTTTTATCAGTAGGAATTTTAGTGTATTTTGTGTCCAGTTGTGATTCTATTCATGTGGATTGTTTTAATGGCCTGCATGTGATAGAATTTAACAGTGAGTAAAACATACAGAGTTTGAAAGTTTCCACTGCAGCTGCGGTGTAGGAACCTTTTCTGATCCTCTTTGGACACTTTCCCTCTGAGCCTCTTCATCTAATTTTAGGATTGCTATCTTACTTGGCTTTCACTGTTGGAGCTGATTATCTTGGAAGACATTTGTGATTCAGCTTCACCCCCAGCCTTCTTAACACTACTCAGTTCTCCAGTGTTGCCAAGTACCCTTGTAGGTTCTTGTTGCAGCTATCATTTTAAAGCTCAGAATAGGGCTCTGCTCCTGATAAACCCTGGTACTTCTCTCAATCTTTGCCTGATGCTGTGCTGCTCCACCACCTGCCCATTGCTGCTGCCACACTGCCAGGCCACTCTCCTGGTGGAACACATAGCCACACTCATGATACAGGCTGCAATTTGGGCAACTTCAACTTTTGAATCTCACTTATGGGGGTGTAAAAGAATGATTGTCATCTGTAGGATGCTTCCATTCACCAAGGCATCCAAAATTAATTTGAGTGATCAGGTATTAGAAGTTCTGTGCAATCAAATTGTATGAGTGAAATAAGTTAACCTAAGAGCTTTGGGGGTACCCTATGAACCATGTGCTTTAGTTCTTAAGTACTTGTTTTTAAGGCAGAACCTGATCTGAATCGTTGTAGTCATTCTTGTTTTCCATGGTGAGCATATGGAGGTACCTAAGGAAGAATAAATGGGGCAAGCATGTATAATTTAGTATGTTTCCCTAGTACTCTCAGCCTTTAGCCATTTTTAGCTGAGATTTCCTGAACCTGTTGTGTGTGCTTTGTTACTCAAGTAAGCTTCAGTGAAGCAGCTCTTCCTGGTGTTTTCCCAGCTTCCCATCAAACCTATTTAAACTTGCCTCCTCAGTATCCTTAGGCAAAAACTTCTGTGGATCAGGGATTTTTTGATTTTGCTTCCTGTCACCTACACTAAATGTTCTAGTTGCTGTCAGTCCTCATCCATCTTCCTTATGCCACCTGCAATTTGTATATCTCTATCAGAGTTCCTCTGTGGTTACTCATCCAACATGAACAGTCCCACCATACTGAGTTACTCCTCAGTTTGTAGCCATTTCTTACCTTTGGTAACCTTGCTTTACATCTCTATTCTTATCTCTTATATGACTTTGCTTCTATATAGTGACATAATTATGTTTTCTACTTTTTTACCTCTCTTCTTTTGCTAATAATTCCTAATTTGACCTGTGTTTTTATTGCTGATGAGTACTGAGCAGATACTGTCATGGAATTACCTATCATAATTCAAAATTATGCTTCTGAGTGACAATGGATGGCTCAGTTCCTGCTGTTTTGTACATCAGGTCAAGATTATTTGTCCAAATACATAATTTCACCTTCATGTATATTGAATTTCATGTGCCATTTTTGTTGTGCAATCACTCTGCAGCTCTTTGCAGTTATCTGTCAGCCTTACAGCCTTTGAATAGCTTCATGTAATCAGCAGACTTGGTTTCTTTGCTGCTCGCTACTTTCTCGGGAATGTATCAAATAACTGAGAGAGTACTTCCCTCCAGTGCAAGCACAAACCCTTAATACCTGCCCTCTGCTTCCAGTTTTTCTAACTTGAATTATTTATTCATGCCAGACCATCCTTCCTAGGTCATGGCTGTGTAGCTTTCTTTAAAACATATGATTATCTCCCATATTGAATTCTCCATATGTGAGAATACCACCACTGGTTGAAAGCAGTAGGTGATGACCCATATTTGTGAATGTAGTCACTGAAATATTGTAAGCTTATTAATGTTGAAAGGGGGAAAAGTTAATAAGCAGATCAGGGTATAAATTTCTTCATTGGTTACTGTACTTTAGACCAAAAAAAGACAAGTCATTTTTTGCAAATTACTTCTTAATCTTTTTCATTCTGTTCTCTTCGTTTGCTTTTCCTGGGAGATAAAGAGTGAAGAAACCAAATGCTTTATTTTGATTTGTATGGACAGCTTCTGTTTGGAGATTTGACATCAGTACTTCCTGAAGGCAAAGATTCTGCCTCTGTTTTCATGAAAAACACACCTGTCTGTCTAGCTGTATCCTTTGGGTTTAGTGCCTGCTTTTACTGTCCAAATTACTGATGAAAAGCCAGTTCTACTTTTTTCTAGTTAGTTTGAAATCACACATCTTGTTATAAAATCTGTTAGACTTTGACCGAGATCTGTGCTGTATTCCACTGATGCCAGATTATTCCTGACTGTCCTGTTGGATATGCACTGACCTGATCCTGAAGGGCTGTAAGTACATATGGCATCATTTCAGGTGGCATTTCAGAACCAAGGATTTGATTTTCCTCTGCCTGCTATTCTGTACAGATAAGGTTACTAACTCAATGTGGCAGCACTGTATCTGGATTTAAATGGTTTAGATGTGCTCCTCATATGCAGGAGGACAGGTGACTGAGTGCCTCAGGGTGTATGGGAAAGGGAATAGGGTAGGTTGTTTACTGTTTTGGCCAGAGATGGTCATTTTCTTCTCTCAATGAAAGTCACTTTAAATTCTCTCAGTGAGTAAAACCCCAGTGATGATTTGGAGACCCATATACGGTTTCAGTACTTCATATATCTTATTTTGTATATTTTTGTGCCATATGCATTTGTGTGCCACTGCTTAGCTGTGGGATGCAGATTTCTGTTACTTGCATGTTGCAAACAAGCTGCATCTCAGCTCATGTAATGTTTAAATGATTTTCAGTAAATGATTACAGGTGGATTTGATTAGCGTGCATCTGAGGAAATGGAAATTTTTATTATATGTTTGGTAGGAATTCAATAACTTTGAGATGTGGTTTGAAGGCTGATTATTACATTTTGATGGGTTACATAGCTTTCACTTGGATTTCCATTTAGAAAAAATAACATGTTTCCATGTAGTCTAAAAAACTCTTAGAATGCTGTAATGAGAGTGTCTGCCTACATGGAATCTGATTTCAGGACTTAGGGTCAAAATTCTTCTATATTTGAAGAGCTGTGAAAAAATATATTTGTTAAAGTATAAAGTTAGAGAGTTTCTCTACTCATTTAATGATGATACTTTTGGCAGGAAGCTACATGGGTTAGTTTTTGTAAAACAATCCTGCTTTTGATGAGAGGCTCCTAATACTGCTACTGAACAAATAAATAGAAGTAACGATGCACAAGAGGTTCAAAAAGTAAAACCCAAGGACTTTTTCTGAAGTTGAGTTCTAGGGTGAAATGTATTTTCAGTATTTTCTCTTGATCAAGTCTCAGGAGCAACTCAGCCAGGAAAATTCCTTTTTGGCCAGTCTCTTAGGAATGCTGGGACAGCTTGTTGACTCGCACTCAGTGGAAATCCTGTGACACAGCAGGTACTAAGAACTTACAGCACTTTTAAAAATACAGCAGTTTTGATACTTCTATACAGTCCTAATGCAAGAAAGTACATGTTATTTTAAAACTTCTGTTCAGATCCCTTATCTGCATTAGAAGATACGATCAGTAAAAATGCTACTGTACTTCTTCCGACTCATACAAGCAAAAACAAATTCATAACTGAAAAGGTAAGGTCTCAAAAGAATTTCCAGGAATCAGATTCTGTGAATGGCCATGGTTGATCTCCTTGGGATTTGTACATTGTGATTGTCTCTAAAGACAGTGTAAGATTTTTTTATTCCATGGCTCTTTTAGCTAGGCCTGAATGCATGGGAGAGATGTTCACTTAGATAGCAACTGCAAAATAGATACATTTGTTCCTGGTGCTTAATACATCTCTTTATAGTTTAATTTTTTCATGCTGTTCAAACTTTTCTCTAAAAGTGTTGGCTTTTTCTCGTTGGCTTTTTCTCATGGGCTTTCCTACGCTGCTCTGCATTTTCATACTTTTTAAATAAAGTTTCTCTGAGTATAGTATTGCCATCTGTTTCTTTCCATCTCCCTTGTCTAGCTTCTGTCTTCTTTGCTTTTGAATCACAGCTCATCTTTCTGAGTTCATTGTGGGCTTCACTGAGAGAAGGGAGAAGAGATTTCTTATTTTATCCTCTTTGGTGTTAGAAGTCCCCCATGTAAGAATCCGGGTTGTGCCTCACAGCTGCAGGCTAGCTCAAACTTAGTTGTTGTATGCAAGTGTTTCATGTATTTAGTCAACTACCATGAGCTCAGAATTCAGAGATGAGAATTTTGAATTCTATTTTGGGCCTTCGTGGATAAGATTTCCCTCAGTTTCATCATTTAGCCAAACTTGTGTCAGTCTCACGTAGAGTACTGAGAGACACTTATGATCCAAAGGCCATTTCCTGTTAAATACCAAAAATGAATTTAGGTACTTGAGAATTATATAAATAGAAAAAGACACATATGGATATTAGTTTGCCAAAAGTCCTTAATGTCAGAAAGAAGTATTTACCAGTCCTGCTTTCAGAAATGGCTAAATTGTGTTGCAGATTTTTTCCACAGTCATTGAGTGTGATGAGCAGAAGGCCCGAAAGATTTTGTATTCACTCTTAAACAATCAGAAAGATTTGTCTTCCTGAAAAACTATTCTGTTGTAAAATTCATTAGGTTTTGAATTTAAACTACTTTGTTGCTTGTCACTAAGAACAGTCATGCATCTCTTTTTAGTTTATTTTACTTAGAAAACATCATAACAGCATGTTTTAAAGTGAGATAATAGTCTGAATAAAAACTCTGAAAGAGCAAGCCTGAGTACATGTTCTGGACTATTTCTGTGTTGGAAATTAGCACACTGCAAAGCAGGGAGGTGAAGCATCATCAGTTGTTTGCTGCTCAGATGGGAGGCAGGCCTGCACAGGAAGAAGATTGCTCGGAGTGCTGCATGGCACACGTGCTTTGTTGGTATTAGCACCTCAGACCACTGAGTTTCCTGAGTTCTTGCACGACAGCAAGCTAGATGAAGCATGACACAGAACTGAACCACTTTCCTTTGCTCATGCTCGGTTGCTGTCGGTTGGATAAGCATTTAGCCACATCAGTACCTCCTTGTGCCCTTCCTGGCCTTTGGGCTGCCGCATTGGCTGTGGCAGGATCTGTGTCAAATTTAGTCTCTTACCCCTTCTGGAGTCACTTGAGTTGGTCCATGTAGAAGGGTCCCTTTTGCACACAGCTCTGCTTGGCCTGGCACAGATGTGCTCTATCCATGGTGCAAATAATCTTCAAACCAAGTGATCCTTACAAGAATTATGAGGAAGATGGTTATATGGGGAAATATTAACACCTTTTGGTAGTACCAGTTATACTTCCAGTACATGGCTAGTATGAATCATAGTAGTGACCTCACTTTGCAGTGCAATTCAAAGTGTTTACTGGCCTAATCAGGTACTAAAAATTATGCCAACCACACACACCTCTGTCTTTAAGACTGCTTATGTTCGCTGAGTGTTGTTTTGAATATTTCTTCCACCTGGAGAAGGCTTTGGAAGATGGTGAAAGGATGCCAATTCAGTCTTCCGTGTTTCACATTAATTCAGTCATTTTTAAACAAGTTTTATGTATCTGTGTATTCAGTAAATTAATTCAGCTTTTCAAATATGGAGTTTATTGTTGTTCCTGGGGAATTCTGTGACAACTTCAGTTTCATTTATACATACACATATTAGGCTTTAGACTTAAAGCAGTGTCCAGTTAAATAATATTGGACCATTGTAGACAAAGATGTCTATGGGAGGAGGATGGAGGAAGCAAACAGTGTTTGAACATCAGTGTGTTGATACTGATGAGTGGAACCATAAGGCAAAGGCAACTGACTGTTAAAAGAATAGCAAATAAAAGTAAACAGCCAGTGTCCAGCTCTGTTTTTAAATCTCTATATGTATTAGATAGAGGATGTTAAATCAGGTCTTTTTCAAGGATGATCTAGTAGGTTCATTGAAAGTCTTGGTAGTAAAATCAATAAGTCTGTTAGCTCTTAATTTATGTTGCTGCTTAAAATGTTATAGGATTGACTATCCTTCACAAAGTATTTGTACTTGTAAATATTCAGATCAGTTTTATGCAAATTGCTTTCAGAATAGCCTTCTCTAGAGGGTTTGTTTTTTGTAACCTCTATCCTTCTGCATAAGTAATTAGAGATAATAATTATGGCCAAAATTATTAAATCTTTAGCTTGTCAACACACCTCTTTATTTTTGATGATTCACATTTTACTTTATGCAGACTGTACTTCTTTTGTTACTTCTTACTCCTGTCAGCACTCCTTAGGTTTGTATTTCATGGTTATATTTTTTACCTCATATACTGGAGAACTAGGGAGGAAAGAAATTAAAATGGTTTAGGAGTACCTTGAGACATTTATCTGTGTGGATAAATGCCCCTTGGACAGAACTGGAGGTAATTAAATTTTCAAAACTTGGACTGTAAAGCCAAAAGCCCAGCTGACAAGAGCTGCTCATGGTTGCTGCTGTATGGAGCATTTGTTTAGCAAAAAGGAAACATAATCCTTGGATAGAACTTTGCTTAAGAGATGTTGGTGGCACAGTGCATGCCAGTTCACAAATGAAAGAGCAGTGAATAGACAGACTCATCAGTTTGTAGAATGTTATAGATTGGTAAAAACCCTGGCCTTCTTCCTTCCTTTGTGTTTATATTCCACTTTCTTTACTAAGCTGTTGTATATTAAGTTAATTCTCTGTTTTTGTATAAATTGGGCAATAAATACATATAAAATTGCTATTAAAAATATATATAAAAGCAGTGATGGCTGATAAGCAGTTTCAAAACATGAAATGAAATTTTGAATTCTTCAAGCATTGCCTTCTTCCACTTTGATATCTTTTTTAAAATATGAGAACAAAAGGAACCGGGCTGGTACTGGAAGTTGATGTATGGATGTAAAATGATTTCTAAGCAAAGGAAAAGATGGAGGAGAATTTAGGGTGACGTGTGAATCAGCTTTTTGTTTTCCCAAACATCCTTCCCCAATCCCTACCCAAAGCCTGCCATTTCTTCCTTTTGGTATCCATTGTGAATAGCACAGACTTATGCAGTATTCCTTGTATCTGTCACAAAGAGGCTGATGAAGAGCCATTCAAGGAAGGATGCTTCTTTCCTATTCATAATAAACCCAGCTCCTCTAGGATTCAAAGAAAGGTAATACTTGCCTCCAGTTAGTTTCTTACAATTTTATACTTGTTTTAATTTATGATTAATGTATGATAAATTTAGTTATTGGCTGAACCTTGCTGTGTTTAAGGCAGGTTTTTAGGTTTTGTTTTTGGGGCAGCCTATAGATGAGGAGAATAATACTAAAACACAGCAAAGTTTAGTTTTATGAGTTCCTTCCATGAGTCAGTGGCACAAGTAGGAAATAGAGCTCATGATCATTCTTAGTCCCAGGGACATTTCATCCCAAGAATAGGCTCATATATTTTGGTCCCTGAACAATGCCTTCTCCTTATATAGCTTTTAAAAATAATCATTGCACAGAAGCAGAGTTGATCTGATTGCCAAATATGATGGTAGGCAATTTTTTCTCTGAAAGCATGTTGACAGGAACTTTTGGTTTCCTTTGCTTCCTCTGAAGTGTTAAGGAATGCTCCATTGTTAAGAGTATCTGACTGCATTCTACACCTGTAGATTTCTAAAAGAGAAGAGTTNTTTTGTGTGTTTTGTTTTGCTGGGGTTTTTTTTGCTGTGGGTTTTTTTACTAATTCTTTTTCCTATGTTTCCTGACTCGGAAAAGGGAAGTTCTGTAAGAGGAAGGGGCATAGATGAGTCAGGGTTATACTGTATTATCAAGGGTGACCCACTATCAGCATGTATCATTTTTAGTCCTGCTCCTATGCCTCTTGGATATCTTGAAAAATTCACATATTTCTTCAGATTTTTTTCTCTTCTGTGTTTTGTCATGGACTTAGTGTGTTCCTGTTTGAATCACTTCTCGGTGGCCAGTAGCAGAAGTATCATGTCAGGGAGCTTTATGGGCAGCTATGATTGTCCTCATGGTGGCAAAATAAAAATGAGCAATAATTTGTAAAGAGCTTTCTTCACACAATGGAAATCGGAGTCACAAAATGTAAATTCTGAACTCTGGGAGAGCAAAGTGACAGAGCTCAGAACATGGGTCTTCACTTTCCTCTTTTGTACCTGAATTATAAGACTCTATTCTGTTTCTGGATTAGTAACATATATTTTGTACGATCCTTGTGTTTTACCACAACTCGAGCATATGGATCAGAAATGNTGAATGTGAAACCACTACAATCAGAAATCTGTTTTGAATAGAACTAATTAAGTGAAATGAGCTCTGTACATATGCTTTGGATTTTAAGGCTTTAATATTTGGGGGGATGGATTTTTAGAAGACAAAATAAACAATTCACCTTATGAAATTCATATTTCAAACTTTCTTTCATCTTAGTTCCTATGCAGTTATGATTTGCAGTTTTGCCAGCTAAGAACTTAATTCTTTGTATGATTATACTATATAACAGTTATAGAGGAATTATGTGTTATTTAGGAGTAGTTGGGTGCACTTTTGTGTCAGATCTATCTGGAAAATATTCTTAGCTGCCAAACAGATTTTATTCTAACTCTAAAAACTGTTTTTCTATGCCAGGTGATTGAGTTATATATTATGAGCTTGGAAAGTTGGTGTATTGCTTATTACAGCAGGTGATTGTTTAACAAAGTGTATCTATGTGGATGCAGAAAGATTAAACACTTACTAGATGCAATGAAAAAGGAAATCCAGCAATAACCTAATTTTTGGAATGACATAAATAACTGCAGAGATATGCATTCAGACTTCTCTTCCAGACTGGAAATTTTTTTCTAAAATATTTGTAGTTGTAAAATGAAAATAATTTTTTCATGGGCATAGTACTATATAGGCATGAAAGTAGAAATTATATATCCATGTAGTATGTAGGGAGATTTAAGCATTTTGAAGTTCTTGCAGGAGCAACAAGTACATTTTGTTAAAATGAGTTTGTCTTGGTTATTGTCTGTGACATCCAGTAATTATGAAAGATCAGGGCACAGATGGATGCTTTGCTTTGTGTATTTATGCACAGGCTGGATCTGCCATGTGTTTTTGTTCAGAACTCTCCAAGTCTGGAGCTCTCTGAGCATTTTCTCTGTTTGTCCATGTACACAGGCAGTAAATGTAGGACTCGGTTGTTCCTTCCACCTCATAATTCAGGCCACTGGCAGAAAGGAAGTGACACTGCCTAATTCCCTGTCCAGTCCTGTTTGCTGGACCATACTGCCTTACAGCAAGTGAAATTAACTTCAGACAGAGATTACAAATTGACACAGCCAAAACCTATCTGTGTTATTGCATGCTGATCATGCTTCACTTTGCTGTTCAGTAGATTTGGGAGGGTAGAACTGCTTCAGACTCAGCTGCTGCTGCTGTTGTGGTTTGGCTGGGATGTTGTAGTATATCCATTATCAAGCCCTGTTTTCAAATTGCATATAACTGGTATTTAAAAAGTCCTTCAGTTATTAAATCTTTGCAATATTCTCAAGCCTGACCCTGCTCCTGACAGTTGAAGAGAAAATTGATTCAGAATATAATAATTTGCTGAGAAGTGAATAAACCCAAAATTTTTGTCTTCAGGCTTTGCTCTTTCTTTTTAGAAATCTTGCTGATGAGGTAAAACTTCAAAAGACAGAATGATTTTGAAATTTAAAAAAATGCATCCTTCTGATTAAATAAAAGATACTTACTGATTCAGTAGATCTTTACAAGTCTATGCTAAATAAAAATTCAGCTTTTAGTTTTTATATCTTAGTTATTCTGGTGTTGATTCAGATGATGTTGGTTCTTCAGTAGATTTGTCATGTCCAAACATGTTTGGCAACAAATCATAGACTATGACTGACAAAACAGTTCTTCCAAAATCAAGTTCGACAAGGGGTTTGACCTGTATGGCATTAGTTTGACTTGGTGAAAAGAAGGTAGCAAAGTCTAGGCTTGAATCATCAACTAGGAGGTGTTGAATATTTTGGAAGTAATATGGATGAGACCTACACTCTGGGTTACATAAAATGCAGTTGATACAACATCATTTAATGTTAAAACATTGCTGTATTTTACCACAGTAGCTATTATATACTGCAGAATTATCATCTTGGTTCACTTTTGTATAAAGAAGTGTTGGTTGATTTTAATTTCAGAAAGTTAAGGTTTTTCTCATCAGCATAAAATCCATTCTCTGCTGATATAAAATCTCTGTGCTGTGTCCCACAGCTAAGGAAAGAATTTCCACCTCTAACCAGCCCCAGGTTGCCAGTGAAAGTATATTATAATTTTAAACCCTGAAGTCTGGCTGCTGAGGCATTAAAACCATGGTTTCTGTATGATTTGGATGGCATGATTTTGAGCTGTAGCTCCAATGTGAACCCTTAGAATATCTCCCCCCTGCTGGAATCCAGTGAGTCACAGGGTCTCTGGAGCCTGTCCCTACCTGCTCAGCTCTGCTGGGCTGCCAGTGCAATTGTCCCTTTGCCACTACATCAGTCTTTGCTGTGCCCAGGAGAAGGAAGCCTTTGTTACTGCAAGAGATGCAGACTGGTTCCTTTATGGTCTCGTGGTGGCAATGCAACCTGAAATAGGTGCTCAGATTGAGCAGTTCTTTGGCTTCCATTAGAATTATTCACCAAATTGCCAAACCTTGATGGTTTTAGTTGATGTTTTTTCAGATAAATAGGACTTAAATACCTTGTCCTAAACATATGAATGGAAATTAAGATGAAAAATTTTTGACACCGCTCCATCCTTCATATGGGGGAAAGAAAGGAATCATGCTAACATGAAAAGTGGAGCTGCACAGACTGCTAGGTCTGATGGAGTGGAGTTTGTGCTTCTTGAGGTGTCCTGGGAAAGCCCTCCCCAAGACAGCAAAAGTACGTTGCTGAAATGGATAGACCTCTTCAGGCAAGTAAAATGCACAGATGGGGAGAGTCATTGGCCCACCCTAGTGCCATCATCTCTGCACCCATAATTGTTGAAAACTGTTTCTGATACCAGTGAGCTTTGTACCTCTGCCTCAAGAAGGTAGTGAGATCTGCTATCACATAAGCAGATCTAAGCAAAAATTGTGCAGTATGTGCTTTGCTGTTCTAAGGAAAAAATATGTAAGTGAAAAATTGAGACATGATTTATCATGGCTATTTGATACCAAAGAAGGACTTGAGATAATGATCTCATAGAGTAAGAATCAAAATTAAAGCAAAAAAAACAGATACCCTGCATATAAATTACCAAGAATTTGCCAGTTGTTTGTACATGCTGTGATATATGTTCAAGCACAGACAAGCTTCTAGTTGATTTCAAGTTTCACCTTTGCAGTCAGATAAAAAGAAGCTGTCTCGGTTAGATGTTAAATTTCTTTTTTTCTTGTTTATAGAAATGCAAACAAAAATAATTTTACTTCTTCCCTTTCTTTGTGATTTTGTATAATGGAACAGAAGCGTCCTGATGCGCTTAGTGAGCGGTGCTGTTCTAAGAGGGAAGGAAGAGGCTTTGTGATTTAGGTAGAGCCACTTGGGTGTGTGTCCCTTACTGCCCACATCCTGGCAGCTGCTGGCTCTGGCCGTGTCCTGTGCAGCTGTGCCCACCAGGCAGTGCCACTGCAGGGACAGCCACACCCTGCCCTCGGGGCAGAGAAGTGCCCCAGATGGCACCTCTGTGTGGCTTCATCCCCTGATTCACTGCAGGGCTCCAGCCTCACGGATCCAGCTGCTCACTGGGTGAATTTGTACCTGGAAAGAAGCCCTGCAGCACAGCACACTAACGTGGGACACTGATTGTGCCAGGCAAGGGAGAGCTCTGCTCAAACTTGCACCGAGTCATGTTCCCGTCTGTCCCCAGTACAGAAAGCTTCTTGTTTAAGCTTGGGTCTAGGGCAGACTGAGGAAGCCACAGGAAAATAGCTGTTGCTTGCTCCTCTGCATCAGGCTTGAGTTCTGAGGAGTAAAATAATAAGGAGCACATGTGCGTAATTAAAATACAAAGGAAATAGGAAGGGGGATAGCAAGGAACTATTGAGCATCATAATTATAGACATCTGATTTTGCTGAAGGAATTAGAGAGCTCTGAATGAATCAGCCCTATAGCGATTCTTAATCTTGAAGGAAAGGGAGAGTGTATTCATCAGAGGTTGCTTTGTTTGTTTTAAATTACTTATGTTTTCACAACAACTTTATCATCATTTTTGTGGTACCTATAGTAACTCTGCAACACAGCTTCTACAGAAATCTCTATTATAAAGTTCACAAATTTAGTTGAAATAATTAGCACCTCAGTGCTAAGCTGAGCATTCTTTTAGGAAGACCACCGGAAATCTGTTCAACTAAAATAAATATCTATCTTACTTATGAATAAGTTTGAATTTATTTAAAATACTGTCTTTAAGCAGTCTATAAATTACATGTTTGATAAGCATTTTAGTGAGGTTTTTATTAAATTGCTTGTGTCATTTTTAAGTATTACCTGAGATGGTTAAAGCTGAATGGGCTTGACATACATAGGACACTTCTAACAAATGAAAATACTCCAGTAGAATTCACAGGAATACAAATCCTTCATCAGAAACTGCTCAGTCTCCTATGTAGTCTCTGTTCTGTATACTAGCCTGGAGAATGGCCCTTTTTTTATTGCAAAGAGCATCAAGGAATCTCCAGGCATAAGTTCTCCTAAAGTTTGCTGCTTCTTTTTTCTCTTCTGTTCTCTCCTCACCATTTCTGACAGATTTTTCAATACAAAAGGATTATTTGCATTTAAGGATTCTTCGTTCTTTGCACTATACTAAATGGGATTTCTATGCCAAAAGCTAAGTAATTTTTGATTAACTGATACAAGTCTGGAAAATGTATGGAAATTAGATTACAGCAAAGAAGCTTGATATTTTGTTGGGTTTTTTTTGGTTTTTTTTGTTTTTTTTTACAAGAAGCTCATGTTTTGTTTATAATATGCTAGTGAAAGCTGAAAGAAAGTTTTGAAAGCAGGAGAGTAAGAAAGGTTCAGTAAGAGAAAGTTGAAAAGAGTAAAAAGAATAAAACTATTGTAGGAAAAAGGAGTAAATCTAGTTCTGTGCTGTGTTTTTATTTCTAGAAACATGGACTGAAACAGGTTTGATGTCATGCACAAAACTGTAATGTTAGATTTTTGAGTGTGGGGTGGTTTTTTGGTTTTCTTTGGTTGGTTGGGTTTTGTTTTTTTTTTTTTTTTATGTATAAGCTGTCTAATTAGTATAAATTCTTGCTTCTGCAATGAGTAAAGTAAATAAAAACACACAAGCTTAATGCACAAGAAAGGTAACTGTATATGCAGTTGAGAACTCAAATTTGTTCTGTTGCCAAAAAGTGGTTTTATATTCATGGAGATTTATGATAAATATGTCCTCAGAAGTGCATGGAAACACAAACCACTGATTGTATCTTTGTGTTTAGTTGAAAGCTGAGTGTTTTTCTTGTATCACACAGTGATTATTACACAAATATACGGGATATGTGCAATAAAGAAAGATTGATTAAATATATTAAATTCAAAGGATTTGATACGATTTTTTTTTCCTATTATATTTGCAGGAGAAACCTTACAAAGCTGTCTCTCATCTTCAGCCACATGTTAGCAGAAATCAAGGCTATTTTTCCAAATGGACAATTCCAGGGTGATAACTTTCGTATCACCAAAGCCGATGCTGCAGATTTCTGGAGAAAATTCTTTGGAGATAAGTAAGTAGTAACATTTTGTAAAATCCTTAATTCTTTCTACTCATAAGCATAAAAAAAATGAACTATTCACAAATCCAAATAAGGGTTGGTGGGTGTTTTGAAGATAATTTCTCATCTAAATCTTTAAATTGGCTGAAACTGCTGAGTTCATTGTTAGTGGTTATTGTTTTGTTCTTTTTTTCCAGTGCTGTAATTTGCTCAAAGGTTGTTCTGTCAAGGGTACTTTAGTTCAGTTTTATTGAAGTTTATTTGTTCTATTATAGGGTGAAGATAGCACATTGCTTTCACAAAGTATATGGCAAATAATGTCCTTTCATTAAAAAAAAAAATACTCTATAAACAAAAACTCTAAAGTCTGAATTAGGAACTTGATATTAGTTTCATGGACAGTAAGTTTTCTTATCTCACCTTTAACTTTCTACACTAGAATATTTAGTGACATGAAGTGTGTGAAGTGTAGATACATGATTTAATCCATACAGGAAATGCAATTGTGAAAATGTAAAAGTAGGCATACGTGAGATTTTTGGTTTGTTTCTGGGAAAAAATCCATTTCAAATACACATATAAGCTAATAGAAGATGTGCAGGTTTTTCACTTTCTCAGGGGTAATGTTTATAAGTGCAACAGTGATTCAAGAGGGATGCCAGAGGCAAGAGGTTGGTGTATTTTTCATTATAACGGAGCAGTCATTATGGTCATCAGCTCTGGTATCTTGCACAATGTAGGCAGAACAATTTCTGCCACAATCTGTTGCATCTTCTGAGCATAAACAGCTCTTTAAAATAAATCATTTTTTTTAATTTAGAATACCAGCATAGTAGGTGGCACTTTTGCAAATCAGTTCTGTTCAGTGTGAATTTACAAGTTTCACTTCCATGTTTTTTTTGTTAGTCTAAACACACCCGCTGTCAGCTTTCCTCTTTCTGGGTTCATGGTAGTGTTTTCTGGTAATTTCTTTCCCATATAAGTGATGTTAGGGTGTGAGGAAGTTGCTATATCAGTCCTCTGTTTTGTTAGAGAAAAGGAGTTTAACCATGTTCCATGTTACCCATTTTAATGTGAATACAATTTTCAAAATAACTTCAAAAGTTCAGCTAAAGTTTTCTGAAGGATTAACTTAAGTGACGTGTAGGGTTCTGTATCAGACAAGGCTTTTAAAAAACATGTCAGTCAAGAAAAGAAAAACAGGATCTTTGATAGAAATGACTAATGATCATGTTTGTTCAGTGTTGCTATTTTTTCTTCCTCTCTTTTTCCCCTCTGCTTAGGAACTCTCAGAATTTAAATTTCCTTGTGTTACTTCTCTTTTCCTATTGGGCTCTGTCCTTGAATGACCTTTAGCAGATGTCTTGATCACAAATTGCATTTCTGTCACTGGGATTTACAGATCTGCTCTTCTGCAAAGTCCTGTTTCTATTATTTCATCTGAACAAGTTTCCTCAGCTCCCCTGTTCTCTGTGCTGTTCGTCTCTGGGGTTCTTGACTGACTTCTACTGTCTGTGTGAGATTCAAGCCATCTCCATCAAGTTTCCTTCCAATGGTCCTGCCAGTTTCCACTGGGAGATGACAAAATAGATAAGTATCTGAGGTGTCAGACAGTAGGATCCTGCAACATACTAGTAACTTCTTATCAGAATGAGGTTGGTGGGGAGAATCCTTCAACTGTGTCACTTCATCTGAACAACTCAGCTCTACCCTTGTCTTTTTCTTGTGCACTCTTAACTTCTATCTCTCCTGACTCATCTGCTGGAGCTCTTACTTCTAAAACCTTTCATGGGCCCAGAGCTCTTGCCATGCCTTTTCTAGGCTTTGTTTTTTTCCTGCTTATGTAAATTTCTGCATAGAATGTAACTTTAAATATGAGCCTTCAGTACAAACCCTCTCACCTTCTTTGCTCTCCACTGTGTATTTTGATAGGGGTTTTTTTTTGTTTTTTTCATTTGTTTGGTTTTTTAGGGAGGGTGACTGGATGTTTGGGCTTTGTTGGTTTTTTGCCCAAAACATCAATGCATCAAGAATGTCTAAGAATCAAGGTAGATTGGTGACATCCATTTAAAGATATGTATCTTTGGTTCTGTAGTATAGCCTGAAATATTTCTTTAGTTATTTCTGGTCAGGTGCTTTACTTTCAGACCAAGTAAATAAGCACTGTTACTGGTGTTCCCACCTCTTCTCTAATAAAGTGAAACTGATTTTGTTGGCTGTCTTCTAAGCAGGGAGCAGTAGATCTGTGCTTGGGAGCCTTGTCATTATCTCAGGTTTAGTTAATTGTGCTTAAGTAACTATAAAACATGTAACAGCATATATGTCAAACAAATAGAGGAGAAAAAAAGTTTTTTTGGCATTATGTTTAATCTCTTTGTTAAACAAAATGCCTGAAGCTTTTTAAACATTAATTATTTTCTAATCCTTTTAGAAATATATGGCAGATATGCCTGTAAGCCACATCCTTTATGATGGGCCTGTTATGACAAATTAGTTTGCAAATATGCTGGTATCGCTTCCCTAAAAGCAAAGCCTGTATAAAAATTTTGCAAACAACTCATAATATCTTTCTCTAACATGGCTATCTAAAGCTAGGCCCCTTGGACTTTCTGAAACCCCCAACTCTGCTTAGGCAGTATAGTGAACAGGGAGGAACCTGATTGTGTCTTCTCTGGCTGCATCTCTGTTTTACAGGGCAAGCCTTGACCACTCACCTGCTTCTAAAAAGCAGCCCTTACTCTTGGGTCACTGACTAACGCTGCTCAAGATTAGAGCATAAATAAAAAATGAGTTGTGCTGGATCCTGGCTTCTGATGCTAAAGCGTAGCACAAAAACTATTTTTATTGCAATTTGATCTCATTGGAAGGAGGGAGTTTTAACTATTAGATTAATTTATGATTTTTTCAACATAGTATTATCATAAAAACAACTTTCCTGTTTCTAAACATAATGAGATTTTTTTTTTTGTAAAGTCAAATTTTTGCACTCATTTTTTTCTGAAATACTACTTTTAAAAAATATTTAATTTGAAATATTCTAGATAACAAGAAGGTCACCAATAGTAATTTATAATTTTAAGTCGACTGTTTGGCTTTCAGTTTTTGAAAATGTGACCAACACATCCATTTACAGAAAGCAACGTGTTGTAGTTTGCTGAGGAACAAAATCCAAACCAGACAGTTTTCCTGAGTCTAGTTTGTACTTTATAAAAAAGAAAAAAAGGAATGATTTTTTTCCTACTGCTGTTTTCCAGTGAGTGGAGAACTTTTAGTTTTGTTGGTTACATTTGTCTGTCTAAGCACTTGCGGCAAAATTGTGCAGCTGCAACTAAGTTTATTTATCCTGTTACTAATAAGTGTCATAGCCTGCAGTCTTTCTTTTTGTTTGGAGCTAGTCAGATGTACATTCACATGGCTTCAAACTCCTGAGCAAAATAAATGGTGAGGCTCTTTCAAGCCTTGGATCATATGTCTAGCTGCTCTTTGGATTTCTGTTAAAAACACTGTGTAGAACTCAGCAAGCAATTTGAATGGCTCCTTCAGAGCAAAGTGCTGAGATAACCACATAGTGTTGGCCTTCAAATACCTTCTCATCTTTCACATTTCTGGTACACCCCTAAGGAGCTTCTGGACAATGCCAGTAGTTGGAGAAGTTTGTCTGGGAGAGAATGCTACATGAGAGCTGCAGATACATCAATAATGGACATCATCAGCCCTCACACGGGCAGAAAGTGTAAAAGGAGCACACAGAGCCTTTACAATTGTGAGGTTTTTCCAGTATTACATGTTTCAGAGGAGAATGGGGAACCTTGGAAGTTATAGGATGTTTGGAAGAGATCTGGGGACACTAATGTGGGGTTTAGGAGTGTATAGGGATGATGAATAAGTCAAGGTGGGAGACAATGAGATTATGATTGTCTGGGTGGAAGGAGAATGGTGCTAATAGTGGTATGAAGAAGGGAAAAATGGAGGTATTGATTTCTCTGCAAGAATGGAGTAAAATGTGTATCCAAATTAGATGAGGAGGTCAGCAGTGTTTAATAGAAGGCCCAGGATGATTTTGGTGTATTGATTTTGTCAAGGAAGCTGACAGAGAAAAAGGTATCAGGGAGATGGAGAATAGACTGTTTGGATTTGCTTTCTGAAAACAAAAATCAGGAATGAAGCTGAATGCCTGGAAATAGGTTCTTTCTGGCATTTTCACTGGATATGTGGAAAAAGAGAGCCTCTTAAAGAATTTAAAGGAGCAGACTGAAAAAGAACTAAAAAGTAAATTGACACAAGCTTTACCTATACCAAGAAAGAACTTGATGATGTCAAAATCAGGAAAGTGGTAAAGTTGAGAAGATGTGATTTTTTGAATTTGTAGTGATTACTAGAGTGTAATGATTGGAGCAAGTGGGTTTAGTGGAGTGAATCTTCACCCCTGGTTGTGCTGAAGCAAGTGCTAGTTACATGTACAGCTAAACAGTAATGTTCAGTGAAACTGTGAAATTGTAAGGAATGTAATCATCAGTTACATTTATTCACAGATACTTTAATAACTCCCCCCCAGTGGGTTGTAAATATGCATATAAAACACAATCTGATAGCATCGTCATTATCCACATTTTATTACTGTATAGTGCTTGATGAGAATTTTCCCTGACTCCTCACTCATTTTAATAGTACCTTATGTCATTTACTGCTCTGAGTAAAAATGTTCAAAATATTACTGGGAGTAATCCTGAACTGAGAAGGAGAGCAGGCAAGATGACCTAACAGATCTTTGAGCTTCTGAATCTGAAAACTACAGTGAAGTCATGCAGGGCTTGGTAACTACTGAAATTTGTGTTTTGTGGCTGTCTTCATGTTGCAGAATGAATCAGCAGCAAAATGTCAATATTCTTGGATTCTGATTTTTCCATTGTTCTGCCATTTATTTTAGCTCTTAAGCTTTTTATTCTTTATTGTGGAACTTTAAAAATGTTAAAGCATTTCTGTGATTGTTTTCAGATAAATTGATTTCTCTCCACCTTGTAGCTGCTGAGGAAATAGAAATTCATTCACTGTTGGGATCCAAGACATTACTATTTTAATGCTCCTGTACTTTTTTTCCAGATGAGGCCTGAAATGTATTTATTTTTCATTGGAATTTATGAAAAAATGTGGCTATTGATTTCTCTGTAGCAGTTAAATAGTGCATTTCAAATTGATATTGTAACCTTTGAGTAGCTGTGGTTCTGCTGTGGTCAGTGCTTTTTGGCTCAGGATAGAACAGACACAGCCTCAGTGGTTTGGGTTCACAGAAGAAGCAGTAAAACAGGCAGACCACAATGCACAACTTATCTGACAGTTAAATGTTTCCAAGTTCAAGAGACCTCAGATAAGCTAAGTTTTAACACCTTGTTAATCCCCTTAATTTATTACTTGATTTTCTGTTTTTGCTGCTGATAGTGCCCAAGAGCCCTATTACTGCCTGAACAGTGTGAAAATACAGACTGAAAACTTGGTCCTGGCCCAAAGAGCTTCAAATCTGAGTATGATCTGAAGTGTAAAGGGAAGCCAAAGACAGAGGTGAAAGCAGAAGAGGCAGTGATCCAAATGCCATTGCCTTCATCACTGTCAAGAAAGGTATTTTAGCAAGAGGAACTTTTTAAGAGGAGGAGATGATCAGGAACAGAGCTTTTGGAGTGTGGTTCCTTCCTGGACTGAGCAGTAGCACAGGCTTATTGATGAACTTGTTCAAACTTGAGCTAGAGACAGAGGGTACTATTCTCTGGGTGCTAGTGAGACAGGAATCTCTCTAGACCTCTTTCCTACAAATGCAAGATGAAAAAGTTTGAATAAGACAACAGATAATATAGAGAAAAGCAAGTCAGTAGGAAGTTGCAAGACAGGATTAGAAAATGGAAAAGAACAGTCTTTACAGCTGTTCTGGCTAACTAAGGTAAAATTGCACGTACAAAAGAAGAAAGTTCTGATACTTGGCACATGAGATTATGAGACAGGAGAACACATTCCCAATAGATAGGCAGGACAGGCAATGTTTTAAGTATAAAAGGGTGTGCAAAAGCATTAGCTTTTCCACTCTGGGTTTGTGGTTAGAGATCAGAGTTGAAAATATAGAGAAGTGTATCCCTTTGGGAACACTTGGGGAAATGCAGACTTCCTGTATCTCTAAAGGAACTTGCTGTCTCTACAGCAAAGTCCAGTTACACAGCTATGGAAGTGGGTTTTTTTGGTGGTGTATTTTCTCCATTTCATAAGGCTTATTTTCTGTCTTTTGCCTTCTCTGTTCTCATTAGATTCATCTATATTTGTTCAGAATGATGTCACTATTTAGCAATTGTACTGGCATGATATGGCAGAATTCCGTTTTTTCCCCTTAGGACTGAATTTCTCAAGCCTCTGTGTCTCAATTATTTGCTTTGCAGTTCAGAAGCAATGAAAACATGTGGCCTCTCACATAAAACTGAAGCAGCAGTCTTAAGAAAATGCTCTTTTCAGTGGTGATAAGTCAAAATCCCCATTGCTCACTGCAGACTTACAAAGAATGTTTCTATCTGGGTCAGTATTTGCTTGAATATTTTTGAGATTGCTCCGAAAACAGTAATGGTCTTTTCATGGTGTGTTTTTTGGCAACATTTGAGAGAGTCTCTTGCAGACAAGTGTTCACTGTAAGTGTAAGTTATACAGGTACATGTTTACCTCCCCTGACATTCTTGTGGTCTGCTCTTGTTCAAATGGAACCAGTGTCACTTGATATTCCAGGAGAGCTGCATCTCTGCAGTTTTACACAAGTGCTGTACTCTTTGTGCTCAGAAAATACATGCTTCATCTCCAGGTTTATTTTAATGTCTTTTGCTTTTTAATAATGTAGTAACATTTGGGGAGTTTAAGAAAATCCATGTACACATGATCAGGGCAGGAGGGAAGAGAGGACCTAAATTTCTCTGCTAAATTGCTTGAGAATCACATGCTAGACATTAATCCTTTTCCTTTAAGCATATGGAAGTTGTGAGGGTGGTGTTTAAAACATTGTATTTGAGATTATAGAGCCATGCTTCACTTTGATGTGTGCCACCAATAGTAGATAGATACCATCCTATATAACAGTATTTTAAAAATCTTGTTTCAGTTAGAACACTGTTGAATTCATCGTTCCTCAAATACATTTAGTAGATTCAGTATTGCAGAAGAAAGGGAGAGAAGTAGTGTCATTTAGAGAGGCCTGTGGAGAAATGCCTTATTTTAGAGTTTCTGACAGGAGAAATGGCTTATTTTAGGGTTTTTGACAGGATGCTAAGAAAACAATCCCAGGGTAAATACCAAGATCCAGATAGTTTTGTTGGTTTGAGAGATGCACAGAAAACCTCTTTAAGAAATATTTTTCAGGATCATTTGTTGTATTTTGTTTCCTTTCCTTGAATTGGCTTGGCCTTGCTTCTACTGTAATGATGAGGAAAGGCAGTACAAGGACATGGTGTGTATAAATTATTTCCTAAAAGATTGGCAGGTAGAGATTAGGTCTTCCTTGTAAAAGGTCCTTCTATTCTTCTACTGCTGTACATTGTGTACACTGTGGTTGTCTTCATATTTTTGTTTCCTTCTAATATTATCTCTGAAGATTTTTGAAGTGATAGACAGTTGCAATAAATTAACATGTAGCACAATAACGGTATGTATGTGTAGGTGGGTTTTTTTGTTTGTTTGTTTGTTTTTTTCCTTTGTTTGTTAGGGTTTTTTTCCCCCCCAAATTGTATTATAAAAAGAGAAACTGTTACCAAAGCTTTTGGTATATCAGTTTGTAATGTGTGCATATGCAGTAGGGTGTAAACTTAGGGCATTAAACCTTTGGGGGAAGTACAGCCACAGTTTAGTACTATCCTCTCATGTGAGAGACTCCCCAGAGCACTGTCTCAGCTGGAGTCAGTCAGGGGCACTTCTTCTACAAGGGATAGCTTATGTAACTACAATTAAATACCTGAAATACTGAGACCTGCACTTCCTCAGCCTAATTCTGTAGACAACTAATGTTGCCAAGACAAACTGAGGCAGAGCTGACTGACTCATCCCCTAGACAAGTGTCCACAGGTTCAGCCTAATAGCATGAGGCATGTGCAGAATATCTGCCAGCCTCTAGTGCAGGGTATCATTAGGACATGGTGCAACAAATACTACAAAGACAAAGATCCCTGAATGTGTTTATAGGAGATACCTTCTATGGTTCAGGAGCTGAATGTGGCAGGCAGTGGTTTCACTGTGAACAGGATTTTATTTTTTTCTTTCTGTAATGAGAGGTGTTTTATATATGTAAACATAGATATATATTTAAATAAGTCTAAACATGCTATTAACTAGGACAGTCCCAATCTCAGCCTTTGTTTGATAGGTCCTGTTCTCTTTCCCCTTCCACTGCCCCTGCCACCAACCAAAACCCAAATTAAAATAACTCTTTAGACTGGAGTCATGAATGGGTGCCTTCAAAGGCTGTGTAGCCCCTAAAATACAAGAAAGCAAGAGCAGTGAAATGTTAATTCAAACAGAAACTCAACTTGCCAGCTGTCTCTGAAACGTCTTTCATGCCGTGTGACCCCTCCCAGATCTCTGCCAGAGGATGTTTCTCAGGATGCCTGAAAGGTTTCAGTGATGTCGGAGCAGGAGAGGACCTTGCAGAAACCTTGCCCTTGTGAGGACTCGGTGACACCCGCATTTAGAGTGGGTCTGCAAGGTCTCAAAAGAGCTCAGCCTATGTGTGGATAAACCGGAGAGAGACACTGGGGGAGAAATGATCCCTGGTTGTTGCTGTTTCAAAGTATTTAGGAACGATAAATATTAAAGAGGTGCTGAGAAATAGGAGTTAAGGGGTTTCAGCAACCAATTCACACCTTTATTTAAAGAAATCAGAAGATAAAAGATCTATACCAGGAAGCTGCAGAGAAAAAAAAAACAAACAAAAACCACGAAATTTAGCAGGTATTTTAAATTTGAGCCACCACTATTCCAAACACTTGCTCTTGGAGAAATCCCAAAAAATAACTTCAGGAGTTATTTCATTAGCTAATCACTCGTTTTCCAGCATCTGGATTCTGTCTTAGCCCACGTACTAGCCAACAGAGCTCTAAAAACATACTTTCCTGAAGACTTTTGTTTTCTGTGTTGCTGGTGGAGTTTTGGGGTGCAGGATGTTTGTGAATAGATAGCCAAAGATCCTACTTATTAATTGCATCTAAGAAACTGTCTGGGGCAAGGCATGAAAAACCAGTTGTTAAGGTGTAGTATGGCTGGGATCATACCTGATAAATGTTCTATTGTTTTCTTTTGTTTAAGGGTTATTGTCTTAACCTTTAAAAAAGCTCAAAGCAATAAAATTCCGCCCCCCCAAAAAAAACAAAACAAAACAACCTCAAAGCCAACAACAACAAAAACCCAAAAAACCAAAAACAAAACAAACAAAAAAACCCACCACCAACAACAAAACAAACAAACAAACAAAAAAACAAACAAAACAACCCCAGTCAACAAACAACAAGCAAACCAAAAGCTCACAAACCCCACAGTCAATCCCGAAACTTTTCTAACCCCATTTCAGCATGATCCCAGAACTGTAACCATCTAGGGTGGTTTATGAAGAGATTCAGAAAACATTCTGGAGCCATGGTTACAGGAGCTGAATAAGCAGAAGGCACTTGAACTAAGAAACTTTAACACCACAAAAGCACTGACTTTTCTAGTTTTTTTGTCTTAATTCAACGCAATGGTTTATTCTCTTTACCCTAATGAAAATTTGATGTGCATTCTTTCTTAAATGTTGTCTGATGTGGTATCTCTCTTCAGCTCTTTGTGGTTTCCTGTTTTTCATATACAGATGAAAGTATCTGCTGAGATCTATTAAAACTTCCCATTTTGTCATTTATGACTTTCTCAATACAAGCCTGAATGTAACAAGTGGATTTCTTTCCACTTAGAAATGGAGTGAATATCTCATGCAATAGAATTACAGGAGGGTATCTTTAGTGTTGTACTTCAAATTACTGCTGGTTTTAATTTATGATAACTGCGTAGTATTTGTCACACAGGACCAACTTAATACAGTTGGTTTCCTCCTCCCTCATACTAAGTAATTTACATTTGTGCATGAGAAAAAAGTTAGAAAAACTAAGGCAGTTTGAACTAATAAAATTTACAGGAAATATTACTGAGTTTGTGAGGCTTATGTCTTTAACAGTTATTAATAAAATATTACTATGAATGTGTGAGATCTTGTCCTGAATACCTATGCATTGGTTATATTTTGGTTAATTAAAATGTTTTTAAAATATCATATAATCTGATCTCCATGTGTGGCAGAACATTTTTAAGAGAATGTGTTATGGCTTGGCAAATTTGGATTTGGCACTAATGACACAAGAATTACTGTTATTGAGAGTGATAAGATGGAGTACATTCAAGTGATCAACCTCATCCCAGTTTCCAAATATAAGTATTCAGTTGTTAAAATAACTACCCTGCATTATCTTCAACTCTGCAAATAGAAACTGAATCTGACAGAACATGACTTTGTGTGTTAGAAAGGATAATTCTAATTTCCTGTCTATTAAAGTTAATGTTAAGTGTCATGGCTTATGACAGGGATTGGACCACTATTGGTGGTATCTGGTTGATTGCTGTCATGTTACTTGACCACTGTTCATGAGCTTTAGCAAAAATCACATCACTGTAGATACTAAATTGATGCTTATTATTCTGGAAAGGGAGGCTGTGAAGAAAGGAGTTCTTTACCAAACACAGAGCTGGGCCTCTACATTATCTCTGAAAGGATGTGAGATTGTAACACCTGCTTGGTAGGGTATTTTGGTTTCTGCAGTGTTCTTTTTGTTGTCCTCCTAAGGAAGCTTGAATATTTGTCATTGCAAAATAAATGACACTTTAGCTGTGTTTAAAGGAAGGTAAGCCATTCTTGTATTTACTTAGGCTGCTTTCAGAAAACTTAATTTTTAGGGTTTTTCTCCTCTGTAGAGAAACCAAATTAATGTTCCACTTCAGTCCTTTAAAAGTTCAGTTTTGATGTCTAAATGAGGTATCAAATCATAAATACATTATTTTACTGAATTTATTATTTCTATCCATTTAACAGAACTATAGTGCCATGGAAAGTGTTCAGGCAGTGCCTTCATGAAGTTCATCAGATTAGCTCTGGTTTGGAAGCAATGGCTCTTAAATCTACTATTGACTTGACCTGCAATGACTACATTTCAATTTTTGAATTTGATATCTTCACTAGATTATTTCAGGTAAGATTTGAAAATTTTAGATAATTGTGTGAATTTGAGAAGCTAGTGCTCTGAGGCAAGGAAACAGATTTTTTTTTTTTTTATTTTAATCTTAAAGAACTGAAACATTATGATTTGGAAATAAATTGTGGATTTCTTAGTCCTTCAGAAGTGTTTAAGGCTTCAACATCTATATCTGAAAAACTGAAAGCATCCAGCAACACTTGCTTCATTTGTGCATGCATCTAGTGTTTTTACAGTATCTTTGTGTTCGCTTATTTTTCAGTATTTTTAAATACATTCCTAAAAATGTAGACCTCCTGATAATAAGAGTTTCAATTACGTTTTTTGTGGTGCTTTTATATTTACATATATTAGGTGTTTCTGCAAACACATAAGGATGGTTACATGTTACTTTGTTTTTGGCTAAATGTAGGCTTAACTTTTCTTTATGAACATATTTTTGCCATTAAGGGTTTGCTATTTACAACAAGGAACTATATTTGGGAATAGCATTAATTGTATTACTGTTAATATTTACCTGAAATAAACTTGTCATGTATGTTATGTGTCTGTTTTAACCTTGTGTCTCTTCTACAGAACATACTTAAGGTATTTTAGTTAATATAGAAGGCTGTACTGGTTTGCATCCATATTAGATGTACTGTTTCTGAATTTATCACTTTGGATATTTCTTTTTATGTAGAAGCCAGTGAGATATATGATCATTTATTTGATAATTTATTTTCTTTACTGTGTACAGTGGTAAACTAACACAGAGCCACAAGTTGCACTAGGGAAGGTTTAGACTGGATATTAGGAAAAGTGTCTTCACTGAAAGGTTTATCAAGCACTTAAGGACATGATTTGGTGGGAGACTTGGCAGTACTGGGTCAACAGTTGGACTCAATGATCTGGAGGTCTTTTTCCAAACTGTATGAATATATCATTGTTCTTTAGCCTGATGGAGACATGTTCATATCAATTTTACATCAAACCCTGTGTTGGTGTTTGTTCTGTTTTCCACATTGTCTTGTGCTAATTGTTGCTTAGATGTCCTAGTTTTGCTGTTGTGGGAAAGGGTGCCATTATGAAGTTGATACTAAAATCTGGCAGGAGGGGATTAATTATTTCAGTATATAGAGTTTTGATTTTGATTCTCTCATCTCCTTTGTGAGTCAAAACAGTATCACAGTTGCAAATGTGAATGGTGTCAGTAATCTCTGTTTAATTGAACCACAAATATTGGTCACTTATTTTCTCTGTGAGGCCACTGCTGGTTTGACTGATTACTGTGCCTTGTGCTAGAAGAAGGGGATCAGCAGTATTGATATGTGTAAGGAGAGATGACTGGTAAGGGTTAACTTTTAATTCAGCAAAGAAGCAGAGAGAGATGTTTTGCCAAACAGATTAGGTGCAAAAGCAGCATAACTGTTGAACTGAACTTGCGCTGAACTTGGTCTGAGAACCTCTCCCAGGGGGTTATATTTTACTTCTCTAGTTTTTAAACAGCTTCTGTAACTATGTGTGCATACACCCACAGAGAGAAAATCCCAATTAAGTAATCAAAATACTGTTTTGCCAACTGTGGGTTATGTTACAGAAAAGCTGCATTTGTAATGGTGTTTATTCACAGAAGAATTTATGTAGATCCTGTGAAAGTGAAGTTGCTCCCCCTGCCTCCCCATTGTATGTATGCACAGCTTTAACTGCTGTGTTCCCTGACCAGAGAGAGGGTTAGCACAGCAGAATATCTGGATGCTCTGCAGGAGCTTTAGTCTCTTACTGTTAACATTTTCTTTGGTGTGAAAATACTTCCACTGAAGAGAAAGGTACAAATCTTGTCCCATTTAGCTCTTCTTAGAGCTTCTGCTCTTGTAAGACTCTTGAGTACACAAAGTAAGCTATGGGTTCTTGCCTTTGAATGGTTTGGTTTGGAAGAGACCCTAAAGATCATCTCGTTCCAACCCCCCTGCCATGGGCAGGGACACCTTCCACTAGACCAGGTTGCTCAGAGCTCCATCCAGCTGATGGATGGGGCATCATCTGAAGTGTTTTGGATCAACTCCCCTGGGCAACCTGTTCCAGTGCCTTCATCACACTTAGACTGAAGGATTTTTTTCAAATATCCAGTCTAAACCTACAGTCTTTTCAGCTTGAAACCATTGCCCCTTGTCCTGTCACTCCAAGCCCTTGTAAAGTCCCTCTCCAGCTCTTGTAGACCCCCTGTAGGTACTGGGATGCTGTTCCAGGTTTCCCCAGAGCCTTCTCTTCTCCAGGTTGAATAATCCCAACTCTCTCAGCCTTCTTTTTAGGAGAGAGTATCATTCTTTGTACCATCTACCTGATAATCTTGCTGTCCCTCCTATAGACTTGCTCCAGCAGGTCCATATCTGTCCTGTGGTGGAGGCCCAAGAGCTGGATACAGCTCTCCAGAGGGGATCTCAGGAAAGCTGAGGAGTGGGAGAATCCCCTCCCTTGCCCTGCTGGTTACACTGCCTTGGGTGCAGCCCAGGACTCATTTGGCTTTCTGGGCTGGGAGTGCACCTTGCTGGGTTGTGTCCAGCCTCTCATCCACCAGAACCCCCAAGTCCTGCTCATCAGGGCTGCTCTCAATCCATTCTCCACTCAGCCTTGTGCTTGGGATTGCCCCAGCTCTGTGCAGGACCTTGCACTCAGCCTTGTTGAGCTTGGTGAAGGGGCTGGCAAGATTCTGTGTTGAATCTACGACTGGGATTTATTTTCTTTTCCTCCTTGCTTTTGGACAAATTTAAACACTTCATGTTTCTTATGGCCTCTGTGCTGAAACCTGTCTTTTATGCCATGTGTCCAACTTGAAGAGGTATTAATTTTAAAATAACTTGTATTCATCTGTGTTTAGGTAGTAGCTAGGGTTTGCCTGGGAAATGTAACACTCTCAAGCAGAACTGTTAGGATAATCTGCTCAAGCATGTCACACAGGCATTCCATCTCTGCCTGATTAGCCTTAGAAGTTCTTTTAAAGGGAATTTGCAGGGCACATAAGAACACAAGCCTCTTGTCTTGTGTCACTTAACTTCACCTGCCTTGATCTTTTGAGAAATAGGTTAAAAATTTGCAAACCATTCAGAGGCAGTTTATTGACTTCTCAAATGCTGGCAATGGACACATATATATATATATCCGTATTACTCCACTACTTAAAAAAAATCGTCCTTCATTTCCAGTAAAGAACTGTTCTGTATTCTTTGAAGTGACAGCACATCAGGCAAGTTTCACTGAGTTTTCTGAAGCATTTGCTATCAGGTCAGGAAGTACTCAGGTGAAGTGCTGTTAGTATTTATTTTATTTTCTGGCTTTAATATCATTATGGTGACCGAAGAAATCAAGAAGTAGAGAATAAAAAACGGAATGACAGCTCAAATTAGCAGCTTTATTATGATTCATTTGTTAGTGTAACTTATCATTAACTATGAAAGTGCTTCAGGACCTCTCAAGAATAGGCTTAATTGTGTTTTTATTAAACCATCATGGTTTCATACTTTCCAGATTCTAACTAAATATGATGTTTATTATTTTACATAGCTATGAATAGAAGGTCTCTTAAATTCAGGGTTTTCAAAATCTATCCAAAATTTGTGCTTGGTGTTCTTAGAATAATTCTTTTGAAGGAGCACTTCCAGCAAAGTTGGGTATATAGGACAGTCCTTTGTACCATTTAGACCTAAAGCAAAAGTGTGTAATTTTCAGCTGAAGCTAAAACACTTCAGGTGTCTGTGACATGCAGGCTTGAATTTTATTAGAAATACAGAACTATCTGGCTGTGTCTCTTTACTTGTTGTCTTCTCTTTGTAGCCGTGGGGCTCAATCTTAAGGAATTGGAACTTCTTAGCTGTGACACATCCTGGATATATGGCATTCCTGACTTATGATGAAGTGAAAGCAAGGCTGCAGAAATACAGCACTAAACCTGGCAGGTGAGAGGTTTCACCATGTATTGCTTTCCAAATAAACTTGCTGTCTCAGAACATACATACTTATGCTAGGTTCATGCTTCTATTTTGCATATTTTTGTGTTTTATTTAACACTCACTGCAACACTGAAGTGAAGCAAAAAAATATCATATTAGCACACTAAAGTTCAGATATGTAAAAATAAACAAAGAAATTGAAAATAAATTGCTTTTTCTTTCTTCTTCTGAATCAGGTAAAGCAAGAAATGCATTCTTGAAAAGCATATTTTAAAATATAATTTGATTTTCAAAATTTACATTGACTTTTTACTTCATAGTAAAGTAGAAATCATCTTAACATCTTTCATTATAACATAAGCTATAAATTTAATCAGTGCTTTTGTGTTCCGTATCTTTTTTTTCCTTTGCCAGTAGTCATTCTATATCATAAAGTCTTCACCTAGAAAAGCAATCAGCCAGATTAAAGATCAAGATGTGTCAAGTTTTTAAATACATTTTATGTAGTGCTGTACATAGTAAATTATTTAAACTGAGGTTTTACCATTTATGTCCCTCTTATCCTGGGGTTTTTTCTTCATTCAGACAGGAGAAAAAGAAATCAATAATGGACTTAATATGGAATATTAATAAGTAATATGGAATCCTATATTACTTACCATTTATTTTGCTAGTTTTATCTTACAGTTATGAAGCTTTTCCCTTAACATCTACTTGTCTAAACTTCTTCAGAAGCACATCTACACAGAGTTGAATGCATTGTTTTCAAACTTGTTAGTGAAGTCTACCAACAGTTATGTGCATGTTCTGTACTTGATTTCTTTTGATTTTTAGCAAATAGTATACTGTATCTCAAGTTAGCCTAGTAGTCAAGTGCATATATACAATAAGGTTGTGGTTCCAGCAGAAAACCACTGATTTTTAGCTTGATTGATAGTCATGGACACAACTACATAAGTCACATAACTAGGTTGATTTTGAAAGCATTTGATATATTTAGTATTTTTCTCTATTATTGATCCTGATGCTGTGATAGAGAAATCACCCCCCGTAGCTTTTATGTTTCTTGTAAATAGAGAGTTAAGTTTTAACATAGCTTTCTATTGCCTATCAGAAAATTCCTTTCTGAGTTGCTTAGGTGAAATGCTGGAGTGTGAAAAAGGGGACATGAAGTGAAATTTCTTTTTCAATCTGACTGAAACATCCTGGAAATTGTAAGATTCTGTTCTAATGAATAGTTAGTACTTCAGTGTAATGTGGGCCCTACTGAAGATTGTAAGAGCTCTGTCAAACTTCAGAAAGGCTTCAATTTCTCATATTAGTTAGGAACAAAAATAAAATATTGATGTGTAATTAAGAACAGCTGCTCTGTAATACAGAACTGAGTTTGTGGTCTTTCCCTGTGAGATGCTTTTCTCAATGAGGTTTGTGCATGTGAGATGATGTCTGGCATGAAAGGGAGAAGAGTAAGAAGCACCATACATGCCCAATCCTGTTGCCTGTAATCTTCCTTTTCTTCTGATTGTGCTCTCTGTCTGCATTATATACACTCCCATCTATCACCCGTAACACAGAGAAGTATTTCAATCTAAGTCCAATTGTGTAGTTAATATTTGATTTTTCTGAAACAGAAGTGATATTTCTTTTGTTCACCTCCACAGGTTCACACAAAATTACCATTTGCTAGTAGAGCAGGTTTTATCATTCATCTTTCCCATTTCTGTTGCATCTAAAGATGCTTCCTATTTTTCCTTCCACTTGTTCAGGTTATTGGCCTGCACATGTACGAAACTTGTCTGTTGTAGCTATGGAGACTTGATAATATTCTTCTTGAAGAGGTTTATGCACATGTCTGAGTGAGACTGCTCACAGTGAATGTGCAGCTTTCACTCTGAGAGCTAAACCACAAGCAGATAAAAAGCAGGGGGTAGGCAGCTGCTCCTACTTAATTTCTGCCCGTGAGAAACTGACAGTGTAGAAGAGGCAGGTTTATTTAAGATTATACAAAGAACATGGCAGAACTGGGGATCTGACCCAAATATTTAGGGACCTAATTTAGTGTCTGAATCAGAGGCCATAACTGCTCTCTTCACTTGTTTTGCTGAGCTCTGAATTACACTGACTTTTCATTCATGCTGTTTTTATCCAGCTACATTTTCAGACTGAGTTGCACTCGCCTGGGCCAGTGGGCCATTGGGTACGTGACTGGTGATGGGAACATACTGCAGACCATACCTCACAATAAACCTCTATTTCAAGCTTTGATTGATGGCAGCCGAGAAGGATTGTAAGTACAAATTCTTACAGCCACCATGGCTACGAAATCCTGATTTCCTTGTTCTCCTAATTCTTATATAGGTAGTTAAAGATGTTTAAAACAGAAAATCTGCATGTGGTGGTTAGCATTCTTTCAGAGTTTAAGGACCATTCATTTAATTCATTTAAAAATCACTTGTTTCTATTTAATTCCATTAACCAGAGTTACTGAAAGTTAACCAAAGTCATATCTCATAGCAAATAAATTCCATGAGAAAATAAAATGAGATAGCTGTTGCATTGATCCCTCCTTCCCCCCACAGCCCCCCAAGAGTTCCAAATGCACTTAAGCTTATTGAACAGTTACTACTTCCAGTTATTCATGTGTCTAACTCTGGACAAGGATTTGAAAGCTATGTAATTGCTTTTTTATATATTGTGTAGCCAGAACATTTTCCACATTGTAATAGTTTACTGAAAAGATTTATACTTATTAGAGAATGTAATTTTAGTGGGAGAAGTAGTACATTTTTGCTAGGTTGGCTGAAGTAACAGACAAACATTGGGTGTCAGAATTTTTTCACTGGGATACATGTTTTGGTATACTCAATATAAATATATATAATGTGAGAGAAAAAGGAAAGGCAATTGATCAATCCTCAAAAAAGATTGATAAATCTTTTGCAGTCTTGTAATTTTTCTCAATCCTTCACAGTCTAGTATTTTTTTTTCAGGTATGATGATTTCATACCTGTAATAAAAATGCACTTACATTGGTTTCTCTGTGACAAAGACTGAGCAAACCAGAACTGGAGCTGAGAATATTTTATGCAGATTGATATTTTTATACCTTATAACTTTTCCATTATGTGACTTAACAATATATGACCTTTAAGAAACTGTTTCCAAGTTACAGGTAACATAATAGAATATAGAACAACTTAGGGTTGCTGCAATATCATTTAACCTATTAATTTCCCACACAATTGAAATGTTCCTGTTGGTTCTTGTCTAAAGTCCAGTCTGCATCAGAAGTCCTCAGTGTAGATTCTTGTCATAATACACACAGATAGGCACAGATATAATATTGTGACATATTATATATATTGTAATACAGATACACACAAATGTGTTACCTTCTGTTCTGCAGCTTCACTTGCAATAGTCTAAAGAGTCCTGAGCATGATGCTCTCAGTGGGGAAACCACTAGGAATTATGAGCTCACTGGGAAACAAAGATCTGAAATAATACTCTTTTGAGCTACCCCTAGAAGATTTTCTGCTAATCAAAGCTCAGATGCATTCTGGTGGTAGCTATTCAAGTGATGTCAAAATCTTTCCTCTGCTTTTGTAAATACTCTTGAGCATGTGTCAGAATGAATATGTAGCAACTCAGTTGCACTCAGAAGATAAAATAGATGGCCGAGAAAAGATGATTTATTTTAGTTAATGTCTACTGTAATTTATTCTACCTCCTTGAAATTTTATAAGTATGATTTAGCTAATAAAGCTAAAGAAATGGGCATGTTTATAACAGTCTTCTTGTGATGCAGCTATCTGTTCCCAGATGGACGAAGTTATAATCCTGATTTGACAGGATTATGTGAGCCCACACCACATGATCACATAAAAGTCACACAGGTATGTTGCAGAGTTTTGAGTTACTTTGTAATCTTCACTCCCTAGCAGTAATAATAAGCTTTTATTAATATGTGAGTAATAAGTTCATAAGAGTGAAAATATGTTGTTGACAGAAGGGCTTAGGTGAAGAACAGGATAATAATCCTTTAAACTTGAGAGCTGATGGTGATGCAGACAGCATGTCTTGGAATGTTTTGTTTATTGTGAGCCTTTTCCAAGTGAGAAGTGTTTCAAACAGCTATTAAAGGTTTTTTTTATATTTATGTAACAGATTTATGTAGCTTGGTTTTTTCCTTGCTAATAGCAGAGGGCAATACAGAAGGAAAATGAGGGTCAAATAATAGTTTGGAAGCCTGAATAGGAATGGTAGTTTGTTGGCAAGTCCAGGAGGAAAAGTATGGTTCATACATTGAAAAATACCAGTTCTAGGGTATCCAGTTCTCTCCTTTCTTCTTTGTCTTTGGTGCAAATTGAAAGAGGGATCAGGGAAGACAGCAGAAGTAATTAAATGCCTAAACAGAGTCCCTTTGCAGAGAATTGCCGAGAAAATTAAAATATGTAGTTGTGTTTATAGTCTTGTTAAATGATGATGTGATTGTGCAGATGCTCAATAGTCACATAGTAGGAAGTAGCCACCCCAAGACAAATGCTTGATTAAAAATGGTGCTGAAATTAACTCTAGAAGTTTAAGGCATATTGTGTAGAACATTTTTCCTGATGAAAACATCTGGAAGACTTGAGAATATGTTCAAAGAAAGAAATCAGACTAGATACAAACCATACTGTTCCAGATGGTCTTCTGTTTCTTCAAATCAGACTGAGTGACCTGCTGAATCTTCTGTGCAGTGCTCTATATGCATTCCACCCCAGAAGTATTTTAGAAAAGAAGTATTCTTTACCATCTATGGTATTATCAGAAATACCATTACAAAAATACCTGTTTTGTAAGTAAGAGAATTCCTAAAAACAATTACCTGAAGAAATCCTGAGTACTTCCACTTCTCTGACTTCTACCTTTTCCCTCCAGTCTTAAGATGATAAAGAAAGAGTAATGGAGATTTATCAGATATTTGTGTTGCACAGAGCAGTGCTCTAGCCCATATCTTCGCTTTTTCTCAAGGAAAGGGGAAGCAGCACATGGTCTGTGATTACCTTGTTCTTCACAAGCCAATCATATTTTATTTTGAATCCACTGAATGAATCCTGTTATTTCTGAACATGTAGTTATGAGGACATTGTTAGTTAATTCTGATGGTAATTCAACAGTCTGAATTATGTGAGTCTGCCTTAAATAATACATAACTGAACAGATTTAAAGTTGTCACTATACCTTTTTAAACTATGAAAAGATGGTATGAAAGTGGCTCCAGGGCTAGATTGCTGCAGATGGATCCTTTTTTAGAGCTCTACTGTAAGCATCTTCAGTACACTGACTACAGCTGTAGATACAAGCTCTCTCTTTTGTTCTCTCTTTTTCTTAGCCACATGTCCCCCTCACTTTACTTAGCAGTAGCTGCTTATTTTCCTGTGGCCTGGATTGTACTTACTTTAAGCTTTCAAAATTTGGTTTTTCAAGGTTAAAAAAAGCTTTTTTTCAATACAAATGCATTTAACTGTCTGTTCCCCAACAACAACTAATTCTAGAAAACTCTTCTGGATTTGAGTTTTGTCCATTATTTATTCCTTCTTATGGTGGTGTTCCACCTTCCTGGTAGTCTTGTATGGATGCAAAGTACTGAATAATCTCTGCATGACTGTTGCCAAGTTATTCTGCAGGGTTTTCTTGCCATACTTCATTCACAAGGGTTATATACTTTAACATACTACTATTCAACATCCTTGCTGTAGGTAAAAAGTCCTCTTGCTTGCCAGTTTTCAATCCAATAATCTTCTTAGTCCTAAACTCAGATATTGAAATGAAAATCCCAGTTTTGTACCCATTCATCACTTAATTTTTCACTTAAAATTATATGTCCATTTT
>VZTR01000972.1:0-39192 GCA_013400775.1 Chaetops frenatus | reverse complement strand
TCTTTTTAAAAACGTGTTTACAGTCATCAGTGTTAAGTGATGTAAATTTATATCCTCATATAAGTTTTTAAGTCCAGATATTACTGCTCTGCCTAGATCACAGCTTATCTTAACAAGAAATAACTAATGTGTGGGTTACTCCAACCTGATAAATAAAGAAACTCTATAGAGAGTATATAATATAATAAAGAAACTCTAGAGAACTACTTCAGGTGTAGGTCTGCTTGGACACTCTTAGATGTCTCACACAGTTTTGAGTTTGCTCCAAGGACATTAACAGGCAGGATAGTTCTCCTAAGTGAATCAATTGTTAGGATTTATGTTGAGTACGCTTTTCATATATGCCTATCTGACATAAAAGTATTTGAAGCTAAAACTCTTGATTCAGTAGCCTGACTGTTAATATTTCCATCAGAAAAAACCTTGACTAGAAATTGTAATCAGTGTTAGAAGCAGGCTTTTTCTTGAATTCACAACTGCTGGGGCAAACGGATACCAGTATATCCCAGCAACAAATACATCTGATGGAATAACACAAGTGTGGTCCCTTCTGCAGCACAACTGCAAAGTAAGTCACAGCTGCTTTTCCCTTGGCAGCAGTCACGCCAGCCAGATGAAGTCCATGTTGTTACAAAGGAGTCTGTGTTCTTCTCCTTAATTACATCTTTATTGCACAGGTCTCTGTGTGATGCAGCAGAGCCCCTTTGTACACTGAGGGTCTGTCTTCTGTCACTGCCAGTTCATTTGAGTTAGTTTGTGTCTTAATCACTTGCTTGTTTTAGCTTTTTATCACTGTGCTCTCTCATTGCACATTTCTCCCAGCATATAGAAAACACACAGAAATATCCAGTAGGTGACAAACAGAGAAATTTTAGGACAGTCTGCCAAGAAGAATAGCTATTAGCATGTCTGTTAATGCCGTGGTATCCACGTGAGATGCAGCCATCTTGTTGGCCTAGCTGTCAACACACATCAAATGATCCAGCTACACAGGTTGGATGGGGGTGGACTGAAAAATATGGAATTTTCATAATGGGAATATGATGGAAATCTGATTCTGAGAGCTGAGGAAAACCTGTTTGTTGCTGTGGAATATTTGGTTTTGTTTTATTTTTAGTATCAGTGTATCCAAATAAGGAATTATTAGTTTGTCCCAGCAAGGCTTTTACTTCTTATTAACCTGTTGGCCATAATCAATTCCCTTTTTGAAATCTGTGGGGTCCCAGCATGTTCTGTTAGCATTGTGGCTGTAGTATAGCGTAGTAGTCCAGGGGACTGAAAGATTACTTTGCTATTATGAAAAAAAGACTTAACAAGGTATGGATGTAAGCCTAAATTCAAGTCCTCTGACACACTTACCACTTAGAAAATTTTCTCTTTTGTTTTGTTAGTTGTGTTTTACTGTCCATGGAATGTGATAGAGGTAGCCAAATACCAAATAAACATGGAACTAGAAGTCTATCACATAAATTAAATTGCTTGCTTCATTGGGTTTAAAAGCATGTCAGGGTTTAGGAATCTTGAACTTTTAAATTAATGAGTTTAAAACGTGAATATTCTGTGATTTTTGTCTCTGCAAAAGCTAGACTGTTGTTGCAGCAGGAGAAAAGAAGTCTGACATGGATGGGAGCAGTAGGCACACTGAGGGAAGAGGGCACCATTTTGCCTAAGATTCTTTAGTGTGAGAGAAGTTTGCCAGATAGAAACAGGGATGGATATTTTTAACATTATATCACTACAGGGCTGTTCGCTTAGCTGGGATTTGCACAACTCCATGCAGTCTCACAATTGAGACTCTCAGGTTGCTCTCTCAGGAAATTGCGTTAATTAGTGTGATGATGCAACAATTAGAACATCCGAAATTCCTAACAAATGTTTCCTGTCCAGTAACTGGTTTTCAGTATTTCCTATCTTTCTTACTCTTTGTTTCCAACTCCTATCACAATATATGATTGTTCTTCTGGAACAATTCCCTGCTGACTGAAATGCATTATGTTGTGCAACACCATAAAATGCTGTGACTTAACTACATCACTTCCATTTATTTTAAATAATTGCATAATTTTGAAGGTGTGACCTGCTTATTTGGTTCTATTTCAGATAATTTGAGAAATAAATTCATTTTGTGTCTGCTCAAGTCAATCCTTTGAGTATATTATATTGCATGGTTCTTGGCTTTCAGGAATGCTTTATGGAGTTATAACTGAACTTTGAAGACTAATGCTATTAAATGATACAATGTTTATTATGCTGTTTAATTGGTAGATGCCTTCTGATAAGGAAAATGAATTGACATTCAGTTTACAGTAATTCTGTAATTACAGTTGGTCGGGCATGCTTGCAAGATAGATATCTTGCTTAGTTATTCAACTTTCCTTAATGTTGAGAGGCTAAATGCTTTGGTAATTCATGTGCTTATCTTTATGGTCTTCCAGTCAAAGACAGGGCCATTCACCAGTTAAAGGAAATAAAGAAAATTTAAAGACTTTATTCAAAGCATTTAATATGAATATTGAGACCTTGTCCTCATTGAAGATAGAAACTGAGCAACCTCTGGTAGCCACAAATCTCAGCTTGCTCTGTCTCTTGAATTTGAGTGTTTAGTTGTGACACTGAGGTTGTACATGTAGACAAAGTGGGGAAGACTAAATAGCAACAAAAAAATCATCCTGATGGTGGAGTTGCATTTTAGTTACCCTTGTAGTCAACAGCTCCTCACCCCTCTCCTGCATTTTTGTGCACGACAGTAATACTGTGGTGGCCCCTATTTTTGAAGGAAATGTGGTAGCAATTCCTGTTGTGTAGAATGGGATATCAAACTAAGCTGTAGTACAGAGCAAGGAGTAAGGAGTCAGTCCTCTTGATCCTTTTCCTCAATCTGCTTTTGAATTTATGAAGTTTCCACTTTCTTTAATATAATCATTGTATGTAAAGAAGGGTAATGTTGCTTACTTGTTTACCTTCTTAAAGAACTTTCTGCTCTCATCCCAGTTGTCACTATGGGATGTTCAGCATTCGTGAGAAGAAGCTTACAAAGAGAGGGGAAAGTTTTTATCCTAAAGATGGGTGTGGTTTTGCCTCTCTAGGCAAGCTGTGGTGTGAGAACAGTAGGATGCCTCAGTGCACAAGTGGCCCAAGGCTAATCCTTGGTGGGAATGTCTGCTGGTTACTTGTGTCTGCTCTTAGGGAAAGCACAGAACAGCACAAACGTTCAGTTTTATTATAGTGCACTGAAACTCATACAGTGAGTTCATAGAAATAACTTGAACTGATCTATGTGAACACCTGAGCTGTCTTTGTTAAAACTGAGCCAGATGAGGGGCAGCAAGTAGTTGTAAAACTGGGTGGAGCCCTATATTGAGACTTGAAATCTTTGGTTCTGATGAATTTGAAAGGACAGTTCAAAGAAAAAAGAAATCATAATTTGTCACTGGAGAGGGATGTTAAATGTTTGTGTTATTAGTTCAATATTTGCTTAAACGATAAAATTGTTCTAAAATTATTTTTGTAGTCACTTCATTTTTTTGCTGATTTCACTTCTTTCCGTAATGACTTGCTGGTGATTTTGATTGGTAAGTTTTCAGAAGACATACATTCTAGTTTTTATGGAAGTATGATTTTAAAGTGGGCTGTAGTTAACAGGCAATATCATGGATGTCCGACTTGTAATTTGTAGAACTTCAGATTGAGTACTCTCTATTAATAAAAAGGTTATCAAGGGTAACAGTGCTACAATAGAATGTATGGAGTTTTTTTCCTCATGTTTAGCAATGATTGTTAGGTTTTTATACAAATTTCTGATATATATACTCATTTATTTTCACCACATGTTAACATGGGTCTCAGTTTTGCGGTAGAATGACTTGTAGACTTCCTTTTCAGTAACTTTAAGATGAGCTCTACTGTCCAGATGTCCATTATGAAAAATCACTATTAAAATTGACTCTTAGTAAGTATCTGATAAGTATCAAGTGCTTTAATTGTGGAATGGAATTTGTATACTTGATCATCAGGTAAAAGGTAATTTATTTTTTTTTTCCTGTCTTGAAGTGCAATGAGAGGCAGAATTCACCAGTGACTTCCCCAGGATCTTCCCCTCTTGCACAAAGAAGAAAACCACTTCCAGACCCCCTGCAAATCCCACACCTTAGTCTTCCACCTGTACCTCCCCGTCTGGATCTGATTCAGAAGGGAGTAGCACGGTCACCATGTGCCAGCCCAACCGGCTCACCAAAGGTGAGTGTTACTGAACTGTTATTTCTGGATATAAGAATTCTGAGAAATTGTGTTTGCTTGTTTCCAGGGTGAGCTTCTTGTTTGTTTTGTATGGCGGGCTATTTCAAAGCTTTCCATGGATTTTGCTTTCTCAGGATTTTGCTCTGTCCAAAAGAACTTTAATTCCTTCTAGTTTAAAGAAACTTTAGATGAGATCTATATTGATGAAGTCTCTTCTCTTCCATAATACCTTATGCAGTTAAATGTTTCTGGCTGCATGTGTTGGTCAAATGAGTTCAGTTTGTCTGATGATTATATTGTACTTGGGTATGGTTAGAATTTTAAAGATGTTGCAATAATGGATCAGTTCTGTAACAAACTCTGATTAATGAAAATAAATAGAAGCTAAAGTTTCCTGAAAATAGATTCAAAGGTCATTATCTCATTAAAATTTTATGTTTTCCTTTCATGATGATTTATGTTCAATTTCCACAGTGTCCTTACAAGAAAAATATGTGCAGATACACTGCTTTCAAAACCTTAAATGGCATATAATAGGACTCAAATTTCAAGGGAAATAATAATGACTCTATAGCCAAAAAGATTGTGTGCTATGTTTTGTAAAACTAACGACACTAAAGATTCAGTGATTTTTTGAGTGGATAAGCATGAAAGAGAACAAATACTGTTTCTTGCTCTCTATAACAAGTTGATTGTTTTATTGTTACTGCTGTATATAGAGAGGGAGTTAGATTAAAATTTTTCATCTTTATATGATTAATTCAGGTTCAAGACATGACTTGAGACCTGTGTGCTGATAATGTTCCACTGTCAAATACCTTGTTTCTTTTGTCAGGTTTTTACTTCAGGGTTGAAAATCAATATCTTATTAAGATTTTAGTGGTTTATAATTCAGAAGAAAAAATAGAAGGTTGAATAGTTTCTTTAATCTTCTTTCTTAACTTCCTATATTATGCAAAAGAATTTATAACACATTGAGGATATACACAAAACATATGCCACATCTATTAAAATTAGTTTTACAATAGTTTCTTGCAAAGTTCATGGCTGTAAAAAAAAGTAAACCAGGAATACCATTAATGCTGCTTTAATTATTTGAAAGTGCTTTTTTTAGGTGAAACTTTTCTGGAAAAAAATTTGTGGGGTGCAGGGGAAACAGGATGGGGGGCAACAAAGAATAATTTCATACATTAAATAATTTTGTACTTAAGAGAAAAAAAGATTATTTAGTCCTGCCAAAATATTCGTTCAGGAGAAAAAAACCTTTTTACTTAGCTCAAATTAAAAGCTATAATTTATAACTATAAGATGTAACAAAACATCTGAATCAACGCTGTGTTGACATTGAAAATAACTATTTTTCTTGACTAGCAGGTCAGTTAAGCACTTCTTTATCTAGTTTACTTCCTTTTAATATGCTTAGGCCTATAGGTAGAATAATTTTATTTTCCATTCAAGTTGTGTGTTGAGGTGCTGCTCGAAGAATAGTTCTGGGCTAGCCAAGTGTGAGCAAATGCTATTCTTACTTTAAAACTTCTGTGACCTCAATTTCTTTAAGTAGTGGTAATATGCAGGCTTACTGAAGGCCAAGGAAATTATACATTCCCATGGAAATAATCTTCTTTGTATTTCTTATGGTAGCTGGAGATAAAACATTTGTAAAGACCTGGTCCAACTGTTACTTTGTAAATTGCCATAAAAAATTCAGTCATAATGAAAATGTTTTGGTTTTGTCAGATTTGTGCAGCTACGAGTTCTTTTCCTGATAACCTGTATTTCAGCCTTTTAGTATTAGCATACATAATTTTAGACCACATTTAACCACTTATGATATAATTCAATTCTTAGAAAGCAAGTATTTTGACAAATGTTGCTTGCAGATAAGCTAATTGCAAGTAAAACTACAAACTAATTAGGTTGCTGCCTGAGAAAATGAACTGCAGTTCAAACAGATTCAGCACTCTAACAGTGCATGTCATGTAAAGACTGGAGTCATCCCTAGGTATATAATTAAGAATGAAATAATTGTTTCTTCTTCCCCTTGCTCTCTAATCATAGCTTTTTGTAATCGTTTGCTGTCAGCAAGTTACTCCTCTGGGATGTGGATTTTATTTTGTTTGGGGTTTTGGTGTTTTTATCCACATCAGGAAGCCTGTTTTTTCCAAACATTTCAGCAGATGAGTAAGTGATTCAAACGATCAAAGCAAAGGATACTGGAAAAAACTGTGCATCAAATCTGCCTGAGTTAGTTGTCTTTTCTGCTTTCCACTCCTTGCTTGGGTTACTCATTCAGCATCAGAAATGCGGGCATGCTTTCTGAAGAAGGGCCAGATTTTCTGCAGAATGCTGGCCAGGCCTGCATTTAACCTCCTGGCAAGTACTGTTGTGGTGCCAAGGAAGTATCTCAGTCAGAAGTGACCGGAGCCGTCCTTGGTCATGAGCAACATTCATGCCTGTGTGTAACTTTTCTTACTTGTAACTTCCTGTGTTGTGTAGTCTTCTCCCTGCATGGTGAGGAAACAAGACAAACCTCTGCCAGCGCCGCCGCCTCCCCTGCGAGACCCTCCTCCGCCGCCGCCGGAGCGGCCGCCCCCCATCCCGCCGGACGGCAGGGCGGGCAGGCACCTGCAGCACGCCGAGAGCGGGCCTGCCAGGGACCAGCCCGTGCCCCTGGAGGCCTGGTGTCCCAGGGACGTGTTCGGGCCTGGCCAGCTGCTGGGCGGCCGAGGCGGGGGCAACGCTTCCCCCAAAGCAGGCCTGACCGCCATTTCGAACGTGAACGGACGGCACGGCCGCCTGAGTTCCGAGCAGGGCTTCGTGAGGAAGCACCGACGTCACGAGCTGCCCGCGGAAGGTGCCAAGGTACTTCAGATGAGCTGCCTGGTGAACCCTAAATTGACGCGCTGCTACATCGTGCTCTTGCATTGGCTAACATGCTGTTTATATTGGCCCGTGTTGGTTTGTGGTTTCTGAGTCTTTTCTGTTGATCCTTGATAATAAGCTGCTCGTAAAGAAATCATTTGTTAAAATTTGTAAAGCAACAGGACATGGGGGTCTGAGTTAGAATTTTCACATGAAACCTTCGTAAAATGTCTTTTAGAGAATATTCTAGATTTCCTGTATTCTTCTACCAAATCATCCACCGTAACAGTGTATCTCTATATGCTGTAATAATATAGCATCTCAAGTCCACTTTGGAACTGTCATATGCCAAAACTGTGTATGCTTTTGCTGATGGAATAGTAGATATTCCAGTTACGTTTGTTGTAGGTGAGGTGAATTCTGGCATTTAGCGGCTTCAGGCGCTTGCAAAGCCGTTTACAGCTGGTCAGGCTTAGCTTTGAAGAGAGATCAAATGGTGATGTCCTAAGAAAAAATTCCTAATTTTGCTCTAATCAGTTTTATCAAAGCAGCTCAGTAATTTATTCATAGAGGTTATTAACTCAAAGCTGCTGCTCTTTGTTTCCTTGAAGACTACATAGCTTGTGCAAGACTACATAGCTTTTGCTAAGTAGGATGGATTTGTGGTTAAGTCATGGTAGTTAGAAATCATTCTTTTTTCATCTGTTTGCTTCTCCCAAGACCACAAGGTATTTAACTTTTCTGTCTCCAGTTAATTTTTTTTGTACGTGTGTGTGTGTGTGTGTATATATATATATATATATATACACACACACACACATGTATATATATGTACATATATCTATATATATGGGTTTTTTGGTTATTTTGAAAGTACATTACTGAAATTCAATTACTATCAATAAGAGGTGTTGACATGTGTGATGAAACATCCTTAAGTGATCTATGATGCAAAATATAATTAAATTATATTCTACAATGCTTTTCTCAGCATTGAGGCAAAGCACCAAAGTTGTACTTAGGCTGTTGTTTAAAATGCTGCAGCTTTTCTTCTGATATTAAAAGGATACTGGGTTTATATCTTCAACTGTGCCTTCATGTAGCATTCTTGTTGTGGTCTAGCACAGTACTCAAGCTGATGGAATGAATACTTCTCAAATTAGAATATCCAGTCAATGTGGAAATGCCATTGTAGCCCAGAAAAGTTACATGTATATATCTTTAACCAAGTACTGTTTGAACTGTCATCTTCAGGTTGTAGATCTAAACCATTTGACTAAAGGAAGCAACCCTGAATTATCATTTCAGGCTGTATGCAAATTCATGAGAGAAATGTGGAATGAAGTTTCTTCCCTGATTCATATATCAATTGTAATATAGACTTTTTGCTATTGGTAGAAGCCAAGGATTGGGAAGACAGTCCTGTGAGTAGGGGATGGATTCTGGCAGGCACTGTATCACAGTTTTAATAATTAATGTGTTTAGCATGATGTACCCGTTGCTTCCCCATTACACTTCATCTCTCTCATTTAGCAATCTTGAAATCTTAATTTCCCCCCGAGCAGTTCAGCTGTAACTGAGTATCTGTCTAGTAACTGTCATGTTGTTTAAACTTCTTTTGGTGAAGTTTTAAACTAACATGTTATACAGCTCCAAAATGGGGTGAGCTGAAACAGGCCTGAGAGTCACTTCAGAGGCAGCTCTGTGGTGTTTCTTTCCTGGGAAAGCCTTTACCCATAGGCTCCTCAAGGTCTGTTTTGTAATACCTAGTTGCTGAATATCCATGGTGGTAGAAGGAGATGCCCATTGTAATACTTGTGTGATTTTTAGGTTTTTTCAAATGGTCATCTGATAAATGAAGAATATGATGTCCCTCCACGGCTTTCACCCCCTCTTCCAGCTGGCTCCGTCATCCCTAGTATAAAGTAAGTCAACTTTATCTATAGAAGAAAAGCTCTAATTAATGTTAGATAATAGCACCAATTCTCTCGTGCTAAAAGAAAAAATGGGAAAAAGAAAGAAATTAACTAATATAACTTGATATGCTTTCCATTAATTTTAATGTGCCTTTACAAAGGAAACATAAATGGTATTGATTAAGTGGGAGCAGTCTTAATGTTAATTGAACATAGCATGTTTGTATAGGGAGAGAGGATAAATTGTGGCAGATCCTGCTTAGAGGCATTTGTCAGTGAGAGCAGATACTGTCTGGTTTGGCTTCTATTACTACCGGAGAAGTGTGGTCAGAGCTATTTATCACAGGAGATGACAGATTCTAGGGAAAGTGCTAGGGCTAAAAAATGTGTTCTGTCACTGTTCTGCCCCAATCTAGTCAGGCTTTCTGGGCTTTCAGTACATGGAGTTTTATTCAGGGTTCGCACCATCGTATCTCTATTGTTGTGGCTAGAAAACAAACAACCAAACCCGTTCTATATAATTTTAAATATTATCAACCTTCCTGAGTTGCAGAATATGGGAAGATTTGTCATTTCAAGTTGCAGACTACTGTTAGTCTTCCAGTAAAATGACTGTTTATTTTTTAAATAAAGATGTTGATGTCAAAGCAAATATCTTCAGACTCTGAATGACACAGGATTCTGTACAGAACAAGATGTATTTAAAGTTGAAAACTTTCAAGTCCTATAGTGTGGTTTGTCCTTTTTTTGTGTTTTTGTAAGGAAATTGGAGCATATCACAATAATGCTATCCTACAACTTCTTTCCAATGTTCTGCTTGTGATTCTTGCTGTTAAATAATATAATTGGACAGTCAGTTCATATTAGTCCTGAGAACTTTCTCATTCCATTTTTGTGTCCAGTTAGCTTTAATATAGAAGACAAATATATTTCAATGTTTTATTAATATGCTGGGTTTTTTCTTCTGAACATTACAATAAAGGTGCAGTGGAGCATTGACTTTTTTATTCAGAAACCTGTTTCAGGTGGAACAATTGCTGAGGTGAAGTTCTCCATACCTACTTTCAGTTTAGAAGCAAATTTTAGAATGTTATGCAGATTTACCTGTAATTAAATTTGGGATGTAACCTGATGGAGGTAGTCTCACAGGAGTACTGTTTGGATGCCTCATGTAATCAGTGCCCTTCTAGTCTCCTTATTTCATAAAACAATGCAAATATGAAGAGGGGAATATTCTTATTTTTGTATTTCATAGCATGGAAAAATATCCTTCTTCACAAAAAATCCAATTTTTTACTCATATATTTGCAGATGTAGCCTAGAACCAAAGTACAGTTATACACAGAGCAGTGGAAAGTCCACACAATATTGTAACAACATGTACAGGCATAAAATCCGTGTCAGGCCAATCCAAAGCTAGAATGTGTGACTTCAGCTTTGTCTAAAGAAATGCTTTCATTAACTGAAGAATTCTGAATAGAAAATGAATTTCAGGAAGAAGGGAAAATCTTCACTTGCAAAAACCAAATTCCACTGATTTTTGAGGAAGGATTGAACTTCCATTTCTGTTTTGGCTTTGTACTTGCACCTTTTAAAAATTACACAGGCAGTTTTAGATCTTGATATTTAAAATATAAAATTATCAATACATGATGTTAGGAGTAAGAAGTTCAAATTATCTAATTACTAAAATGTTACTAAAATTACATGGAATGACTGTTAAAAATTGATCATTGTATGTTCTTTCTTTAAACATTGATGTATCTATTTTTAATTTATTTAAAATTAAGTTTTTGTTATCACTAGGAAATATGCCAGTAATCTATAAAATTATGTGACAATATGTAGGTAGAAAAACCGGGGAGGAAGGGAAAAAAGCCCCTTTAAAACCAGCAATTTCCACCAACCACAATTGCTTTCAAAAAAGTAACTCAAATATTATGTGTCATGATTTAGTTGGAAACATCAGAGAGAATATTTTTACAGTCTGTTTTTCCTCCTGTTGAATTGATTGCACTCAGTACTCATAAATGTTGAACTGTACTTGATTCAAAATACTCTGCTTTTCACAACTGTGCTACTCCAATTAATCTGAGCAAGTTGCTCATTTTTTTTGTGCTCTCCAACCTGAGAGTGCTGTAGACTAAGAGCCAGTTTCTTTCATACAGCTCCAAGGCATTCTATTCTTTCTAGTTCTTGTAATCAGTCTACAGTTCCAAACATGTGACTGAAGGGATACATTGATCATGTATGAAATGTCTTATTCTAAATAACAAGGAAGCAAAATGACACTTAACTTGAAACTTCACAATTCTAAAATGTTCCTACTTAAGTTGGTCAGTCAGTTTTTCCTGAATATAGTGTTACAAATATTACTTTTTTTTTTTAAATAAAAAGTTACATTAATAGAAAAGCACTGGAGGTTTTGAAATTTTTTTCCTGGAATCAGTGCTGATTTATTATTGATTTACTAAAGTGGTTATTATAAACTGTACTTCAATAATGAAATATTGGGCTCTTGCTAACTGAACATCTGTTTTTATTTTCTACTCAACCCCTATGTTTTTGACTGGACATGGGAAAATAGTTATTTTTAATTTGACTTCTGTAATTATCTCAGACTTTTTTAGCAGTTTGGATAAAGTTGTTCTTCTGTTCTTGAAAAGATATCTGAAACTCTTATTGAAAAGATATAATTCTCCCCCAAAACTTAAAAATTTTCAAGTTAAATAGTGTTTGTTTAATTCCGATGAATTATAATTGTCTCAAAAGTACTGTAAACCACAGTGATATTTTGCATGAGGGAGCATCCATTTTTGAGTCTGTAATGAAGCATCCAATTCTAAGCACCTTTTGTAGTCTGTAAATATATTAGGCGTATTTAGGTGCCTTGACACAGCTGACTGAAAAGTAGGACCAGAAGGTGCTTCTCCTCTTCCTGTCTGTCCCATCTTGCTAACAAAATTTTGAAGGTGAAATCATAGTTCCATTAAGGCCAACTGTGGCTTGGAATTCCTGTCTCCCTTGAGATGAGCTTTTGGTGCTTCCCAGTGCCAGAAGGAGCAGGGCTGACGTGCCTGTTCCAGACATGTCAGAGGACACAGCATGTCCTTACAGCTTGACAGGCCAGTGAAAGGGTCAATGTCCTCTGCATCACCAAGCCCTGCTAAACACCTTTTGTCCTGAATTAACTTTTATTTAGTGCTTTTTTTGAAGTGCAAACAGGCTCTCTTGCAAATGCTTATTTAGTACTCTAATTCTTTGCAGTTCTCTGCTGTGTGGTCCTTGCCTAAAAGTGGCTGTTTAACTCTTAGAAGGACAGCTGCCCTTGGCTCTGTGCATTCTCAGTGACAGAAAGTCAGTAACCTTACAAGTTTGTTTGTCATGGTGTGCTTTGTCTCCTTGTATGTAGCAGACGTGTACTAAGGATGTTTGGCCTAAAGAAGAGTATTTTCTGTATTATCTGAGGTCAAGTACATAACAGCTAAAGAAAAAACAATATTTTTCTCGACTCCTTAGGTGCCCTGGTCCTTCAGCCAATTCTCTATCTGATAAATCAAGGGAACACCCAGATGATGATGATGAATACAAAATTCCTTCTTCACATCCTGTAATACTGAGCTCACAACCACCTCATGGTCATAATATAAAACCTCTTGCTCGGTAAGCTAATTTAGCAGCCTTGAAATAAAATTTTTTACAAGACCTCTGTTTTTTCCAAAATTAACTGGATTCAATGTCTGTAATGATGCTTAAGCTTGCCTGCCTTCTAAGCCTGGATTACCCATGCCTCTGTTTCATTTGGCCACTGCCACAGATCTAAAACCTATAAAGTTCACATATGAACCTATGAAGTTCACATCTCTTGTGTCAGAACTGGGTAATTTTTGCCTTTCAAGATACAATTTCTGCAGTTGGTCTTTTTTTTCGCTTTACATTGAGGTTTTTAAAACTGACCAGGAGATTCAACCCCTAAAACTCTTCCAAATTTAATTGTAAGGACAATTGTGAGACTGAAATTCCCAGTCAGCTTTGAAAGTCTTAACCTTTCACATTTTATATCATTCATTGTAAAAGCAATGTGGAACTGAAAAGTATGTGAACTGGCAGCCATATATACATACTTTGATTCTTTTTTGTCCTATGTAGAGTGTTTTTGTGTTCAGTTAGCTCTAATATAGGAGACAAATATATTTCTTATTAACTTTTTGAGCCTGTTGAGCAGTATATTTTCTTGGTGTTTCTCAGGAAGAGAACCTTTATTAAATACAGGTGGAATATACCTCCTTAGCTTTAAATATGTTCTGAAACAATACCTCCAAACTTTCACTGTTCAGAATTACTAATGGATTATGACAAGGAGACTTGGAGCAAGGGACATGGCAACTGATGGCTGTGACATTCCTGGCTGCATTTGCCCCTTAAAAAGATATGAATGGCTGGAATTAAGGCAAAAAGTCTGGAGTCACAGGGGGAGAAAAGGGCGATTTTTTTACTGGTCTTGTAGGTCACAAGTATGATATTCAAATCAAATATTAATCTAAAAATCTTAGACTCTTCCTGTGATTAAAGAATTCAGTGATATATTGCCATTTTTTCCTCTATCTGTCAGAATGAGATGTCAAGGACCCTCTGTCAATAAAGCTCAACATGTTTCTTCCCCAAAACTAGCCAACAATAATTTTTAGGCCTTTTAAATCAGAGTTTAAAACAAATAGAAGAGGGTCATAAAATGACCATTCTTTGCATGCAGGTTAAAAATTCTGTGTTAGAAATCCTGATCCAGCTTTCACTGCATAGACATGAATCTTGTGCAGGTGACTAAGCTTTGTGAACTTAAGTATTTAAATTCTTACCTACCCTATGAGTCTTAAAAAAAAAAAAAAAAGTGATAAATAAAACTCTGTTGGCTGAGCAAAAAAAAAGGGAAGTAAGAAGAAGAAAAATTCCAGGGCCCTAATCCTTTTTACCTGTGCCATTTTTGTGATTCTGTTTTGCTCCTGTATTAAAATGGTGCAAATAGATGCAAACTGAAAGGTTCTTGAGAAAATAAGCAGCTGGAAAAACAGAATCCTACCATTTTCATTTTATAGAAAAAAATAATTTAGTGCCTTCAGTTGGCTGGTACAGTATTTTACCAGACCCCTTGGAATTAATAGTAGAGGCTATAAATAGAAAGATGATTTCCAAGTTTTCTCCAGTTTTTACTGTGCATGTGGTGGGGTTTTTTACATGAATTCAGGACTTGCTACAGATAAAATGCCTCAGTTTGCTATTCAGGTTGCTCCATGATTAAAACCACCAACTCCCCTTATTATGCATTCTGATAAAATTTTAACTCAAAACAAATGATTCTCCTAGGCATTAAAAGAAAAAAAACCCCCACCAAATAAACCCCCGAAAAACAAACATCTGGTGTTCCACATACTTAAAATATCTTCTTTTAGCTAATGTCACTGCTTAGATGTGAAAGCTGAGATAAACTTTTCAAGAAAGAATCTGGTTCCTGGTTGATGTTGTATTCTTTTAATGCATTTCATTAAGTATCATGGGAAGGATGTGTTGTTTCAATGAAACTTAACTTCTCATTATTGTTTAGCAAAACTGTTAGAATTTTTTTTTTTTTAAGGTTAGAAATTTTTAGCACATTTCAGTTCTTTCCCCCAGTGTCACTTTCTCTTATCTCTTTTCAAAGTGTTAGTCCCTCACTTCTTGGATAGTACTTGGAGTTCTCAGTAAGCTGAAGAGCTTAAAAACTTTGTCAGAATGTTTTGTAGTTTAGAATTATGTAATTGTTCCATCCCACTGCCAGATTTGTGTTGCCTTTTCTTTCTTTTACCTGTAGATATGACAATGCTAAAAATATTTCCAGATTATCACAAAAAATGATTCACAGTCTTACTTTCTGGCAGTTCATTTAATTGTCTGGTTTATTCCTGCTGAACATCTCTTCAATTCAGGAATAAGAAATAAAAGGAAAGAATTTCAGCATTGCTAATTAGGCTATTATTAGATTTGCTGTCTTTTCCTAATAAAGCTTTTTCCAAAAGTGGAAAGGACAGAAGGCTTGCTTGTTAGTACTCATTTGATACCCTTTTCTCTGGTGTTTAATGTAAACAGGTATTTCAGCATTGTTTGTAAACTGATCACTTAGCTGGGCTCATCATGAACTAAATACTTCTGAAGTGGTGCCATACTAAGTTACCTTGCTGCCTGTGGCTCGTTACATTATGGAAAACGCAGAATTGCTGAAAATTAGAGTAGAAAATATTCTTAATTACCTAGTGCATAGGATGAGGATTCACAGGAAGTGTTGCATCTACTGCATTGGAAAGATTGAACCAGTCTAATGTCAAAGAAAGAAGCAACACTTCCTCTACCATTTCTCATGGGGAATTAATTTATAGCAAAATATGTCTTAGCATTAGGGGCTTGTTTTTTTGTTTGTTTGTTTTTAAATCTTATTATTATTCTTATATTTATTTCGTTACTCCTAGCTGTAACTCTTGGGACCACGAATGCAATTCACTTCCTCTTTCCTGTTTATATATTTTAAGTTATTCCAGATCCTTACTCATTCCTCCTTTCCATTTGGCCAAAGCTGATAGGTTTATTAATCCTGTTGGTAAAAACCCCAAATCTGAAAGTTTAGGTGTATATATCTCTTGCAGATTTCCCAGTGTTTAATAATAATGGTGCATGGTGGAATGGAATTCTTTTCTTTAAGCTGGAAGTGCTTAGCGTGGTGGCCTTTCTCCAAGGAAAGTCTCTGGTTCTTTCTGAATATGTAGACACACAATTCCAGTGACAATTTCCTGGTTATTTTGTGTTTTTAAACAATATTTAATATTATGTAAAGGCTTGTTCTGTATTTTTCCCTACCATATTTGAACAAAGTCTGTGTACAAAAATCATCTCCAATATTTTCACCAAGATTGTAGGCACGCTTTACTGTTTTGTTGGATGATTTTCATATTAATTTGGCACTATTGTTTAGTTTTGAGGGCAGAATATGCTTCCATAAAAAAAAAAAAAAAAATCAGTAAAATATGGTAGAACTAGAGCAAGCCCCATTTTTTTGATACAGAAATGAATAGGTTCCTGCAAAACTGCTTTGGCTAGTTCAGTTTTGGGGTTTTCACTGAAGGTTTTTTTTATGTTTGGCAAATTTGAATTGAAAGTTTTTATTAGTGGTGTGTTGTGGTGTTCTGTTTGCATTTTTTTTTTGTTGTTCTTACATTTTGCTTAGTGGTTTTTCTGTGTGCTTTGGTGTAGATAAATCCACATAGGGAAAATTCAGCATTTGGGAAGGTGAACTAGGATTGAGCCTGTGATGTAACTGTGTGAATAAACCTGGGCTCTGAAGTGGGGACTGTATTAATTGTTGGTTCTTCCTCTAACTTGTATGTTATTTTAAGCCATGTCAGTATGTCACCCAGGAAGCAGTATAATCCTTCAAAGCAGTTTTAATGACGGTTAACCAGTATCAGCTCTCGATATCAAAAAATGTAAATTTTAAAATTGGTGCAGCTTCTTGTCCCTGAGTCGTTTCCATATAGTGAGCTGCCAGGTACTGCTCATGCAGGGGATTAATGCTTGGCTAAATGGTTGATTGCTTCCTGCTTAATGTCTGTCTTCAGGGTGTGTGAGAATGGTCAATGTGCGAATGGAACACACGGTGCTACTTCTGAGATAAAGAAATCTAAACATCCTGAGTCAGGTACGTTTTCATTTTTTCATTGTTTGCCGAGAAGATTTACTCTGTGCTGCCCTAGGGGTGCAGCAGGAAAACATTCACTTCTTGTGGTTGTGTCATTCAGGAGATGTCTATGATGCACCTACTGTTCCGGTACCTTTGCCTCCTGCACGGCCTCCTACCAGAGACAGCCCCAAACACAGCTCTTTGCTCACCAGGACACCCTCCGATTATGATCTTCTGGTGCCCCCTTTAGGTTGCAGACTTTTTGCTGGTTACATGTAATGGTTAACGCTGCCCAGATGAGCTAAATGCCATGTTTACCTAAAAACAGCCAATGTTGAGTATGTTAAGGGTACCAGGCAGGCTATGGGCTAAATATTACAGCTGTCAGTCAGTAAGACCTCACTTGAGACAGACAAAAAGGTATACTAAATCTGTATTCCAGCTATACAGAAAAGTAAAAAAAACATTTTCCCTAAAGTAAATTTTAATTGTCCCTTACTAAGAAATTTGAGCATTGCAGTTTAATGCAATAGAGGAGCATTTTTCCTACTGTAGCTTAAGAAATTCCATTTATTTTATCAAATACAAAGAAGAATGCCAAAAAGATGATATTTGAGGAAAAAAAAAAAACCAAACCAATAAATAAAATCAATAAGTTAACTTTCCCTAAGTAAGGGACAGTTCAAAACTAACTGCTGTCTACAGTCACTAAAAGCTCTTATTTTCCAACCCTGATTTCTGTTCTGTTCTCCTACACAAAAATCAGTGATCTCTGCATATATATTGGTGCTGTGCTTGGAGACCACCCACACCTTCATTGACAAACTCAGCTGCATGGTTGTGTCTGTGTCTATGTGTCAGCATCCAGTTTTCTGGTTCCATAAAAAGTTCCTTTTGAACATTTGCCTTGTTTCCTGCACTGTGCTCTCTCTGGTTCCAGAGGTGTTCCTGAGATGCAGGAGAAATGAAGGCAAAAGAACACATAAAAATCACAGTGCTTGGTAACTCTAGTCCTGCTTGCACCACCTTTGTATAAGAGGTGCATTCTTTTGCCAAGCTCTAGAAAATTCAGTTTATATCTGGAGTCAGAGCTTCTGAACAGCAGAGAGAGATAATACACAGTATAAATGTAGCAGATTCAGTGCAGTCAGCATTGGTGTTTGTATATAAATACACTTGCTCAGCCACTGAAATGCAGCTGTTATTCTACCGTGATACTCAGTGAAGCTTTCATTGTAGTACACTCTTGGCAATTGAGTCACTAAAAGCAATCACTCCTTCCATTCCAGAAAAGAAACTGAGCACTGCAAAAGGTCATTCAGAGCATGTTTTAGAAGAGGACTTGTGGGTATTAACAGTCAGGTTTAGAGTTTCATTACTGGAGTCACTGAACTGCTTAGATGAACTGTAGGAGTAAAGGCCTCAGCAGCCAGAGAAAAATAAAATTTAAGCTTGATTCTTTATTCTGCAGTTCTTAATGAAGTTTTGCTCATCTGATAATTCATTTCTAAATTGCAGGTGAAGATGCATTTGATAACTCGCCCCCCTCACTCCCACCACCACCACCACCACCACCACCTGCCCGGCACAGCATGGTCGAGCACACAAAGCCTGCTGGCTCAGGGAGCCGACCCTCCTCAGGACATGAATTCTTCCTTCATTCTGGTAGGAATACAGAGGAAACAGCATATTTTATTCAGTTTTCCTTTACTTCAGAAGCTTATCTGTTCAGTAAAAAAAGTTGTCATCAGGCCTCAAGAACTCATTATGCAAAATATTAAAAAATCAAATTTTTTAATGGTGGAGGTGAAGCTAGTCAGAAGATAGAAAGACATCACTTTTCATTATCACAAAGTAATGAAATAAGATCAATATTTCTTTACCAGGCTAGAAAATCTGAAAATTTTAGTTTTCTGTTGTAATCCATAATATTAGTCTGTATCTTTTTGTCAACTCTACTGTTTTAAATAGTAAAACATAATTCATGGGGGGGTTATTCTCAAGTTGAAACTTCGAAAAAAGCTGGAAAATAAGGGAAAAGAATATTCTGCTTTGTTAGAACTGTTGTAAAATTTTAACAAAACAGTATTGTGAACACAATTGCTAGGTCCTGGGGCTCATAACCTTTTTGCCAAGTCAAATAACCTTTTTACTGAGTCAGGTTTTCACCTATCTCTCCCTGTAAATCACTGTGATATATCCCGTCTGGTATTTTGCTTGTAAAAGGTATAAAAAATGTGTTCACAATTCATGATTTTTGTCTTTGAGTTGAAAAGAGTTTGATTTGCAGGTTAATGAAGTTGAATACATTGGCTGATTATGATAGGATTACGACAGGATTTTTGTGGGTTATAGCTCATATCCGTGAAATGATTAAATTTTTTTTTTCTCTGTGGAAGAATAGATGTTGGTGTCTTAAGTTTACCTTTCTGTGAGTATTTTCAGGGATGATCTGCCCTGAGGTGGGGTTAGATGTTATCTTCCCCCTCTGTTTTCTCTGAAGCTCTATGGAGAGGGATAAAATGAAATGTTTTGGTGATAGTTTTGCAGGAAGGCCAGAATGTGGATGACAAGCACTCAAGTGCAACTGCAGGATGGCCTGACAGGCTGGCTGGTGTTTGGCTGACCTGTGTGAGTGGAAACTCGCTGTGGGGTGAAAGGGAGCTACTTTAGGTTGGAGTGCAGTGACCTTTTATGGAATATTTTTTTGTGTATGTTTTGCTATCAGTCAAGGCCTGACATTGAATAATTTGCCAAAGCTTTGTGTTTGTTATAAAACAAATTGAACTCAGTGTGTTACTTTCTCATCTAAGTTGCTGAATGCATCGAGGTGAAAAGACTTGGCACATTACAGAATTTAAAGGTTGATGTTCATAAATACAGTGTAGTTTATCTTCTACATTTCAAAATAAAAACAATATAATCTTCAGCAGTCTAGTCTGAATGGATGCCTTAGTTGTATCATCTGATGAAGAAACATGCACTGCTCTGCGTAGGAGCCCTCACACTCAGATGCACACAAGCTTCATCTGTCTGTGCCCAGTTCCCAGAAAGATGCAGAGTTTTAAATTTTTATGTGTAACTTCCAAATAATCTAAGAACATCACTGATAGTGTTAAAAAACATTTAACAGCTTTAAAATAAATATCTGGAATGTGTACCTTCAGCCATGTATTGTTCTTCGTATTTGTATAGGGAATACAATCATACAGCAGCAGCTCTCATTAATCTTAGCAGTGTATGCATCTACTTAGGCATGCATGGTTGTGTGAATTGGTCTTTTTTTATTCATATGGTATTTCTAAAGCCATATTACTCACTTTGCATCTTGTCACATAATCTGTTGTAGAAGATTTATGATGAGTTTTCAATGATTGGTTTCCATACAAGTCTTGAGGGTGATTTCTCAGCTATCCATCAGAGCCTGTCAGATTAGAATAATAATCTCATCATCAACACCAGCAAAAAGTTGCACTCACATACAAAACAAACACTCTGTAAGCACTGAGTCCAGAGCAGAAGCCAGATCCAGAATGAAGTTGCACTTGCTCAGCAGCATCTTTGGTAGCCCAGGAAAAGAGAAAAGGAGGACACAATATGCCAGGACTGTTTATTTCTCTCATTTTTTAAATTCTGTCCCTGTAATATTTACACATAACTGGAAATAGGAAATGCTATGAATAGGAAATTAGCCCTGCAGTCTTTGTGAGCTGCAAAGCATAGAAGTGTAATGAATCTCTAAGCAAACTGAATAGCTGGGATGTTTCTAATTGAGCTGCTTCAGGCACTGCAACCTCTTCCATGCTTTGCTAGCACAATCCCAGGGATGTCAGGGTTGGGTGGTAGAAAAGTACCTCAGGAATGTAAAGAGACCACAGTCAGTGCAGGACCGGCCACCTTTAAGATGTGCTCCTGTGTTTGTCACTTCAAATAATATTTACATGTGTATTATGAACACTGAATTTGGAGGTGTATGTGCGTGTGCTGTGGGGGAACACCTCTGGATTCATGGTTCCTCTGCTTGATGGGAGGCTATTTTAATCCTGCCTTCTATGCTTCAGCCCTCCCTCAAGTAGTAATTCTGATTATTCTAAGACACCTTTTTTCATTCTGTTATCACAGATCCCCATTTTGACCCAATAACTGGTCATGTTCCTTTGCCACCTGCTCGGAGAGCACCTGGAGAAAATGTTAAATCAAATAGGACATCTCAAGACTACGATCAACTTCCTCCATCTTCAGGTAAGGCAGAAAACTGTTCTTGTAGAAAGTTACAATTTAATGAAGAAAATAACCTGCATCCATAAAGTCCAATGAGATTTTTGTCATTCTGGGCAACAAATAGTAGTGGTAATACTGCTTTACAAAAGTAAGAAATCATCAAAGGATAACAGAGAATAAAGTTCTGCAATCAAGGTAGAAGTGAAGACTTGTTGTCTGTAGGTGTAGATATTATGGCATCCATTTTACTAGCTGCCAAACTGAATGCTTGTGTGAGTTCTAGAGTTCCTTACTTTTTGAGAAAGACACAGATTTTCCTGCCACCTTTCAAGCTCACAAGAGGTCAGAAGTACTGCAAGGAGCATAAGCATAGGACTTCCATCTTTGTTTCATTTCTCCTAAACAAAAAAAATAGTAACTTAACTCTCTAGAGCAGTATTATTTCCTATCTTTTTTGCTAATATGTTTGTCTGAATTTCTGAGAAACTTTTAGGATGTTTCTTAATCAAAACCAATTCAGTCTTCCTTTTCAATAGAACAGGTAGAGTGGGAAAAATTCCTTTGCCAAAGAGATTTTGATTATGTTTTTCAGGCAACAAAAATAGTAAATTTAAGGGAATTCCATTCAAGTGAATAAAAGTAATAATGGTATTACCTGTATTTCAAAGTACTTTCAGCAGTTTTTAAACAAATCTTCTTTTCTTTAGATGTGCATGGTACATGGGGGAGGGGGAGAATTGTCCCAACCACATTATTTTGCTGTGTGAAGAAACCACAGAAAGCAAAATCCAAGTGATATTTTGTACCATTAATCATTCTCCAGATAAGATAAAGTTGTGTGCAAAGACTTTTTAATGCATAAAGAAAAGAAGGGACTTTTCTCTAATCTTTCAGTTGTAATAACCACCATTGTTCAATTGCAGCATTCCCAAGTGGTAAAAAAGATCTATTTTTTAGTAGTAATTACACTCTCCTTCTAAGGAATACAGAGTTTCATGCTGCTGGGGTATGGGGGTAAAAAATAATATTTTTCCAACTTAAATGATGGGAAATTTGTGTAGCTCTCTTTAGGCTTACTGACTTTTTTAATGAATAGCATACTGTGAATTAGTGTGATGCCTTTGGTAAACACTGTCTTTTTTGGGAAGGTATCTTTACAAATATAGCTGTTTTTCTTTTTGTTTCCAATTGTTGAAAGAAAAGAGAAAACACATGCTTTATATGTGGCATTGTGAGGGGTGTATTTCTCTTAAAAATGCTGACTTAATTTATTCAGGGTGTTTTGAGTTCTCTTATAATGCAAATTATGACAATGATGTAACTACTTTTAAAACTGTGGAATGCTGCAATTCTTGCACTTCTGGGGTAGAACAATTTTTAATTTTCCTAAATTACTGTAAGATACTTGCTAGTTAAGAACTTGGAGCTTTCTGGTGCTACTTAATACTTTTCTATCTGTATTTCCCACAGCCATCTTCTAAAACACTCACGTGTCAGCTTTTGCTATAAATATCATTCTAAATCTGCATGATATGCAGCAAGATATTCCATTTAATTTCAATTAGATGAAAACTATGTGATAGATCATGTCATTCTCTTAATTGGAAAGTTGTTTTTACAGTGGCAGTAATTCCAAAGGACAGAACTGATGAGCTTTAGGATGAACTGGTTCACCTTCATCTATGATTTAAAAAGACAATGTAAAGAGTGTAACTGTATTCAGAGCTTTAGTTTTGCATTTATTCTGAACTAATCAGCTCACTTAAGAAATTCTTTGTTTCAGTGCTTTTGTAAGGTGATTCTTTGAACTGGCTGGAAAAGAAATTGAGTTCACTCTAAAATCTAATTATAATTTAGCCACTGGGTTCCTCCAGTGTCATGGGGAGTGCTTTAACTTCTCTGCTTCACTTTCACTGTTTTTAAGATTGTTGTTGTGATGTTTAACTGAATCCTTAAAGTCTACTGAGTAATTTATTCTAATTCAGGTATCCAGTATTGAACACTTCAGAAGTAGTACTCAGCCATGCAACCTACTCCACCAAAGGCGTGGTTTCCCAAACTTCTTATGTACAACTGTTAAAAATTATTACAAAAAAAAGCAAGAAAAGGAGATAGGACTTGGGGGTTCTGTGGATAAGAGGCTGGACCTGAGCTGGCAATGTGTGCTCAGAGCCCACAAAGCCAAACATGTCCAGGGCTGCACCTAAAGCAGTGTGGCCAGCAGGGCAAGGGGAGGAACTCTGCTCTGCTGTCATGAGACCCCACCTGGAGAAATGCATCCAGCATAAGAAAGACATGGACCTGCTGGAGTGAGTCCAGAGAAGACCACCAAGGTGATTAGAGGGATGGAGAACCTTTCCTGTGAGGAGAGGCTGAGACAATTGGGATTATTCAGCTTGGAGAGGGGAAGGCTTTGGGGTGACCTAATTGTGGCCTTCCAGGATATGAAGGGAGCCGCCTAAAACAAGGCAGGAGAGGGACTTTTTACAAGAGCAGGTAGTGACAAGACAAGGGAGAACTGAAAGAGATTAGATGAAGTATCAGGAAGAAGTTCTTTACTGTCAGGGTGGTGAGGCCCTGGCACAGGTTGTCCAGAGAAGCTGTGGATGCCCCCATCCCTGAAGGTATTCAAGGCCAGATTGGATGGATCTCTGAGCAATCTGGTCTAGTGGAAGGTGTCCCTGCCCATGGCTGGGAGGTTGGAATTAAATGATCTTTAAGGTCCTTTCCAACCCAACCCATTCTATTATTCTATGGTATTGCTAATAATTAGAATATTTTACCTAAGCACAGCCAATGATAAGAGAGAAAGGAAGAAAAAAATTAGGCCTCTAATAGATGTCTGCTCTATTTTGCTGAATTTAGTTATTCTGTAAGGTATAGATTCATATGGTTGGTTAAGTATATTTGCCTGCTGCCTATTCATTCACTCAGTTTGCCTTATGAAAATGCTTGAAAATTTGGATTCTTTTACACAACAGTATTATTCCAGGATTTGTTTAAGTTAACACTACAGGAAATAAGGTAATCTACAGTAGTGCAACATACAAAGATTGTACCTAACAGCTTGATGAAGCAGTATGTGCAGTGGGGCCTTGCCTTACCTTACCTTCTGGCTGTTCTCTGAGTTCCTTAGAGCACGTGTGTGCTTCCCCTGGGTGTGCTTTGTTCCTGTACCCCAGTTAGGTGAGGTGTAGCTGCTTGTCTCTTCCACAGAGGGCCTTGCACAGCAAGCCTTTGTCACCTCCTTCTCTGGTGCTCCTCAGTCTGTTGGTGAAAGACCGAGGAACATCCAGGAGAAGCAGCGAGGGAAGAAAAGAAGGGCATTTCACAGCAGAGAGGAACAGACAGTTGGCATTGTTACAAACAGCCTCTCCCACTGTGCCACAGAGCTCCCACCACTTTTCCCATGCTTTTTAAACACTTACTAAATGAGCCTGTGTCTGCCTTTACACTAACCCCTTACCTAAGGGTTCAATCTAGTGCTGAATTACAGAAATGTGGGCGGTGGAGGATGCTGCTCGTGGTAGAAACTGTTAATTGAATTGCACAGCTAGAAAATCTATTAGAATTTTTAGTTAGACATATGTGGTGGCTGAAACATCAGAGAGGATGGGAGGTAGGGAAGGAAAGTCGTGCTTAATACCTCTATCTCAGTGTCCAGATGGACATGCAGCTTAGGCTTAGTATCTTTAAGCTCAGGATCCAATATGATACCCAGCTTTAGCTGAAATTTTATATATATGTGAAGATACTGAAAGAGATGTCAGAGTTTAAAAAAATAATAATGGGAATTGAGAGAGAGCACTGAAGATCTCAAAGTATCTGTGCTATAGAGAGATGTCACTGTACTGAGAATAAAATGCCTCTGCTTCAAATCTGCTGACAGAATTGAAAATGACCTTTCTAAATGATGTGATTGCTTAATAAAGTTTGTTTGAAAGCTTCAGTGAAGTGGAGGTTTTAAACAAGAAGTATCTTCAGTTTTAAGCCTGTATTATACTGAGTCAAGCAAAAATATCCTCATGTAACACAAGCACAGGGAAAGATCTGATTTATGCATAAGGAATTTCTTCTGTACTTCAAGCCAAGGGGAAAATACAAAGTTTGTAAATTAATTTTGTTTCATACTGTATAGAAATGAGGTCCATAATGGAATGTACATATTAAAACAGTTTGAATGTTTGTGAAAGAAAAATAATTGGTTTTAAATGATGTGCCATTATTCTAAAGATAAAGAATATTATTCTGTTACAGTCTTGAGTTTCCTAAAATAAGTGGAGTGAGGAATTGGAACTTGTTTCTGATTCAGTTTTTAGTGATTAACTGCATTTCCTGAGCTATAGTTAATTTCTCAGACAAGTGTTTCGTGAATCTTCCATACCTTCATAGCATGGTTTGATCTGCTTCAGAATGTTTATCATTTACAGCTTTCATTTTATCTTCAGAGAGAAAAAAATTAAAACAAATATGAAGGAGCCTTTACTACCTCTAGGTCTTAGCCCCTTACTGTAAATCTTTAATCAAATGTCTTTCATCCTTTTGTTGTATGAATATCACCAACTTGCTGAAGGTACTATTAACTTTCTGAATTAAGAAGTGGAATTAAGTTTTGTAGCAGCGCGCATCCAAATTGATGGAAAAACTGACTTGAAAGAAAAATACACCTGCATGAGATATGCTCTAGTGTGAACTGCTTTCTTTTATCTGAAGTGTTTAATGCACTTGGTTGAATTATAGCTCTTTCTATCTGGTGTTATGATAAGGTTACAACAAGAATACTGGAAATACAACATTCCTTCTATGCCTTAAGAACTGTCTCTGAAGTACTTAACACTGGAAGATGCCATTGCTCTCAGTGTAAATAAACAGGAAGTATCACAGCCAGAAATGCCTCTAATTTATCTATCAAAGTCACTGTTGATAGGACTTGTTAGAACCCTTTCTGAGGGATTAAAGACCTTTTAATTTTTTTAATACTTTGCTCTTGAAAGTGTTTTCTGCACTATGCCTGCTTGTATTTAAGCTTTTTATTGTGGAATCAGGATAAAGGTGTTTCAGTAAAATACCAAGTTTAGTTGAGCACAAAACCCTTGACTCTGAGAAGATTAGCAGGTTTGAATATTAGCTTTTTTTTTACCAGCACATTCTTAGTCACCAGCATTAACTGTGAGAGTAACCTTTCCATAGTAGATGAGGAACTGGGAAATGTTTCTAAAGGGGACTGGAGAGGAAGGAACGTGTTCTGGTCTCATCATGGGAATAATTGGACTAGAGGTCTTTTTGAGAAACCACTTACTTATGTGTAGCTGCTGTTCCTGAAATGAATTGATTGAACAGCATCTGCAACGTGGGCCAATAAATTAAGGATTCTTCTTCCTCAGGCATATTTGTCTGGATTCCTCTTCTACACAACTTACGGTTCTCAATAAAATTGTCATCTGATTTGTGTTTGGTTTTGCTTATTTGTCTTTGTAGGGGGTTTTTTGTTTGTCTGTGGGTTTTTTTTGTCAGTTTGTTTTTTTTTGTTTTGGGGTTTTTTTTAACGAAGAAATTCTCTAAGTGTGAGCTGAGAGTGGAGAGCCTTTAAAACTTTGACTGGCTGTTTTCACTGTCTTTGCTGTTCCATCGTATTTTATTCTTCTCTCAACTTTAGATAATCCAGATTGTAAATTTCATGTTCCTATGGTATTATTAAAACTAAACATATTATTAATGCTACATTGTTTCCATTTTAATTGTTCTTGAGGACTTCAGTTTCTTTCAAAATTTTAAAATGAGATGTGTTGGTTAACAAAAATATTTCTTCATGATCCTTTAGAATTTTACTTTCTAAAAAGCTTCTTAGGGTTTGACCAACCTATAACACAGTCTTAGGCCAATTTATAATGATTTTTATCTCTTTTATTTGAAACAGATGGCTCACAAGCACCAGCCAGGCCCCCTAAACCACTGCCTCGGAGAACTGCACCAGAAATACATCACAGGAAAGCATACTGCTCTGACAGTTCCATGGAAAATGTGGATGCCAAAATTGCAAAACTTATGGGAGAGGGCTATTCCTTTGAAGAAGTCAAGAGGGCACTTGAAATTGCCCAGAATAATGTTGACGTGGCCCGTAGTATTTTAAGAGAGTTTGTCTGTTTTCCTCCACCAGTCTCTCCACGTCTCAATCTATAGCAGCATCAAGATTTTCTTGGAGCATATGAGTTCTACAGATACACGTGTGGATTGGGGAGTGAGAGGAAGAACAGAATGGAATATTTTTCTTCCATCCTTAGTAGAAGGGTGTTTGTTTCCAGCCGTTTATCAAAGGCTCCTGGCTGCTCTGATCAAGACTTATAAATATGCTGAGGCTTATGTATTTTTGCTAGCCATACTTTTTTAAATCAGGGTTGAACTTCAAAAGTAATTTAAAAAAGTTTACTTCCCTAGAACTTTTAATCTGTGAAATGCTTTTTCTTGTTTACAAGTTGGCAAGTTACAGTTTTCTAGTTTGTGCCTGTACTATGTCCTGTTCATATCCCCTTTTACTTGTGGTCAGTTCTGCTGTAGCATTCCCAACAGTTTTCATGCTGACCACTCCCATCAACTAAATCATGACTTTCCAGAAGTTCTGTGTTTCTTTTGGTCTTTTTTTTTTCTTTTACAAGATCCTTTAATTATTTTTTTTGCATTTCAGCTCATCAAATGCAAAAAGTATGTGGCCTTCACTACTGATTTTTTTTTTTTCTTCTGAGATTCCTTTGCTTTTGAGAGAGGAAATATCTGAATGTAAAACACATTATTCTGTGAACTGCCTTTTTAAAGGTATTTTGACAGTAATGTTGGGCAGCTTTCTGTTTAACAAGAATTCTATGACTTGTAGTCCTCAAGGTCTTTTATATACAGTTTCCACAATAAAAATCCCGACCAACAAATAAAACACTTCATGCAGCATTGATACCGAGTTCTCACACAGAAACTCTCTTTCAAATTTGACTATTTGAGTGCAGATGTTCAAAAAAAGCCAAATGCACATGATAATACTGTGTTTTGATTACACACTAATGGCACCAGTTCTTTATGGCAAGGCTAAAAGGAATCTTTTTCAGTTACATTAAAAGTATTCAGGTAATATCCAGTTATAGATTCAGTAAAGTAGAATGCAGTTAATGTTTTGTTTGAGTGATTATCCTGTGGTTCATTGTGGCTTGGATCAGTTTGTATTAGCCTGGAAACTAAATCTTTGATGCACTGTTAATTCCTAATGCTACTGTAGCAATTTTTTTTGCCAAGTTCTTTAGTAACCTCCTGCTTCCCCTTACATTTTATAATCCTCAAGGATGTGTTTAACACCCAAATTCATTCACTCACTTTCCAGCTGCTTAGTTGGAAATACATTTTTGCGTTACTTGGTTAGTGATACTCCAAACTTTGACATTTTATTTTTGTGCCCAAATTGATGCAAGCCGATTTAAAAATCTTCCTGATTTTAAAAAAGAGAGAGAAGACAACTCTATTCTGAGTGCTTTCAAAGTTGAGTCCAAATATTTTCAGAATGATTTTTAAGATTGCTGCTTTCTTGGTTTTTTAGGAAACTTTGAAGTTTTTCTTCTAATATTACTGAAAAAATAAACCATGTGGTAGTTAGAATATTTTTTCTCATTTTGAGATGTGACAAGTATATGAAAATTTTTGGTGTGCCAGGCTGGGTGTGAAGTAAATATTCATTATTCCATTTCAGCTGTTAGTGTTCTCTTTCACTCCAAGCAAGTGCTAAAATTTTCACTTACAGGATCAGATCTCATCAGCCAGTGTGTTTGTTGTAAAGATGTTTTTGAAGGCAGCACAAGGCTGAACTGCAGGATTCAAAATAACTGAGAACACCCACTGGAAATTACTGTGCTATCTCAAAGTCTCGGTATTTCATCAAAAAACTTCTTCTTAAAACTAATGAAATTATGTAGCATCAGAAACTATAGTATGGAAATTGTTAATCTGCTTCAGTGATAAAAGATGATCAGGAGAATACAGGGTATAGGGAAGAGCTGCTGCTCCTTTTTGATTTAAGGAAATGCTTCTGAGTTTGTGGTCCAGGAAAAGACATTTACATCTTCCTTTAATTGTTCACTCCTTAAGTACAGCTTAGGAAAAGTTTTGGTGTAAGTTATATTCTGTGCTTTTGGTTCAAGTTAATTTCTCTCCTCTGTTTTGGAAGAAAGTTTTGTGTAATATTGAACCCTCTTGTTCATTTAGTTTGTTTGCAACATCACTGTAGTATTTTAGCTAGCTATAAATTGAAAATGATTCATGCTATTAAATTCAACACTCTAGTTGTACTGGAATTACTGAAATGAGGTTCTAGCATAACTGCCAGCATAGCAATGATGACAGTGAAAAAAACACTTTACAAAGATGAACAAACAATCTGCAGACTGAGTTTTGAAATTTTGAATTGTAATGAAGAACTAATTTTCTCTTTTTTATGCAGCAGCTTAGTATAAATTACATCCTTATATTTCAATTAGAGGCTGGAACTGCTGCCTGATAGATTAAGGTTTTTAAACTTTTCCTTCTCCTTTCTGGTTGTGACCATCAGTGACACTTTTTTTATTATGTGTTAGAAAACCAAACTTGATGAGCAGTATTCTGAGCGGTAACTTAAAAGAGTTCCATTAATCTTTAAATCAGTGTGCTAATAACACTTCTAAATAGTGGAACATGCAGATTGTTTCAAACCTGTTTGTTTAGTAGTTTTAAAGTCAAACAGCAAAATTGCTTTGCTAGAGTGTTGATGTTTACTCTTCAAGAATTAATAGGCTTAGAATAAATTAATCTGGCTGCAGTCTAGTTCTCTAAAGACCTAGTTCTCTAAACGTGTTTTTGACCTATGAAAGACTTAAGGGTTTGAGCCTGGCAGTGTTTTATGCACTTATATAACTTCAAGGAAGACTGAATTGAATGAGAGTGCTTGGGTGAGCAAAGTTGGTTAAACTCAGAGACATTTGCAGTCTTTAGACTATTCTTGTGTTGTCTGTTGCCCTCACCTTTTCTCTCCTTTTGGCTTAAGTTACTGCCTTTTGAGCAAATTGGCTGAATCAGAAGTGGAGCAGAGCAAGTGGACATCAGCAGCACAGATCTTCTCCAAAGGCTATCTGTAGGAAAGACTTAAATTGTGTTAAAGGGAATTAATATAATTAGCCATGTTAATGGCTTGTTTGGAACCCTGAGATGGCTACTGATAAAATTTGTTAATGTCCGGTATCTCAAGAGTGCATCTGGCACAGCTTTTTCATAATGTGAATTTAGAAAGTTTTGTACCAGGATCATTTCTTCTGTTGTATTTCTCTCATTTTCAGCTTGAAGCTTTACTTTGCACTGACAACTCTGACCTGAAAGCATTTAAATTTTTGTCTTAAATATTGACAAGTTTTAAAGCAAATGAACACCGTATTCAAAGCAAATTCAGGTGCTACCTGATGACCTGGAATTTAGCGCTTTTAGGAGTGACTTCTTGAAAAAGGACTTAAGCAGTTCCCATTTCGAAGGATTTTCTTTCAAATAATTATTTTTTTCTGAAAATGCCTTTTATAAACTTGTCTAACGTGGCAAATTTAGTGATGTGTTCAATTAATTTATATTTTATTCGACATTATTTTTAAATTTTGGTTATTATGTATGCTCAAGTTCTTTATCTGTTCATGTAAGGTATTTTATAAAATTAATGTTAAGAGAATGTTGGGTTGGTCTGTGATTTTTCAGGACTCTGTCTCTCTGTTATTGAATATTATCACTTTTCATATGATGCTTTAGCGACACAGCCTGTCCTGTGTAAGGGCCTTAAAAACCATTGTTTTGTAAGCCACACAAATGAGGCCTTGCTCTAAAATAAGGTGAATCATTGCATTGAGACATGTGCTTTATATCCCCATACATTACCTCATTTCTAAATTTCGGTAGTACAAGTCAATAAATTGGCAGTAATTTTGGAATGTGCATGTAATAGTTGTATGGCAGAAAGATGCTAACCATTAAATATTTAGAATCCAGAGTGGTGAACACATAGTCCGACTGTATATTAATTTGCAGGATTTTTTCCTGAAGAAAATAACAGTTAGCTGGCACTGATATTTTTAATATCCTGTGCATTTATATTCTCAGGCATTGTACTCAGTGTCAAAAACAATTTAGCGGTGTAAAACTTACTTATTTCTTTTTTTCTGTTACTGTATCCCAGCATTCTGGAAGAAGTTTAGAAAATCTAACCTCTGTGCTATGCATGACAATGCAACTGTTGCTATTTAAACCCCAGCTCTGTTCCCGGCAGTTGGATTTGACCTTCAATGCTGAGATTTTTGTGGTACTTCCTTCAATGTGTTAAATCCTTGTCCACTGTGTATGTCACTAGTCATATTGCTAATTAGACAATTTACCTGTTTGGGATACTTGTCTTTAGTACTCTAGGTGCCTATTTCTGTAATTTTTACTGCTCCTATGTGAAGGTTAGGTGTTACTTTATTGTGTTACAATCAAATTTTAGCAGCTGGGTCCTCAAGGAATGTTTCAAGAATTTTTGTTTGATAGACCTAGTCATTAATTCTGTACAAGATACCTGCCTCCATTTATCAATTTCAATAAGTTTCCATCAGGAAATTGGTAAGTTTAGATTTTAAAACCCTGTGTGTTACTGTGACATCCAAACATTCCATTTGGCATTAGATGATTTTGTGTCTAGCGGTGGAAATTCTTATTCAGAATAAATGCTAATTCCCAAATCTTGATCTTAAATCACAAAATAAACCTTAAATTTGTGAAACTTAATTGCATAAACATCCTGAACATTGCAAGGAACTTAAAAGGCTGAGAATAATGTGAACTTCAACAAGATTCCTGCTTTGTAGACCTGCCAGAAGTAAAACATAAACCCATTGAATAGTGATCGTCTCACTGTGAAGCTGCTTGCATCTGGATCTCTGAAGGAATCAGCCACAACAGTACTGCTTGGAAAACAGCTTTTTTTATTGCAGTAAGTGACACAGTAGTCAGCTGGATGGGAGAAGAGCAGATAGCCAGGCAGAAGGAGATAATTTTGTCATAAAAATCCAAGCCCTTCTCTCCTGTTGCCATGTAAGATTTAGCCAGTGTGAATTGCCTGGGGATCTAGTACATATGAGGGACTGCTTGTTACGATTTTTCCAGTTTTCATTTACTGTATTCTTCTCCAGGGAAGTGTCCTTCTCTGAGGACAGTGTGTCTTTTTTAGAAGTCTTGTTTAGGAACAGGATGCCAGGGTTTTAGCAGCAGAGGGAAGTGTGAAATAGCATTCTGCTCAGTAAGTGCTTGAATGCTAACAAAACAACCAAAAGCTTTGTAAGGATTTTAGTGGAAACACTTCTGTTTTCCAGCTCATAGTCTTGGCTTTTGAAGGATGTGTGCTGTTCTGATGAAGCATGGAGGAGAGAGGATGCCAGGTGATGCCAGCCTGTGGAGTTCAGACCTAGGCTGTGGTACGCATGTTACAAAACACCTGCTCCTTTTGGATAGCTGAATCTGCTCAGTAGTCAAGCTGCTACAGTCGTCTACGTTTTACAAGGCAAGTTTTTGTCCCTGTGTAGCTGGAGAGGTGCATTCCTTTTCTCCAGAATAGAGAGATTGGCTTCTGTGCTCCTGTGCAGTCATCAGGGCACTGAAAGTATATCTGCTCCCTAGTTCTCATTAGACCACAATGCAGAAAGTGCCCTTGGAAAACTCCTTTTAATTTGCTAATGGAGTGTCATTGAATTTCAAATTCTTTACAAACATAAGTAAATTTGCATCCGTAGCCTTTCAGAAATACCTGAAGGTAGTGGCTGATAGTTTTCTGAAGCTATTAACGTGCTTGAACATATGACTTTTAAGTGTTTCCTCTTGTTTACATTTTTGTTACCAATTCAGTGTGGTCCATATGAAAGTCTTGAAATTTGAAATTGAAAAAAATATGAAGCCTTTATTTAAAGCTTTTACTATCTTTTTACTATGACTGTTGTCAGTAGTACCTTCTTTACCTAGACTCATGCACTAAAATTCAAATTATCCTGCTCTCCTACATCCCAGCTGGAGCCATGCCAGCCTGACCTTTGTCCCACAACGGATGCATCCGTTTGCATCCTCATCTGCTCCCTCTAAGACTGTTTTTTATCTTCTCCCACTCCAAATCTCTTTAGTGACATCAATCACCCGCTCATCCTTCCTCTCCATAATGAGAGACACTTTACAGTTTCCCATCTCAGCTTGCAACCACATCTGTATTTTTTCCTGAGGTCCCTCATAAAGTGTTCTGCTGGCCTTGTCTGTCTCAGTGATGGTACAGATTCTGTACTGTATCCAAATGGCCCCTGTGAGCATGGTCATCCAAAATGGATTGAGAATTATGAGAGAAAACCTGGGTTTTTTTAGTATCACTGGCTTTATTTCCTGTTCACTTCTTGACCTGGAAGAGCACTCTTGTGTTTCATGATTTACTTGCCAGAGATGAATATGAAATCCACTTCTTATTTAAGCAGATCCCTATTTTGCTTCTGAGATCTGAAAAGAAACCAACACAGATAATACTTGCTAGCAACAGTCCTGATATTTGAGATTGTGTCTAAATATGTGAGAAGTCACAAATATGTTTGCTTACTTTTAGTACTAATTGAGGAGCAGGTGGAAGGGTTGAATTTTATAAGATGTGTCAGTGAAATTGGGAACTTTCTTGCAGATAAAGGTAATTGATTACCATGAGCAGCCAGGATAGAAGATTGATCTTTGATATCAAAGAAATAATTATCATGTAGCTTGAAAATTCTCACACAGGGAAGGTAAAAGCCCTTTGTCTGAATGATTCCGTCCATGACCTCCAAAACATTTTTATTCCTCATTTGTCAGGTAACCTTGCCCACATGTTGGCTATGTTGATGACAATTTTGTAGCTTTTTAGGTGAACCAGTATCTGTGAGCATGACCAGAGATAGGTTCCATGGGTTTGCATGCTGCTGCCTGGGAGAGGACACACGTTGTAGTTTTCCCAAATTCTATCAGAAATGGGTGAATTTTGTTAGGTCTCACACAAGTGTAGATTGCCCACCTGGACAAGATCCTCCAGAGACAGGACAGCTGGATGGGGAGGGAAGGGTTGAGAATGTACAACCTGGCTGAGCAAGGAGGTGCTAGAACTGTGATTATCCTGGGGGAGCAGGAATGTTGTGTAGTGAAAACAAGAGGCAGAGAATCAGGTGAGAAAAGGTGGGTGGACATACAGTGCAGACTTAGAGAAATGTTTCAGAGTGGGGGCGGAGGGGGCAGTTAGAGTGTAGTGTATAAGGATGCACTTTAAACACAGTTCCATGAAAAGGGCTTTTTTATGTTCCTGCTTGTATCATTTCAGAGTGATCTGTGCCATAGTTAACACCTTTATTTTAGTGTTTGCCCTCTCACCACTACTCTTCACACCTACACACACCAACCGCACCCTTGCTGTGGTCTATGGCACAGCTCTGAAATTCTTTGTGGCAATCTGCTCGGTCAGTTCTCATAGAGACACTTTTTACCTGTGATTTAATGTGAGGTTTCCAGGCCCTTCAAGGCTTCTCTATGTGTTTTGAGGTTTAGCTTAAGCAGGAAGACTATTAGCAATAAACAAACCTTGCTTGGAGTTATACAGACTTGTCTTCATGCATTGGCATCCTTTCCTTTGATCTGTTAGTGTTGCTGAGTAAACAGTCTCCAAGATTACTGAGAGAGGCAGAGCCTTGATTGTATCTGTGCCTTGTGTTTAGGATACTGGCTGATCAGGGCATTGCTGCAGGCTGTGAACCTGCCATCAGACTGACTCTTGGTTGCCTTTTTATCCACATTCCATAACAATTTCTAAGGGCCTGTGGCAAAATTAAAATTGACTGTGGCTTCATGCGAAGATGTTGTGGGTATGCTTTGCACTTTTTGTGGCTGCGTAACTTGCTGCATTCATGTGTGGTGTTGTGAGCATAATGCTGTAAAACTCAACCTGTCCTGAACCCTGTGTCATTTCCATGCTTGTTCAGTGGTTGCTGTACTCTGCCTTGTGAAGTACACTCATCTCCTCTGATGGGGTGCACAGGACAAAAGTTAATTTCTTGCTAGTGATGAGCACAGCAGTGTGGAACAACAGCTTGTACACAGAGACTCCTGTTGATGTACAAACTACCTTAGCAATGTGGATTGATTTTCCTTGGTTGGTTGAGCTGAAATTTATTTTTCAGTGATCTGCCCTATGGGACCTTGTGCTATTGATACTGTATCATCGTTGTGTTTGAGCTTTCTCCATTACAGCAATAGCCATGCCTCTTGAGGCTGCCTGGTCTCCCTTTCAAGACAGTAGCAAAGTCTGTCCGGAGAGCTGTATGAGATGTATGGAGTGGGTCTAATTGCCTAATTTGTTAGTAGCATGTTTGTGGGATAAAAGGGATTTCAGGAGAAGCATCTTTTAATCTATTTATTTATTTAGAGAATAGGTTTTATGGTGAAGAAGTTTTTATTTTCAGTATTTGGAAGCTATTGCACGTGCCTTAAAAAAAAAACACTCAGCAGAGGCTTTGGGGGAGCTGCATATCCTCCAACTGGTTTTTTTGTTTGTTTCTTGGTTAATAAACAGTTATGGAAACTTCTTCTCTCTATAATTCCTGAAATGATGCCAACTTCCTAATGCTTGTTCAGCAGTTGCACTGTTTGAACAAGACCTTGTTGTCTATCTTTAGCTGGCACATCAGTGATGACAGAATGAAAAGGTTTCTCAGAGGAAATGGGAAGGAGCAATGTGACAAAGGTATCTGCAAAGGAACAAAAGGAAGAAAAAAATTAAGAAAATACCCTCATGGGGAAAAACAAAACAGAAGGAAAACAGAAAAGGGTTCATTTGATGAAGAACTTTTCTCCAGAACGAAGTAAGAAGTGTAAATACCATCATCAGCTAAAAACAAAAATGGTGGTGGGTAATACATCCTAATAATTCCATTTAATGCTGCTTTAAATTAACAAGTCTCAGAAAGAATAGGCCTTTCTTTTTTTCTTTATATTATAATGAAACTATGTTTAGTTAATGTCTAAGTTTAGAAAAGATTCACAAAATTAGATGGTTTGAAATTGATAGTGAGAAAGTTCACCAAGTCTTGAAAATGAATGACTAAGTAAAGAAAACTTTGTCATTTGGCAGTTTTGTATCTGAGTCCTATTTGGAACCTGTTAAATCTAGAAAGTGTTGAGACCTTACAGGTTACTTTGAAATGGGAGATTGTGGGGTTTTTTTCTCAGAATTGAAATCTGGGTTTCACTTATCAATGCAGTTGTGGAAATAATTTTCCACCTACAGAGCAGCCACGCTGTGACTGTGCTTTATGCTCATCACTGGCAATAAATCACACAGCCATCAGGCATGCTGAAAATTGTTATTGCCCGAATATAGTAAAATTATTTTGGGGGCAATTGTGATAGCTTAGTTTCAGGTGGTCCAGTTTCAAAAGCAACTTCCTTGTCATCCAGTGAATTTTAAGATTTCTTGGTGCACTTAAAACTACCCAAAATCCTTAGCTGCTTTTTAAACCTATGAATCCAGAGGAACTCTGTAATATGCCCTTGGTAGGTGTTCCAGCGTGTAGAAGGCAGAAGGGAGAGAGAATGGAGGGAGGTGCACTCTTTCTAGTTCTGTCTCTATAATTAATCTCTCTGAACTGTAATGGTTTAGTGAGATCTCTTTGCAGAGATTTTATTTTGTGTGGTACCAGCAAAGCTTGTGTGAGTTTTGTTACCCACAAAATACAGTTTGTGTATTTCATTTAGTTTAAATACAGAAACACATCTAGAGACTGCAGAAATTTGTGAGCCAGGGCAGTTTAGGAGAGTACAAAGGAGAGAACTGCTTCTGCATTTCTTTAAGAAACTCGGGAACAAATTGGACAATACTTCATTTGCATGTCTGCTGAATAACATGTAGAGAGAGGGAGACTCCCAGAAAACCAGCCTATAATAGGCTTGGAAATGCTTGCCTGGTCTCTGAGCTGCATGTAAAGCTACTTTGAAGCTGCAGTGGCAGTGGGCTTTCTTGGGTTGGAGAATAAGAAGGGGAAAGTCCTTAGGACTTTGGCACTTTTTTGCATTCTACATTTACATCAATGAATTGAGCCTTATTCAAACCAAGGGATCGGTTTTACAAAGCCATATCCTGACAAGAGGAAATGTTGCTAGGACTTGCCTTTGAGTTTGGAGAGGAGCTGAGCTTCAAGACTGAATCTAAAAATACCAGATAAAGACAATGGCAGGATATTTGGTTGTCTGGGTTTGAGGGGGAGGAGGCTGACAAAATATTTTCAAATATTTTAAGATAAGTTCTCCTCCTTTAAACTCTGTTGACTAAAATCCATGGTTTCTCCTGAGGTATGTGACTGTTCCCTTCCCCATTGGAAAGAGGGGACCATGTTTATTTATGAAAGCTCTATCAGATTAATTCAGGGGGGAGGGGGTGGGGCAAGGGGAGAGAGGTTCCACAAGATTAGTTCTAAAAATGATTTGAAAGCTATTTTAGGAATGGTGATACCAGAACTCACATGCATAGAGAGAGGCATCCTTTGGATGTAAAGCAATATCCTTGTGGCAAGCAGTAAGAAATGAAAATGGTTTATGTCTCTGAGAAACAATCTCAGTAATTTTGCTGATGTTTTGTTTATGCTGTAAGAGCATATTGTTTCTCTAGAAGCATAGTTGTAGCTTAATTGTATGATAATTGGAATTTAAATACACATCATAAGTGTAGCTCATTTATTTGCACTCTTGAAAGCGAAAGTTGGCACAATGCTGGAGATGGCAAACTGGAAGCTGCAAAACACCTACTCCTTCTCATTTCTAGAGAGTAAGAAATTTCCCCTTTCAGCAATTGGACTGTGAGCATTGGGAGATAGCCCGGTCTGTAAATGATGGAACAAAGCATTACAGGCTCAGTTTTGTTGTTTTTACAAGCTCTGTTATGTGGTGGTTTTTTTGTCATTTTGCAAAGACAGGAACTTGATTAGTTCAGTTTAAAGGGAGAGTTGAACCATCATGGGTTCAGCAGGAGATGTCATGAAAAGTTCAGAGAGCGGGTGAAAATAATGGCATTTGCCTCCCTGTGCTGGTAAAGCAAAATTCACGTGGGCCGAGGGACAGAGCTCCTCATCATGTTGGTGTGTGCAGTTTGTTTCCTTTCTCCCTTAACTATCATTGTCTTTTTCTTTAATAGGTCCTCTTCTGTTTATCCAGACTTTCTGTGTGTGATGCAAGTAGCAGTGTTGTCTGTGAGGACAGACTTTTAGCAGGGTCTGTTGTGATAGGACAGGATAGTGTTTGAATCTGAAGAAGGATTAGATTGAAGGAAGAGGTTTTTTACAGTGGGGGTGGTGAAACGCTGGAACAGGTTGCTGTGAGAGGTGGTGAATGCCCCAATCCTGGAACCATTCAGGGCCAGGTTGGATGGGGCTCTGAGCATCCTGCTCTAGCAGATGTCCCTGCTCATTGCAGGAGGGACTGGACCAGGTGGTCTTTAAAGGTCCCTTTCAACCCACAGCTGTTCTATGATTCTGTGATTAAGGCCATGTAAGGGAGGAAAGTTTCATGTAAAGGCAGATCCAAGGAAGTCTGAATTAGGGTTAAGGGGCCTTGTTCAAGCAGTTTGGCCCCCAGCTCTTGCTGTGGGTTTCTGTTCCTTATCTATCAAAATACTTAAGTCAGTAAAGGCTGACTTCTTTGTGACTCACTTCTATTAATTTAAAAATGTAATTGATAGAAATAAGGTACATATGCCAAAAACCTTCATGATTTGAAACGAAAGGCAATTAAAAGATGATGATCTGGGCTAAAGCCCTTAGAAGAGATTTATGCTCTAATTAATCTACATATCTTGTTTCTATTAAGCATTTTCGCAATATAATAAAACAAACTTCTTTTCTTATTCCACTCTGACCTTTCCTCAACCAAATTTCTATTGCTTCAAAGTCAGGAGTCTACCTGCTGAGAGTTTTTTTTCTTACTGTCCACCTGAGAACGCATGGAGCTCCATGAAGAAGAAACTGTGAGGATGTTGATGCTTAAAGGCAGTGCTTTTGTTTTTTTGGATATTTTCTTCTCATATTTGAGAGATAAGGGAAAACATGAAAATTAAAGACATATTTCTGTCATTCTTGCTATTTATCTGATCCTGGACAAAAACCTTGTTAGAGTGGTGAGACCCCAGTGAACTAGCTGCTGGAAAAG